>VZRS01010090.1:460245-483088 GCA_013398055.1 Ifrita kowaldi | reverse complement strand
GCTGAGGGCCGAGGAGCCGCGGGAGCGCAGGGGGGGCTCCTGCGGCGGGCGCTGAGGGACGTGCACCCACCCGCGGGGCGAATTGTCAGCAGGTGCGGGCGGGGCGAGGGGACCGTGGCACAATGCGCGCGTGTGTGCGAGGAGGGGGCTCGAGCAGCGATTCCTGCCCGTCCAGGGACGCGCAGGAGCCCCGCACCGACACCGCCGGCCCCGGTGCGCGAAGCGGTGCAGGCAGATAGGAAAACGCGGGCCCGCCGAGGTCAGGAGCGAATTGGGCAGGCGGGACTGCCGGCACCTGCCGCACCCCAGGATCGCGGGTTTCAGTGCTCCCAAGGATGGGAGGTATAACTGAATATATTTGGTATCAAATCCAGTCAGCCCTTCCAGAGCTCCCGGTTCTGTTATAGAGACCTTTTAACTTGTATGACTTTTCCGGGCACTGAAATTAATCATTCCGTATGGATTTTGGGTTCTTTCAAGCGATGCTGAAAATACTGAGTGCTGGCCAAATCATAGGTACATCCTTGACAAATGCGCCGTTTGATACTGTGCATATGTGAGAACCAAATTATAGCCCCGTTTTCCTGTTTTAGTTTAATAATTGGTGTGGGTAGGACTATAGGCAAATAAGTTATGATCCTTCACCATTCCCCCACTGGCATCAGTGGCACTCTCCCATGAATTGTGTTCAGAAGAAGCAGTGGCAGCAATGGCAAAATAATATTGCGTTAGGCAGGATTCTAATATTATGTTTTCCGAGTGTGTTTAGTACACCAAACCTGTGCACGTGTAAGGCAGTGGAAAGATCCTTGTTGATTTCACAAGTGGTTTGTTTTAGTCCCTGTCAGTAACAGTTCTACAGATGGTTTTGTGTTTCTATTAGCTAATTAAGCAGTTTTAATCTCTTAGAAATGGATGGAAATTTCGTTCTGGGGTCTGATTTTCTCTTACAAAGGAAAAAAATAAATCCTTATGGAAACCTATCATTCCAATAAAGTAGTCCACAGAATTAAAACAGTATATTTTAGCCAGAAAATGTAATTTACATAGTTTGTCATTTTCGGGATGTGAAATGATGTCTTCTCCAATATTGTCAGCAGGACACAGAACTGAGCACATGCATAAAATTATTAGGGACTCTGTAACTACAGCCTTTCTTATTGAAAGAGTCTGATATAAATAGCAATTTTAAGGCCTGATTCTGTGATCACAAGTGTTTCCTTATGGTTTGAATATATAAATGTATAATCACATGAATTAGGATTTATAGTTTAAGTCCTGAGTCACAGCAGAGTCACAGTGGAAAACAGTAATGTAAAGCCGGACTAAAGAGTTGTATCTTGTTGCCAGCCACTTGAGAGTTAACTAGTGCCAAAGAAGTTAGCCATAAACTAAGAACACCCCTGCATTCTGAATCCTTGGTCCTCTGTTAAAGTTGCCATAATTTCCCTGTATCCCTGCCGTGCTTTTGATTTCGTATGCAATCACATGCATTGCCTGATAAACACCTTCTCACATGTATCCTCTGCATGCTCTGCATGAAGAGATTCCTTCAAGTTTGCCCAGAGCCTCTGAAGAGGTGCCAGTATTTGGTGAAGAGCTAATCATAAGGCAGGAGTGTGTGCATAAACCTGCACATTTGTGAAAAATTAAATTAGAAGCAGATACTAAGGAAAATCTCAGGTTTTTAAGAATTTGTATTGTTTATGTGGTTGGATCAGCAGATGGCAAATATGACTCAGTATAAACGTTACATAATTCTTCAAGGGAAAATAAAATCTCAAGACTGTGCTCTAATTGAAATGATCGTCCAGAAAGCTGTTGAGGAGCAGTATGGAGAATCAGGATAGAAATATCAATGGAGCAGATGCATGCAGTAGCCAGCAAATTCAGAAAGATTTTATGAATGTAGCAAGGCTCAAAACCCCAGTAAATCCATCAGCCTAGTGCCAAAAAAAACCCCTGTGAAGGCCAAATAGATTTAGTTTCATTAACAAATAGGGAAGAACAGAGTAATTCTATCAATTTGAAAAGATAAAAGGAATGTAAGCACCACTAGTTAATGTAAGGCTTAAATATGGATAAATTCTAAGGGCTACTGAAGGGAAGAATTGAGAACATGAGCTGGTCTGTTTCCAGAGATTAAATCGACAGTGGGCTGTAGTAAGAAAAACAAAGTATCTACCCTGAGTTGAATGTAAATGGTCAAACCCATTCATTAGATTAAGTGGGCTCCTTTGTATTTTTAAATCTTATGGTTTTTGCTCCTGGTAATATCAGGACAACACTGTGGAGTGTTAAAAGTTGTATGTATGATAAATAAGTGAATTAGACATAGAAAGTAGAAACATTGCTTTATAATTCGTAGTAGTTACGGATGAGAAAAATAATTTGTAAAACAGCGAAGAGATCTTTCAAAACGTTGTACGCTTCTTGAGCAGTGATGTTCCATATCACAGCAGACTTTTGATTCTATGATTTTAGTGTTTGTGAAGACATTTTAAGTTATGACCACTGCAGCTGTCAGTGTCTAAGTGGCATCACACCTTCAATCTCAAAATTTCTCTTAACACAACATATGCTTTACCTTCTGTTTTCTTCCATTTTCTAAAATACCAGAGAGAGCACTTAGCCTACCTAGAAATTCTTTAACTGCTTTGTCATTTGAAAGGTCTGGGAGTGACTGTAAAAAGCAGGGAGTTTCCTTAATGTTTTTACAATGCGACTATCACTCGGCTTTGTTCTCATGTCAGGGTGACACCTCCTTCATTTCTTCCTCCTGCAGCCTCCCTGACTTAAGGGCAAATTACGTGGGTGCTTTCTAACATTCCATGACTTTCCCCTCTCTAGTTTCAAGAAGCATGGAAGGGAGTATGAAAAACTGAGTTGCGGGTATTGAAGAAAGCACTAAATCTGTGATATTAAAAAATAGCTGTGTTGAATTGCAAACATATTAACATCATATTTCAGGACTATGTGTTATCAATTCTCTCACATAAAGATATAAGGAAGGCCTAAGATCTTGATTACCGATTCTGAGGGATATTCTGAGACAGAGCACAAAATGCTAGAATAAACTATCAGTTCTTTTTGACAGCAGAAAATAAATTAGCATTAAATAGGCCGGATTATTATTCTAATTTTTGTGAAGGCTGCCCAAGAAAAAGTAGTACTTTTCATGCATCTGGGTGACAAGTGGTTTTCAGTCTTGATACTGTCTTTTGCTCTTTAGAGTGTATATATCTCTAGCATGAAAAAGAAACTGAGTTTCAAGCCATGAGCTCTTGAGGCCAGCCATGAATGCCCAACATGTCCTGGTTCTCTGCCAAGGTGAAACCCAGATGCAGGTCAGCCCTCCTCTGAAGGCCCTCCTCAGGGATAGGCTCAGCAGGTAGATGGCACAGTGGACATGTCCTCGGTTTAGATAACTGGGACACACCATAATACTCACATGATGCTTAGTTTAGCTCTCACCACTGAAATATGCAAAAGGACTTGCATCCTCCCCCACTGTAAGAGAAAATTATAGAAACTGAAGGTACTAAAACTAACTCATGAGGGATATAAAAACACCAAGAGTGCTGTGGTCTTAAAAGACTGTATGGATTCTTGGACTCACCCGATTAAGTAAACGCTGAAGTAACGTGAGGAAAAAGCCATGCTTGACAACTTACCCACAACAATCCTATCTCTGACCATACAATTCTGACTAGATCCCATTCTCTATAAACACTTACTTCCTTTCAAGCATGTTGGAAATTTGCAGGGGAAATGAATGGAAAAGCAGTCCATTAGTGATGTTGCACAATGACAAGACACTGTCTCAGCATTTGCAGTGATCCCACTGCATCATTCTTATGGGGCTCTGAACACATTAAAGAAGAGCAAGAAATTAAACTGTGATTCTGTCTCGCAGCCATTAACCTACAGAGTCATCTGAATGTATCATGGGAAGTGTGCTGCATTCCCCACAGGGCTGAAATGTCCCTCTGCTGGAAAGTGTCGAGTACACACTGACTGCAGGTTGTGTCAGCACTGGGGAGCTGAACCTCCCTCCTCCGGAATATGGGGATGGGATAGTACTGACAGAAAGTCAAATCTGTCTGCCATGCCATTTCCAGTGCAATTGTGATTTTGCTCTGATGGCAGATGCTAAGGTTATCTGGTATATCTATACATTTCTTTACATGTATTTCTTGTGTGACAGCAGGTCGGATTAGCAGTATGATTATTCATCCAATCCTTCTGCTCTGTGTTAGGTTTACATCACTGCGCTATCAAAATATGCCTGAGACTATTTTTCATGCATTAGAGAGAAATGCACAATCAAATGTGGATACAAGTTGGTGAGAGCAGCATGCTGATTAGATGCCCCAATCCAGTGTGTGCTGACAGATACAGTACAATATTAAAGCTTTGACTGTACTGCTTAATGCACAGCTTATTGCATAAAAAACAACTTGTTCCTACCTTTGATACACTGCAACCTCTTTCGGACTATAAAATATTTCCCCCTTCTCATCTTCCCCTGAGGATATGTACAACATTGCCAACACATCAGATTTTGACTGCCTGAAAGAAGGATCATAGAGAAATCTCAGCCAAAACATGCAAGCAACGAGGGACTGCAACTGCAAGTACAGACAGCTGGTAGAATTGTGTGCAAGTGTTATCCTTGCTCCCCATCAGTAACATTCAGGAAAGCACCACGGGGGGACTGATGTGCTGCAACGCAACAGCATAACTAGAAGTGTTCTGCCAGGGGGGTCTGTTCTGGTTTTGTCTCCACTGATAGTAGCTATCCTATGTGAATACATAGTGGTAAATCACTCAGAATTAATATAAATAGTTGAGCAAACACTCATACATCTTACATTCTTTAGGTATGTTTGTGCATACATGTGGTGATGAGCAACAAAGCAGAATGTATTTGAAATTTCAACTGTGCTGTTGTGCAACATCACTTCAGACGTCGTTGGGTCCAAAAGAGAGCGTGGTTAGTGGAAAAGAATGGCGCACACAGAATAAAATAGAGTATATTTAGGTAATGATCTGGAAAGGCTCATAACTGTCTGTATGTATTTAAAAGGTGCAACTGTCAGATGGAGAGCTGGGCGGTCAGAGGTGTACAACTAGGAAAAATAGGAGAAATATTTAAAAGGAGAAATATATGACAAAGACAAATTTTTGATTAATGTTTCAGTGGGAATTAACATGGAACCAAATGGACACAGCATTCTTTTTTTCTCAATATAGCATTGTCAAATATACAGTTTTCCACTGATTCTCTTACTAGCTTTAATTTACCAAATCCTTACAAGTTTTAGCTTTGGTGCTTTTTCTTAACACAAATGATGCAGATAGCTAACTTTGCATGGGATTCTTGATCTGGCCAGGTTTTTTTTCCAGTGAATATAACTATTTGTGGTGAAAAAGTGATTGACATTTCATCTGCCAAGGCCTTTCTTTACAGGCCAAGTCCAAGGTGTTAAATGAAGTTACAGTCCCATAAGAAAAGGCTTTGTTGAAACAAATCAATAAATCAAAATAACTTGCCTGGACCAGATTCAACTCTCCAAAGAGTCTGAAGAACCTCAGATCTAACACTCACAAAATTAAAATGATGACGTGTGAGCTATTGTTTCAATTGGCCTTGGTACTAAATGAGTGGAAGGTGGCAAATGTGATCCTAACAACTTCTAAGGGGCTTGAAGGGGGACCTGGAGAGCTACCGAGTCTGATTTGCATGCTCGGGAAATTGTTAGACGCCTGGCTGCATACAGTAGTGAAGATTCAGTACAGCTTTTGGAGAAGCAAGTCATGTCTCATGTTTTTGTAAGAGTTCTTTGGAGGAGTCAAAGAGCATATAGAAAATTGCTAGTCAATCAATAGGTTGTATTTGGCTTTCCAAAAAGCTTTTGACAAGGTCCTTAGAGAATACTTTTAAAGAAATCAAATTGTTATTCAGAGGGACAATTCTCTTGTGAGTGGACAATTGGTTAAAGGAAGGAAAGTAAAAGGGAAGAGTGGCCAGTTTTCACACTGGTGAGAGGTTGTCAGGACAGCTGTGTAGAGGTCTCTCCTGGGACCTGCACGGCTCATAAAGAGCCTCTGAAGAGAATATGAAGTGAAATAAAGTATCAAAACAACAGGTTTCAGAATAGCTTGGACTAAAACTGAGTATGAAAGAGTACATTGTTCTAGCAGATAGTAAATCAGAAGGTGGAACTGAACGTTGACAAAACAACGGAATAATTCTCTAATGGAGGGATATTTTGGATTCCCCTTTTAAAATTCCAAAACTGCCATTACATCTCCATACATTTCTATAAAAATGCCCATTTAATGCTATATGGTAATCAAAATGACAAATAAAATTATTGGAAATTATTAGGAAAGAAAATGAGCATCAATATGTCAGTGTATAAGACCACTGAGTTTGTCCTGTCTCAAAAACATTACATCAGAACTAAGCAAAGTACAGTAAAGAAGAAGAGCTATAATCAGATGTATAGTATGTACACGTTCTTAAAGCCTAAATAGATCAGGCCACTTCAGCTTTTAAAAAATTATCACCATAGGGAGATACAAATAGAAGTATATTAAATAAGTGACATGGAAAAGGTAAATATAAAACAGTTACCCATTATTTTTCTTAAACAAGAACTGAAGAATCACAGTGGTCAGGGGACAGACTTAAACCATCTTAATACATTGTTTTCATTCAAATATTTTAATTTAGAATAGGCTTGGGGTTGCTTTGTATTCCACTTGGAAGCATGTGCTTTTATTCTGAGAAATGACATTTTAGTATGGACCTGTATGTGTGCAACACAGCACAAATAACAGGTATGTAAGATTGCTCATCATCTTGCTAATCTGTTTTATCTCCAGTTACTGCCTTGTGTAAGAGTGTAGTTTAATGGAGTCGTCGTGTGTAAATTAAAATACACAGCACATTGTTTCCTGTGGTTTTGTACAGTACATATACAACCACGCAGTTATTCTGATGTTAAGGGTACTGCTGCTTTCTGTCAAAAAAAACCAATTAATATCAAATTTGTCAGAAATGGTGATTTCGTGAAGCTGGTACTTTGCTCCTAGCACACGATTAGGGCCCCAACATGTTTTATTCAGTTAGTCCAACAGTAAAAAGGTTCTTCATTCTCAATTACTTCTTCAAGCCCCACAAAACAACATTCTAGAGTGTTTATTAAAATTAGAAAACTGGTCCTGCACTGCCTAGGGAAGAAAGTTATTGCTTTTTCCATGAGGACATGGTTATGCAGTGAATTTCTTAATCTCAATTACCTCTTGTGTAACTGGATTACAGAGGAAAATATTAACATGAGTAATTTGTTTGCTGATGTGCAACTCCCTCATTTTGAGCCTTCTAACAATACAATAGGTCTTGGTCCAAAAAAAATAATTGGTAAAGTCTGTGGCTAAACCAGCCAATTAATTTGATTTACACTTATTCATCTGAACTGAAGGTGACTATCAACCCCAGGCAAAAAGCCCTGATTTTGTTTCAGCAGCTAAGTTAAAGCTAAGATCTCAGAGGAAGAACCATGCACAAAAAATTATTACATGTAAGATTAATGTGTTACAAACGCAATAGCGTACTGACCTACCCCAGAGCATCAGTAGCAAAGGTAGCAGAGTGGATTACAGGAATGCCAGCATATCCGTGACACTCTTCTAACGGGAGCTGATTTAGGAAAACACATTTAGGAATTAATCTTCGCATTCTTTCACATTGGAAGAAAACTGGTGCAGCTATTTCTGATAGATGTTCTATTTCCATATTCTATTAAGAGAATAGAAAGTACAGAGACACCCTCTGCTATGGATATGCAAATAGGCTGGCATAATCCTAGAAAAATACGCAATAATTAATGCAAAATTATCTTTAATCAAATAATTAAGTATACAACAAATTGGAGCTAAAAAGATCTACCTGCAATAAAACTGGGTGAATAACTAAAGTAGGATGAATAATTCAAGAAAATTCTGAAGGCACGTGAATCTGATAACTGCTGTTTTCTTACATTTGTTTCCTCTTTTCACACCTCTGGACCTGCCACACACTGTAGTTTTTTGAAAATAGGTTTTGTAATGGCAAATAAATGAACTTCTATGGCACTACTATTTATCACATCATGCTTTTATTTTTTATATTGAAGATACAATAAAACATCTTTAAATTTGAAACATCAAAATATGGAACTGCCCGGTTTTATTTTGATGTTAGTATTTCATCAAATGAATGCTTTACTCAGCAATATCCCAGTGAAGACACCACCCTGCATTAGCCCAATCCCTTTACACAGAAACATTTAGGTTGGAAAAGACCTTTAATGTCATCGAGCCCACCCATTACCCCATCACTGCCAAGTCCACCACTGGACTGTGTCTGTAAGTGTTACATCTACACATCTTTTAAACACCTTCAGTGATGGTGACTCTACCACTTCCCTGGAGAGACTGTTCCAGTGCTTGACAACCCTTTTGGTCCTGAAATTTTTCCTAATATCCAGCCTAAACCTCCCCTAGCGCAACTCGAGGCTGTTTCCTCTTGCCCTATCACTTGTTTCTTGTGAGGAGAGACTGAAACATTTCACCACCACCACCATCTGAGCAAGGAAACAACAGATTCGCTGTGGAAACCAAGTCAATTTCTTTTTTTTCAGGTAGGATTGTTTTTACATAAAATCATATTTTCCAGTTCTTTTGAATGTTTTGATACATTTTGTAATGTACCCGATCTAATGCACATTGTGTATAGAGTAACTAAACATTCATAGCACCTGATTTAATTAGCATTCAGCTTGTCTGTTTATTGTGCATTTCTCTCTTGCAGCAATTTTTAAATTTCCTTTCACAGAAACTCCCAGTCTCTCTTTTCTACTTCCTTCTATATAATACAACACTGTCTTTCTCACAGGGAGGATTACCCTGTTAGGATGGTTGTAGTGAAAATGTACATCATGCCGAGGATATTTGTGCTACAGCTCTGCCTCATCCTTTTTTAGTTACACACAGACTCAATTAAGTTCTCACAGTAACTTCACCTCCAGTGTTTCAGGCTCAGATTCTTCTGGCAGGCCCATTTCCAGTGGATATCAGGAATGGTAGAGTGGGTGAGATTGGGTAATGAGTATCTGATAACTAAATTTCCTGTTATTCATAAATCCCACTTTATGTAGGTTCTCCTATTGGCATATGAAGTTTCTAAGGATCCTTAAAGTGAAAGGACATCAGCAAAGTGGGAGATTATGACAATGTTTGTCAGTTAATAGCTAGCTAACACATGCAGTATGATGTTGCTCCATATATGAGTTTCATCACCAGATGGAGAAGAAAAAAATAAATCTGTTACTGCCTATACATTACTCTTTGCTGCTAAGTAAAAATACTCCTTTTGATTCCAGCAGCTGTGGATTTAAAGGCAGCCACACTGACATTAAGGATGACAGCTATTCAGCCACACAGGAACACATTCTTATGAATAAAGTGCTCAGAATTTGTTCTCGTGTATTGTTTTCCTTATGCTTATTTCAAACTCTCTGGCTTATTCCTCCTTGACTTACAGTAGCTAAACAAGAGACATGTTTTGCATAATGAAAAGGCAAAAGAGATTAACTCTAGGTTGCCTTTGCCTGCTGAAGTATTTTGTCAAGTCCCATTTCAAGGAGTCTTTTAAATCTTCTTAATGTTATGACTTTGAAGGTATACTTTCCGGTTGCATGAGCTGAAAATGCTTCTGATAATTGCAAAGGAAGGTTTAAGAACAGCATTCAGGTCATGACCCCTTTCAGATGTATCTTCAGATGAGTATGAGTTTGAAACTTAACTTGTAGTTTTCCATGAGTTACACTGCCAGCTGTTAGTGATTTGGAAGGATTTAGGATCCAGTTAAAGCAAATAGCACTGATACTGCTTCAAAGACTTTCTCAATGACTGTTTGCAACTTACCGTATTTCTTACATTACTTCTGGATAGGAAATGAAATTATTTTTATAATTCTTTAAGAAAGCTGTTGTATAAGTATTCTCATATATATATATATACACTCAAGAAGTCTGGTGAATACTGCAGAAATAGCGAATCTCATTTTTAGAAGGAAATGATTTTTCAGGAGACTTCCTGCTATCTTCCTGCTAAGTTTGAGCAGAGAAGCCTCATTTCTACATCAAACTCAGTTCAGGTAAGCAGCTGTGATCATGCTCGTGTCCATTATATTGTCATGTTCTGCAACATGTTCTAGTATGTGGCACTGCAGGATGACACCTTAAAAAACTCCCCCTTCTACCTAGCCTGAGTTGCAGTCTCTTGTTAGAAACAGAATTAAAAATAAGTGGAAGGAAAAAACTACATTAAGATTCCAGAGGAATGAAGAGACAGCTGCTTTCTATGCTATTTTCTCTATTTGACAAAAATAAAGCGACCCCATTCCTACAGTAAATTTTATATAAATTGCTTTTCTCTCTGCTGAGTCATTCTGCCTGTAAGTTTTTGAATAGCCAAACAGGATATAAAAAGAAATAACTCCAGATCACTTACGACACTCTATAGTGTTAATACAAACTGTCGTGCTATATTCCCATCTGGCGAAGGTGGGTAAGGTAAGCTTTTGTAAATGATTACCTTTGGTTATTCCCAAAGAAACATAGGGAACCTCTCTATATGCTCCTTTTATTAAAAACGAGGGGTTTTTCTAGTTAGCAAGGAAATGGAACAAATAAATTGTTGATATCAAGGTGGAGCTTTTAATCTACATAATGATGGGGAAAACAAGAAAAATTTATTCTACACCTTTAAGAGATAATGATGAAGCACAAAAACTCTGGTAAAAATCTTACCATAAAAGGGGCAATACGTAGAGAAAATAAGTTTTCAGAATTTATTTAAAGCTAAAAGGGAGAAGAAAATCTTTCTTCTGACACTGTTTAGGCAGTTCATGTGATTTACTTAGAGAGGAAAACATATGCCATAAAGAAGGCAGTATAAGCAAAGCTAAGCTATCTAAATTTGAAAAAACAAAACAAAACCACCAAACCCCTCAGATTTAAAGTCACGTTATGAAAGTGACCGTCGGAAGTTTACGGAAGCGCCGGGCTGTGCGGTGACACTTCCCAGAGCGGTGCCGCCGTCCCGCCCGTCCCCCGGGAATGGCTCCCGCACCGGGAATGCCACCTGGCGGCAGCGCTGCTCAGCGGGGAGGCGCGGCTGTGCGCCCACCGCCACTGAAACATCCGCACCCAAGCGCGGCTTTTCTTACCGGTGAAACACTAACCTTCATAGACTGCGAGATGGCCATTCTCATCGCAAGAGTATTTTACAGTGCTCAAAAACTCCACGCTTACCAGAGCAGAAGCTGCTTCTGGCAGTTGCACCTTCCGTGGTAGTGGTGTATTGAGGTTTGCAGATTTGTTCCACAGATAAGGTGCACAGAGGCTGCCTCTTTATTCAGCCTCAGACTACCACTTCTGAAGCGCTCATTTGTTCATGTCTCTGTCAAATGTTTAAAATACTTACCAATTATCTAACTCAAATTAAATCATGGTGGTTTCAAACATACTCTGTCCTAGGAAAAGTGCATTAACCGGTTCATGCATTATGCTCCACACACTGCCATCTTACTCTCACAGAAGATACAGCATAAGCACATCTTATTTTTACTTCCAAAACGGTGCTCTCAGAGATTCTTAAAACTACATAAGATTTAATACTGAAATACATGGTGGAAAGCTTTAGGAAATACATACATTCTACTTCCACTCATACTAAAGAGAGTGATGGCAACAAAAAGAAAAGCAGGAGATAGTGAAGAAACAATAAAATACAGATACATTAATGTAACTGCTTAGGAGTGGCTTGGGCAACGGCAGATAAAACCAAAGAATGACCTTTAAAAAAAGTTATTATCTACCCATTTAATTAGGTGGCAATCTGAAAGATTCATCTCTTTGGGATGCAGAAGTTACCCCTTATTTTGCGAGAGAACACAGGCTATCAAGAATTTAGTTGATTTTTGAAGATTTAATTCCTGCAAATGTGTTTCAGCTAGCAAGTAGCATGACACATACTTGCAAGGCATTCTATAGTATCTGAGAAGCTGTGAGTTGCAAAAAAAGTTCTTGAAATATTAAAGTGATCAAAAATATTTTTCATAAACTTTAAAAAATCAGAACGATTTAAATTTTTATATAAGCATGCTAAAAATACCTAAAACTGTAAACAACTGTAACTACACAGCTTCTATTTAACAGCAATCTTTATGCTTTTTCCTAATTTTATTAAAAAACAGCTTTGTTCCTCCAGCAAAGACCACAATTCCTATCCAAGTTTTGCATCCCTTAATGCCGCTTTGCATCGTCTTTGTGCTGCTTGTGCTCTCAGCTTTCCTGTTGTTACTAAGATGAGGAGGTCACTGCCAGAGAACTCAGCAGAGTGAGCTGAGCACACTGCTTGGTGCTGCACCACTGGAAGCCACGCGTCAGCCTCAGCACGAGAGCTGTGCTCCAGCACTACAAAGCCTGCCACTGGCTTCACAATGACACGGATCTTTGCTGAGGCACAGGAAATGGGGCTGCTATTCAAAAGCCAGTCAGCAAAAGTGAAGTGGCATGGGTTGGAATTAAAAAAAGATAAGGTTGTATTGCAGGGCTGTCAAAAAACTCATTTCCCTACTGGAAGGGGTGAATTAGTGGATTTCACTGCAAGTGCCCACAATTTAATTGCTACTTAACATATTAGCAAGGTGATGTTCTGTTCCTACAACAGATAAAAAGACATTCACTTATATCAACAGCTGAACTGGAATCCGATGTACTCTCTAAAATGTGCAGATGGCAACAGTGAGCTGAAAATCTTCTTCAAGCATTTTGTGATGAATGTTTTAAGAACTAGACCAATGCGAGCACATTTTTTTATACAGAAACCATTGTGTCCATCATTACCTACCTGAAATCTGGTCACTGCAGGGAGTTTGCTTCTGCAGTACTTACATTTTGTACTCTTGCAATTGTAGATACTTGATACAAGTCTTTACCTTTACTATCACATTCTCCTTACATTTATTATAAAATTATTTTGAATAAAGGTAACCATTATCATGGCAGATGTAGGAAGTTTTCTGCAGCTAGCAGTTATCCTTTAGAGATCACTTGTGATCCTAGTTTAAGACTCCCTAGTAATTTCCTAAGGGAGAGTGTACAAACAGACATGGCTGGAACTGGGAAAATAAAAGACTTAGGCAGAAGGGGCCGGAGCAGGTACAGTCTCTACAAAACTCCCTCTCCAACAGTCCTTTTATAAGTAATACCGTAAGGCCACAGAATATTGATTTAAAGCTGGTGCTTACCAACAAAGCCAGAGTTGCAGTGAGAACTGGAACAGCACATGTCAGAAAGATTTAGTGACGGAGCCTGGGAAAGGGCACAGCCTCTTTAGGGTGAACTGATGTGAAAGTTTCATTAGACATTAAACCAGCATTTCTAAACAAGATGAAGAGTGTTAAGCTAAACTGTAGACCAGTTTAAATTTCCATAAAAAATGTAAAATTGAACATGGTAACAGTTTTCCTACCGGACTTCGGGAGTCAGTTTTCTGTATACACTGAAATTCTCCAAATTATCTTCCATTTAGTTCTTTGCACAATAAAAGCAAGAGGCTCTACTGATAGTACAAAATTCCTGTCTAGGAGGTTATGAACACTAACAGAGCCTTGAGGATGAATTAAGCCTTTTTTTTTAAATTCTGAGGCTTTTCGTAACTATGCTTAGTATAACCTATTAGAGCTTAGTTTAACTTTGTAATTTCAAACATTAATAAATTAACTCTCCCTCTGCAGTTTTTTTCAATAGCAAAATGCATTTCAGAATGATGCAGGACAATCACTCAGTATTGTCAAGCTCACAACCAAGCACACCCATCTCCTCTGAACTGTCCACAGGTGATGCTCATTACTGTAAAAAGGCCATGAAGTAGAAATGTATTCAGTTATAATGAAGTGCTAGGAAGTGATACCCTGAATTCCAACAACTGTTCTCAGAAGGGCTGAATTGGGCTGTTATTTTGGGTTTGGTTTGCGATTGGTTTTTCTCAAAAAAAGTAAGTTTTAGCTTATGCAGTAAAGAAGACAGGCATTTGATATTGCTATTTATTTCTTTTTAAAAATTAGACAATTCTCAATGTAATATTCTAGCAACATGCTACTAAGCACTCTATACATTCCTTTCTTCAGAATAATTCCAACTAGATCTTCGCAAGGATAAACCAAGTAAGATTTACTTTAATAGTACCAACCAGAATTAAACCAATGGAGAACTCCCTGAATCTGACATTATATTCATGTGAAATTGCACCACTCATATTTAATACTGTGTTATCTTATGTAACTATTGTAATACAAATATTTCATTTCTCTAATAGAAACATTGTGTGTATGTTTTTTCATTGAATTCAGAATAATAAAATTAAAATTTCCATGGGCATTAAGAAGAGCTTCAACTAGGGTTTCATAAGGCAGGCTTTAAAATAGTGCCTGAACCAGTTCTTCCACAGAGCTCTTGATTAAAATCTACACTTTCAATAACTATTTTCAGCAGTGCAAATTATGTGTCCTCCAAAAAGTTTTAATGAAAACCATTTTTATTAAAACTGGTTTGACAACCTGAATATGCAAAGTCAAACCACAGGATACTAGATATTTTTGAGACTTGTTTGCTTATCTACAAACAGAACTCCCCTCCAACATCCCATGGAGCAGAAACAATTGTGGTAGCAATTAAAAGATATTCATTTGTCAGATTCAAGGTCACTAGTTCAACTATTCAGTCAGTTTTACTTCTAGCAAAGACAATCTCTTACAGGCATGTACGTTTTTGTATGTTGTTTCCCAATTTGTTTAGAAGCACACTCTTACATTCTCTATTTTACAGTGTTGTGCTTTTTTACTTATTCATCTGTACCAGTTTTTAGCTGAAAATTATCATTCAATTTGTACAAATCACCCATAATTTAAACTGTATAATTACATTTCATGTAATCTCACAATTTCATTGGGTAATTAAGTGATTCTCTACAGCTTTTTTATCAAAAAAAAAGCAATATAC
The DNA here is from genome assembly GCA_013398055.1 of Ifrita kowaldi. NCBI lineage: Eukaryota > Metazoa > Chordata > Aves > Passeriformes > Cinclosomatidae > Ifrita > Ifrita kowaldi. Next base: position 467,966 of record VZRS01010090.1, on the reverse strand, counting down.
AACTAATGAATCCCAGTAGGATTTTTCCCCCTCACAAGCACTGACATGACTTACTTAAACATACTGAACCAAATCCTTGGGCATGTCTGATGAATTGTGCAGGAATCAGACATGCATGCAAAATGGCTCAAAGCTCACCTGACACAAACGGCCAGATCCTATGGCAGGCCTACATCCTCTTCCCAGAGAGAGGAGAAACAAAGTGTAAATGTCTAAATTACATCAGCTGTACAGCTACAGTGGACCTTCACGCAGAAGGAAAGCCCAGTAGTATGCCCTCTTAAATTCTCCAGCATTTACTGTGTTATTTTAGGAGTGCATATGGAAAAGATATATGGAACTCTATAGCACCAGAGGATTATACTTAAAATCCTCTTGGGGCAAATTACACTGAATTTAGGGCCATTTTAGGGCTGGTATTTCTATTTTCAGTAGCTATACTATTCTAGAGGATCTAGCCTGTATCATCATAGTGCAAATGTAACCTCTTGTATAGATCTTCTGGCAACAATCCAACAACATAACCTTAACAAAGAGAGGTACACCTTGTTAGTGAGGCGTGGTACGTGGACTCTCTTATGCTCCCAGGCACCTGCTTTCACCTTGCTGAACCATCCACTTTTCAGAAAACATTTTAAAAATAACATTTCCTTTGATAATATTAAAAGTAGATGATATGATTTTTTCCTCAGTAAATTAATAAAGTACAGTATAAACTGACTTTTCCAAAGTCATTTCAGTTTAAAATGGGCTGAAAAAAGTTACAATGTTTAATGATAATTGCAGAATAGTACCTGGTTCACAAATATTTTTTTTTTGTAATGAGAAAACTTTGTCTGTAAGCAAAAAAATAACTGCATTTTCAAGTGATTTGCAGACAGTATTTTAGGTGCCACCACCACCTGCAGTTATGATGATGATGCCTTGCACCAACAGAACACTGTCCTACTGATGATCAACATTCATCTTCTTCATGCGATGAAGCAGGGCGTCTTTTTCCATTTGGACCTCAGCAAGAGCCATTTTGGCTTTGGCTAGTTCCTGTTTGAGACATTCATTTTCTTCAATCAGCTGAAATGATTGTGTTAGAAAACAAAGCTATTAGTATTCCTACATACTGACAACTTTTTCCATTACAGTAACTTTTAAAATACCAGACGCTCCCATTCATTGCTGGGCAGAGGTTTGTTGAGGCTGAGTCAATTGCAACTGATTCTCAGTCAGTGAGTGTAGAACATGGAGAGGGCTGATGCACTTAGCTCAAAAGGTGGGATAGCCAGAGTTTTAGCTATGCCATTTCCATTCTGGAATGGAATGGAAATGACCCAAGGTTCTGAGCTCTAGGAACAGGTTCTTACCCAGTGGGAAAAACAGCCAAATTAATGTGTGGGCTCTGTTATCATCCATTCAAAATCTGGGTATGATTGATAGATCAGTAAGGGTCTGACTAAACAGCCAAGTCCCTTGTCTTTGGCAGCTGAGTTGTACAGGGATGAGGGAGATGGGGAGAAGAAAATTCCCTCATAAAACTCCCTCCGATGTAAAGGAAAAGAAATCAGTGTGCAGTGTATTAATACACTATATAGAAAGCAGTGATTAATTGCTGAACCATACTCTAATATACACGATCCATATTTTCCATCTCAAAAAGATTTCTAAATCGAAGTATATCCCAGGCCCACCCCCAGACAGCCTTAAAATTATGATTAATAATGATTGTAACATAATTTTGAGGGGGCAAGGTGAAGTCAAAATCAATTCTTAATACCTGATTTTTAAGGAAGTCAGCTGAATCCCTGCTTGATTTAGAAGGTCTGGGAGTTTCACAACTAGTCTGCGTGGCTTGGTCCTGTGTTTTACGTTCAACAGATCCCACTGCTTGCTGCAATGTACTGCTTGAATTCTTCAGCTTTGACACATCATTTACTTTTTGATTGTCTATATCACAGAAATAATGTGCAGGGGTTTTGTCAAAAAAATTTTTAAGCTTTATTCTTATGACTAAAATATTAAACCCACCTAAACCAAATATAATATTAAGTACATTTATATTCACCTCTCAAAATCAAATTTAAGAATAAAATTTAATTAAAACTCATAACCTTTTAGAGGAAGAAAGAAACAATATGTAACTTCCAGCCTGAAGAAAATAAACACTTTCTTATACCGGCCCATATCATCACCACAGAATATGCACTCTGAATAATCAGAAATTTGGGAACCATTAATATTGCTATTAACATACTGTCTCCAGGTTCTCTGAAGACTGCATTTATACATTTAAAGACATAGTGAAATAAACCTGCAGGACCAAGTTTTTAAATTAGAAAATAGCTTTAATTACTTGGCATTAAAGAAACTTTCTACTTGTAACTGAAGTGCACTATAACATCTGTTAAAACACGCTGTTGTACGTCAAGGGGAAAAGTGAGGGTCATGGTTTGAAGTAGTCTAAAAAATACTCTCGTGCTTGTTTTGTGTTTTAGGCATTTCTTTCTAAACAAGGATTTTTTGTTCATTACAACCTCCTCTCACCACACACACGAGGACTCAAAAGATGTAGCACTGCAGACACTTATTAATGCAGTGCAGATGGCTTTTGACCTATGCCTTTGAAGTCACTGTATCTGAGCAGTCCAAGACAAGAATAGGCATCAAAGCACTTCAGCAAAAAGGGGAAAAAATATGAACTGAAAGAAACCTTAATATTATGTGTTTTCTCACTACATTACTAAACTTTCAATGTTTAGTATAAAAAGACGACCAAAATGCATTGAACATCTTTAACTCAAACAATGCATTAGATAACATGAATAAATTAATCATGCCACAGCATACCCCTGAAAAGTCTGGTCCATCCTTGCTAGACGTTCCCATCAGGTGGATGAAGGGGGCATTAAGATCATCCTGCAGCCTCTAGAGTCATACATTGCTTATTGCTGGATTAACATACCCAGGACCTGGATGAAAGGGTGGGTGCACACTCTGCAGTTTTGTAAACTCCACCAAATTGAAGGGTGGGTGACTGACACACTGATGGGTTTCAAAAAAGAAAAGAAAAAAAGCTGTTTTTCAGAGGAAAGTTGATGGGCTGGAGAGACAGACTGACTGGAGCCTCATGAAGTTCAATTGAAGCCAATGTGAAGTCCTATAGCAGGGAGTCAATAACCTCTTGCTCTGCCACAGGTTGGGGACCAACTAGACAGAAAGCAACATTGCAGGAAATTACCTCTAGGCCTTGGTCAACAGGATTTATCATGAGTCAGCAGTGAGCTCTGACAGCAAAAACCAGGGACATACAGGCTGTACTGGCAAGCATATAGCTAGCAAGGTGAGGGAAGTTGTTATTCCCCACTACTCAGCACCAGTGAGACCGTATCTAGAACACTGCATCTAGTTTTGGATTCCAAGTGTGAGAACGGTACTGACGGGAGGGGACTACCAAGATAATTGTGGCCAAGAGCACATGATGTACAAGTGAGGGGCTGAGTGAGATGCACTTGTCAAATCTGAAGATGAGAAGGCTGTAGGGTGATCTTAATGCCACCTTTGCCTGCCTAGTGGAAGCGTATAGAGAAGATGGACCAGATGTGCCTGAGGTGCCTGGCAAGTGATCAAGCACCTCTGTCTTGAGATGGCAGGACAGGAGGCAATAGACACAAGCTGGAAAAATGGGAATTGCAACTACACTTTATAAAAAAAAAATTAATCATAAGAGTGGCCAAACACTGGGACAGATTATTTGTGGCAGGTTGTGGTATTGTCTTTTTGATGCTCAAAACTTGCCCGGACACAGCATTGAGCAATTTTATCTAATCTCCCCCTGCTTTGAGCAGGAAGTAGGAGTAGGACCAGATGACCTCTAGAGGCTCCCTCCAACCTAGACTATGATTCTTTGACATATCTGTGAAAGGCAACAGTAAAGTTTCAGCTCTGTATGTATTGCCTTGTTACGAGTATTTTGTATTTGCCCATGCATGCAAAAAACCCCCGCTAAGCACACAGATATGCTTAATGAAAAATACAAAGTTAAATAAATCACTGTTCTAAATGCAAGTCTCAAAGCAATCCAGCCCTGTGCTGCCAGGACAGCTCTGTGATACACAGAATTGGAAATTGCTACTTGTACTTCTTAAATAGTTTTTTGTTTTACAGTAGTTTCTACTACTACTTGTAACACAAAACAACAAAGACGGTAACCACCTTGGTATCCTTCTGTGAAGAAAGGCCATTTTTTTGTTTGCTTTGTAGCAACAAAGAAACCCTAAACTTATAATGATGAAGTGATATGTACTGATGAAGCATATCCTGATGACATTATAAACATATTTTTATTTTACTCTCAGGTTGATTCAACAGTGGGTTATCACAGCCAATATACTATTCAAAAAGGTAGTCTTCCTCTTTGTGGCTATAGTTAGAATTAAGGCATATGGCAACACACCTTCCACAAATTATCATCAGTTATCTTTTCACAATTAGTCACATGTATGCACAAAGGAAAAAACAACAGGATTATAGAACTGAGGTATCAAGGTGGAGGAACATACAAACCTCTAATGAGAAAAGTGCCATCATCATTTCTTTCTATCCAGAGTATGTCAATATGCAGTTTTATGGGTACCAGCTCAGATGCCTTGAGATTTTCACGTGGACTGTCATCCTAAAAAATACATATAATCAAAAATGAGTTTACCAGGAAATCAAAATAGATAATTAGGATGTTCATTTAAACATAAGTGGATTTAATGAAACTTGAAAGGGAATGTTTCAGAGCAGAATTTTCTAATGGGATCTCCACTAAACTTTGGCTCCATTTTTTTTCCCCCAGGGACTCTATTAAAGGCTCAAAATTATCTGTGGAGTAAGTCTGCTGAACTCAATATACAGTCCGACTAAAATACTTCAAAGTGTTTTTACAGACATCTCAATAAGATTATACCCCAACCCAAGACATTTGTTAGCTCAGGAGCTCTCTGAGTCACAGATAAGAAGCCTGTACTATATAGTATCTGATTTTCCCTTGAACTATTTAAAGATTGAATGGGTACAGTTATCATTCTTGAGCAGATTTTGTCTTTCTAGAATTTAGTTTGGGATGACACCAGCTGCAGTTTAGTTACATTACTGTACTCAACAGAAGAGAAACTTCACAAATTACTTCTTTGGGGACTCCCCAGGAAGTCTTTATAGTTCATTATCCCTGTCAAACAGAATAACGCAGCCAGTGTAATCAGAAACTATACATATCAGCATTAAACAGTACCAAGAAAGCTGTTGAGATACAGCTTCCAAAGTTTCTTGAAACAGCATTGAGACTGCAGCAGAAAATGCAAACAATAAAATAATCTTTCTTAAATTCCTCCCTTGCTGTGAAACACACTGCATCAAGTCTCATGCAGAAGAAATAAAAAAACATACTGCATTGAATAGGCAATGCAGCATACATTTGAACCATATCCTCTCACGCTATAATACCCAACAACTCTATAAAAATGAATCATCTCTATGTCACATTTGCAGTTTGTCAACCACCATAAGTAACTTCACCATGACTGGTGTGCACTGCTGAGTGAGCACTTTGGTGCTTTTGCTGCCAAGCAGAATCTTGTTGCCAGTTTATTAATGTACATTTCCCATCTCAAGCAGCTGCTTTCTCAAGAACATTTTGCCTAAGTCTGCCTTCTTGCCAATAAACCAGCACAATCCTGGTTCTAAATGCAAATGACTATATGTAAAGACTTTGCTATTTGCATTTGGGCATTCATGTTTGTGATCCACTGAAACCTAAGCAACAAATCCACAGGTGTTAAAGAAAATGCTTGTGCTAATCCTGTAAAGGAGAAACAGCTCTAAAAGGGTGCCCAAAGATCCTCAGGGGCTGGAAGGGCTGTATCACTGAGGGAAGGAAAACTGATGCATTTTGAGTAGAACACAAAACAATTGCCTTTCCAGTCAATGATGATCTTGGTAGAATCATGACCTTAGCCCCAGATGTAGAACTGGAGCTGCTCTTCCAGTCCTCACCTTGTTCAAAGTTTATATGGGTGATTATTACTGTCCAAAGCAATGTAATAATTATCTTTATGTTTGTTTTTCTGTTGTTCTACACCCCTCAAAAAAGTGTCGTTATCTTTATATTCAGTGGTTGTGCAGCACAGAACTCACCATCTCCTTTAAATGTCTAAAAGAAAATCCCCTAAGAGACTTGAGCAGAAGTGTCCTCTTAATGTTACTATTTTAAGATATGGTGCTGAAAAATGCTTGCATAGTTTAGTATCTGTATATCTAGGTAGAGCAGAACATGAAACTTGGGTTGTAAGAAACAGTGTTCAAGTGGTTTGTACTGGAATTCCATAACCTTTTTCCTTCTTTTGTACAGAATTTTCGTTGCAAGAACTATCCTCCAACTAGGAGAGAGAAATAACTTTTAAAATCCATGGTTTGTAATTAGAAAACCATATACTTTGCTAAGCAAAAAAGCCCAACCAGAAAAACCCACACTGTGCCTCTAGAAGCTTGATATACCTTACATATAAAATTCCCACACACTGTCACTCCACAAGAGAGATTTGGGAGAGGGGGAAAAAGGATAAAATATTAATTCATACAAATAGCTTGGCCATGCAGATAATTCCCCTCCAGGCATACCACAGAGCTAACCAAATCTATGGATTTTAAAATTGTTTTAGTGTTATCTAAAGACCTTTCAGAGTATGATAGCAGTTTCTTTGAAGTTAACTGTATCCAGATTAGTAGTTTATCATCAAAGAAACAAGAACGCAATTTTTTTTAGAGCAGCCAAGTATCTCATTGTTAACATACTTTTAAATTAATCCTTGCATTAGAAACTTTTATCTTCATAGGCATCACTTCTGCGACAGTTTCATCTTCTAGAAAATGCTGAATGTTTGTGAGAGAAGATGTTAGAAATTCAGCACTGAAGTTCTCCACATGACACTGAAGAAACCCATTTTTTACAGCTAGCAGGGAATGTACAACAGCACTAGGCCCGCTTTCCCATCTCAGACTAATCTCAGGTGATGAATTAACAGGTCCAGCCACAGACTTACAGTCAGAACCTGTTGCAAAAAGAAAACAAATTTGCATTAAAATTTTGCAGTGTACAAAAAAAAAATCAATTAGGATGTAATTATTTCTGCCTCTATTGTCCAACTGATTTTCCAAAAAATACCGTATAGCTATTATTCATAAAAGGCAGTGTTGCAAATACAGAACTTCAGAGCAAATTTCTAAGTATATCACTTCAAAGTACAAAAATAAAGAGTACATATAAGGACTAGTACCTCACTGTGACAAGAGAAAGGACAATGCAGAAGCATCACCATCCACAAAAAAAGTTTGTGTTTCCTTGGTGCCTTGATGATGGAAAACCAATTATTTTGCATACTTTTCCACTAAGTCCTTTAATTTCAATTCAGAAAAACATTTAAGTCACTTCACTCTCTCAGGAGAGCAGGTATTTTCTTGGAAAGGCTGAACTTCCTGACTTAGGAACCATAAATAGCAATGCAGTAAGATAGAAAGTATGGCCACACATGCATTACTTGAGTGGCAACAAACTCGAACCTTAAAAAAACTCTGGCACTTTCTTGTTAATTTCAGTATCTTTAATCAGTAAGGACAATTGCAACCTGCAACTAAAAAAGTTCTGAAAACCATAATAAACTAAACTAAAGCAAACTAAAATAAAAATTTAA
>VZRS01010090.1:449568-460230 GCA_013398055.1 Ifrita kowaldi | reverse complement strand
GGTGAGTAGTAGCCATTTCTTGTACAAAATAGTTATCCCATGGGATTCTCAAGTCATCTCATCACTATGACAGCTGACCTACAGAAATTATCTCTATGACAAGAAGCATAATCACAGTAACTATAGAAAAAACAAGCACTTAAACTTGAAAGATACCTCAAGAAAGAAACTCAGGAAAAATCAACTGAGTTATGTCAATTCATCATGCCACACACACTGCCTGGAGCTACAGCAACCTGACTTAATTGATTTGCTTTCCTATCTGTACATTAGTTGGGTTCCCCTTCCTGTATAGTGTGCCAGTTCATGGATGACCTGGCACAGCAGCAGAGTCAGGACTTACACACTTATCTACGGGCATTAGACTCAGGCTATATGGACTGTCAATCTGGGCCAACAAAGACCAATGGCAAGATGAGTATGAGAATCTTCAGCCTCTGCTGGGAAGCAGAATCTCTCCCTTTGTTACCTCTGTGAGTAGAGGTTTCCACAACACCAGCAGCCATGACTCCATCCTTCAATCTTTCCAGTGTTTAAGAAGTGCTAAATCTCATAATCCCCTTCTCCCCAAAAACCCACCCCAAAAACAAAGCAACCAACCAAAACCATACTGCAAGTATCAGGTATCAGCTATCTTTTTAGCCTCAGTCTAGACAGAAGTGAATAAACTACCAGCAGCCCAGGAGAAGAAGGGAAACTCTCCAGACAGAAGAACAATGACCACTCTCTGCAACTGGTTCAGGAAACTTCGTTTTCCTCAAGGATCCGTACACTTCTCACACATACAGATAAAGAAATAAGCAGTAGGTGCCCTAACCATTTCTGCAACAGAAGAGAGTACCTGTATCATTGCTGTAAGAATCCAAAGTATAGAAAAAGAGCAGAGGAAAAGACCACACACTGAGTCTCAGTTTTGAGTCAATTTTAGTTACCTTGCACAGACCTGAAAGGGGCAGCATCAAGGGAAGATGGAGTAAAAATTGCATTAAACAATTTGGAGGCTGCTGTGAACTGCTGTTGCCTTCTCACAAGCATGTCAAGCATGGTAAGATATCAATAAAAGCACAGCCCTCCCATAATACCTCTGCTATACTCCATCCCCACCTTCTTTTGGTTTTGCTGCCAGGCAAGATCTGATAAAGCTGCAGTCCTGCATCCAGCCCTGCAGGGAACTGCACAGCTGCCATGTTGCCCTCAACTTAGTCCAGCTTTTAGCCACATTCTTCCGTTTCTACATCTACTGAATTAACAGTATAGTAGGCTTTAAACAGTTATTTTCATCCAGAACACCTTGTAGACTGTAATTACAACTTGAGTATTCACTGCTTTGAATGGTTTGTCAGGTTACTGGTTACAATTCTTAATGCAGCACTTGAGAAAGTTTTATTAAAGGTCTTGAAGGGGGAGGTTGCTTTTATTGGGATATTATCATACACATTTGCTCACTTGTTCTTTTAGTTGTATTTTGTTACTGTTAACTCTTAAATAGTCTCTTTGGATCTGATTCTCCAGCTTTTTCCAAACTTTTTCTCCCTTTGTTCTTCTAACAGAAATGAATATGGGAGATGGGGAGCAGCAGCAGCTGCAGAACGTTCCTGACAGTATAGAAATCACGTCTCTGCGGTGGAGAGAAGAAAAGATCAGCAGAGAGATGATGTACATCACAGAATAGGAGTAACCAGCAATGCACAAAAAACCAAAAAAAGTGTCATTGGCTCACCCATTCAGGTACCCACCAAAAAGAGAAAGGAAGAGATATGAAGTGGAAGTATTTGGAGATCCCAATCATGTTATAACCTTTTCGTCCACCAAATAATCAGACAGTGCACAAGCCTCTCATTATCAGCTGAGAAGCATTATCATCACCAGAGGAAGCAGGTTCTAGTTGTAGATACACACAAGAGCAGGAAGGTGGCATGTTCATATTATTTACTCCCTCTGGCTTTTACAGAGGATATGGCAGATAACCAGAAATCAATTTGCCTGCTGTATGAACTGAAGGTCAGCCACGAGTCCTCCCTGCTGGACTTCCTCCTTGCCTTCAGATGCTTGAATACAACATCATGCAACAGCTGCTCAGGCAGCAGCTGCTGGCAACGGCTCAGCTTACCAGTAAATGGATTCTTTAGCCAGGGCATCAAAGGCCGTACCACCTCTGAAGTTGAAGCACCTCCTGAACAAAATCCATGCTGATAGAAGGTTGGAATAAAAAATGGCAGCCAACAGCTGCTATAGCTATTTCCTGGGAAAGGAGCTGAACCACAAGCAGGTGCATCAGGGATCTGCCCCAAAAACTCCACAGTGCAACAGAGCTTACATCCAGCAATCCATGTAGAAGGCTGGCAGAGGGGAGCAAAGCAGACTGTGACATGAACTTCCATGCCAATATGTCATGCCAAGGAAGAAACCTCACCCTATGACAACTCAGTTTTCTGGCAAAGAATGTATATATTGTACTCATGGCCGAGAACAGCTCTGACAAGACACTGGTTGATCGAGTTGTGCAAATATCTGGCATGAAACTACACTCTTTGTATCAAGCTTAAAAAACCCCAAAAACCAACCAAAAAAACCCCAAAAAACCAAAACAAACAAAAAACCCAACCCAACCCAGAAACAGTTGTCTGTCTTCAAAGCTCATATTTCCTAACAGAGGAAATTTTTAAAATTTTCTTAAACCACATATTATAAGTCTGTTTAAACTGTGTGTGTCATTTAATCTAGAGAAACTAACCTTGAAGAAAAGAAACATTCCTTCACAGGAAGGTACATTAGGCAAAGTACTATTAAGAGTCACAAGGGAGTTCCATCTTCACAAAACAGTAACCCAATGCAATGTGCCGAGGTTCCACCCCGCCAGCAGTCAAGCCCCACGCAGCCTCCCACTCACTCCCCCACCAGTGGGATCGGGGAGACAACTGGAAGGGTAAAAGCCAGAAAACTGATGGCTTAAGATAAAGACAGTTTAATAGTGAAAACAAAATCCAAAACATAGCCCCATACTAGTCACTATGAAGACAATTAATTCTATCCCAGCCAAAACCAGCACATAGTGCAGCTTACTTGATTTTCAAAAAAGCAAACTAATGACCAGAATTCAATGCAATGCACCTTTTTACCCCCATGATCATAGACAGCTCAATTTACTCTTCCTTTCTCATGTATGGCAATAGAGATAGAAATTAGAGTTCTAAACCAGCATAAAAGGGATGCTACTGTACTAACATAAAACTGTGTTTGCATTTTTATTTACTTAGAATAAATGTTTCCAGCTCCAATTTCACCACACTGAATTGTTAGTTCTTACCAACAGTTCTGCTGCACTGATATTGTCGAACACCAATATTTCCCAGTTGGTTTGGTATCACTCGGTTGACCTGTAAGCATATTTCTGTGTCTTCTCCTCTGATGTCAATTTCACCATTAACACCAAATACTTGAAAAACCACAACAGACATCTGTCAACAAAACCCAGATAAAACAATATAAGATTATAAAATGAAATTACAGTGATTGTTTGTAATGTATGTCTAAACCTTTTCCATCACAAAAGGAAAAATACCCCTTCTATCCAAAACCCTTGCTCATAGAGAAGCACAAAGTTTTCTCATTTCTTCTTCTTTTCTTTTTGTACACATTGGCTTCATAATGGATTGCTCAACAGCTTGTCCAAAGACAGACACTTGTATTTATACCCCACTGACACCAATTCAGAATTGGCTAGAAAAGCCATGGAAGTGAGACAGATTTTCCTTACTCTGACAGAGAAGCATATGACCTATGTGGTACCTGAAATGTATCTGACACTACTACTACAACATATCTACAACTGCATTCAACTTTATGCATATCACAAGCGCAACCAAGCACTTGCAGTGCTGAATCAGACCAGGTTAAAGAGCTAGGATAGGCTACTAAACTCTGGCTATCTGCATAGCAGTCAGCCCTTTTTCTCTACTTCCTGGGTTGCAGTATTTTTAAGAAAGAAGTAGAAGCCAGAGTTAAGTCAGCTTTGGTATCAGAAGATGCGTGTCCACCATCGTTACTACTATTTTGGGTTCATTTTTCTAATGATGTGAAAAATCACCTCTAAAAGCAACCATTTTAGTTCTAAAGTTTAATTTACGGAATCACGTATTTTAACGGAATACAATAATATTACCATTTCTTCACTAGTCTCATGGGCATTTTCTGAAGCAGCACTCATGGCATCTGGAGATGACCCATCACAATTTTCAATCACCGTGCCTCCTTCATGGGCATTCTCTGATGGCCTTTGATAGTTTGTGGCTGTAATACCTTCCATACATACATCAGAAAAAACGCAAAGTTAGCACAGCATAATCTGAATCACTCCTACATTAAGAATAAAGGCAGTGTCTGTTACTGTGTGTATACATTAACTCATTTTTTAACATGAGTTAAATGGCTTATTAAACAAATATTTATGATTGAACTGCCAAATCCATTCCTCTTACAGAGAGTTCAAAGTTCTAAATGCTAATCAAAAGTAAAGCAGGAAATAGTGACAAAACCAAAACAGCACTCTACATGCATTGTTAAAAGAAACTGTGAAGGTATTTTTCAGTCTTCCAAATCAAGTAATATAAATGTGATCCAGCCGGGAAAAAAAATTCCAAGTTGTGTATCTAAAATACTGCACAGTGCCTTTAGAGCAGATGTTTGTGTTTGTATGTTTAGAGAAATAAGCTACATATATTTTCATCAGAGCAATGATGATAGTGTTTCCTTGACAACTGGAAAGCATTGATACTTAACCTGCAGTTAAATATTGTTTAACAAGCTGAAAAGACATATAAAGGTTATTTAAAATGGAAAATATATTTTATGGCATACTCCCACACAAGCACATGCAGGAACACTCCTACAATTCAAATATATAACAGGTTTGCAAGTGAAACAGTCTTCTCATTATTGCTCTAGACTGAAGACAAATCCTACAGAAAAAAAATAGTCAGTCTTTATTCAAAGTAGAATTATCAGAAAAGAGGTAGCAATAAGGTCTTCTTACTCTATTTCCTGACATGAGAAAATTATTTCATGAGTATATGCACAGATGAGCAAAAATTGGACAAATACTTCCTATTAGACAGTCAATAGCTAGGAACTACTCCTTAAGGGATAAGCTGAAAGGAGACTACCAAACCTATCTGCCTGGTAATTAGCATGGTGAGCATTAGTGAAAACTCATTTCTTTTTCATCCACCTCTAAAATGAAAGCTTCTTTACCACTTCATTTGTAACACCAATTCAGGCTACAACCTGTAAGTACTTGCAGCCAAAGCAGTTGCTTTTAAGCAGAGCAAGGAACAAGTTCTGTTTAATTCAGATTTGCAACACAGCACTTCAATGCTCTTACTTTCCTTAAGAGAGGAAAATTAAGCAGTGTTAAATAGTGCTGCTGAAGTAGCGCACGTTATTGCTTTCCCTTGAAATGATATATGGTGAATACACTTGGTATTACTGGTGAAGGTAACAGAAAGAGTCTCATAAAGTATCCAGGATTTGCTGGACTGGAATCCTTTTGAGCACAACTTTAATAACAAACAACATTTTCATGTATTGCTTAAATATATTTTGTTAAACCTATTTACCTTTCTCCAGAAAGCTTTGACTATCACTTCCATCACTCTCTATCAAATGATCCTCTAGCATCATACTATCAATAGAGATGGTATCCAGAGAAACTTGTGATGGACTTCTCTTCATATTTTTGTAAGAAACAGAGAATGCAGGGAGGTTGGATGAGCAGCGTTCCTTAGGCTTAGCACTTTTAAAATATAAAGATATGAGGAAATTATTTCAAACTAAAGGAAATACATAGAAGTTACTTTAAAAAATTCCTCTAAACCAGGCAAGATATAAACCAAAAAAATCTGATTATTCAATAATCCTTTGATAAGAAAAAGAGGCAAATGTAGAAACAACATCTATTCATCTAGGTATTCCTGTCAATAATTCTCTCAATACATAATCCTAACATTTAAACTAAAAGTAAACAATTTAAATCAATTAACTAACACTTCATCTTAACTTTCACTGAATGCTGGATACTGCATAACTTCTTACATACTTAAAAAATTTTCAACTGCTAAAACACAGAATCACAGAACAGCCTGAGCTGGAAGGACCATCAAGGTCAACTCTTAAGATGTTCCCTTCCTGACTGCTAAAAGTACTACAAGTCTGTGGCCAACATGATTGCTAAATATTTTCAAAGAGCAGGAAAACTGATTAAGTATTAAATCTTCTATACCTTGATGAAGACTGGGATGCAAACATTTTAACTGAAGTCACTTTGTCTTTGTTGATTTCAAGCTCTTCAGATTCTAAGGCAGCTTCTGTTTCCAAGTCAGCGACTTGGTTAGGACAGCCTTCAGTTGTGCCTTCCTGTTCGTTTAACTTATTTGAGAATATGTTTCTGTCCTCCTCTTTATCAATGAAAAATTCAGTAGAATCTTCTCTCTTATTTAGAATGGACACCGAATCCCTAGGATTCAAACTACTTTTCTCACTTAGAGGTCCACAGACCTCCTCTGAATCACTTCTACTAAAAAGTCCACTGCTTCCTCCTTCACTTGTATCGCCCACACCCTTATCTGATGCATCATCGGAAAATGACATTGCTTTCTGAAAATCCGTATTACTGTCTGATTTAAACAAAAGAGGATCTATTAAAATTCCTTTATTAACTTCAGCATTCAGAGGCTTGCAGTCATTTACATAATCAAAATTAGTAATACCAGCTTCCACTATTTTACTCCCAACTAATTTACTCTCTGAAGTAAGAGTTTCCCCATTTCCCACAGGGGAGAGTTCTGATGCCATGGGACTTCCTTCTTCCTCAAGAGGAGACTTACAAGGGTTTCCCTGAGTCACTGGATGGAGCAGTAAGGCTACTTCTGCACTTTTCAGTAGGATCCCAATGCAGACATCTGTTTGCTTTGCAGGTTTTCCTGTCACTGCCTCTACATCATTCCTTAAGTTTTCCAGGAGCAATACAAGAGATTCATGGAGAAACAGCAAAAAAAGATACTGGTAGTGATTGATCTGCACGCTTACATGTTTTTGAACATGGACAAGAACATGTACATCTGCATCAGAGGAAGAGCTTTCAGAAAGCACTCCTGAAGTCTCAGACATCTGAATACCATTGGTCAAGGGCTCTGTCTCACTGCTGTAATACTCCTTTAGAAGTTTCTTACGTTGCAATCTATTAGAGAGATCACTAGATTCACTTTTTGGAATGTTGAAGGCTGTCTGGTTATGCAATACAAGCTCTTTTTGTGACTTTGCAAATCTTATTGGCTGGCAAATCCAAAGTGAAAGCGGGAAAGAGTCCACAAAGCTTATTGGTCGGCCTTTCCCACTTTTCGTTCCTTCGTAATCTATCCAAAACTGGGAAAAATGCATGGCCCAAACATCAGTAGCTGCACATGTCTTTAATGCATATTTATTCAGTTCTGGGATGATATAGCCTTTATAAACATCATGCATTTTGGTATCTTGTTCATGAGCGTGTCTCTGGAAGATTGGATGCAAAAGATTAAAATTTTTTGGGGACTTAGGAAAAGTGGTGAAAGTTCTACTGAAAAATTCAGAGTCCTTGAAGTTCTGAAACACAGCTTCTAGATCAGAGTGTCTGCAGTTTGGCGAGCATCTGGTATTCGTAGCAATCATCTCTGAACTTTGAATGGAAAGTGCACGAGGTTGATCTTTATGAATTTCAGGTTTGTTTTCAAATGGGATGATGATCTGCAAGGGAGAAATACATTTTGTCTAGTTAAAAATACATAGATTAAGAAGGTATACAATTAAAGAAACAAAATAATAGCCATGACAGCTGATATAAAGGAATATAATTATAGTTTTATGAGAAATCAAGTACAGTGACACAGAACAGGGATAAGTCAGGCTCACAGACTATGATTTATGTTTTCTCTCATTTTTAAGAAGGATGCTGTGGCATCAATATTTGTACAAAAACATAAGGGTCTCAGGCTTTTCTCATCTGAAAGTCTTAAATTTAGTTTTGCTATATTAAGCTGAAGTGGCTCATTTGTTCAACTCAAGCAGCTTGGTAGAAAGTTTCTTCAAGTGTTTCCAAAATTTACAGCTTTGAAAAACAGAGAATTATAATTTGCAGTTCAATCTGGCTTGTCAGATAGGGTTTTTCACCATACGGAGTACTACAGTATTTTATTTCTGTTAAGATAAAAGCAAACAGTTAAATGTGCTAATGCAGCCAATACTTCTAACATTGCAAAATACAGATTAGGTATTTTTGACAATTATCTGATAATCATAACACATTTGTTCCATCAGGAAAATAATAATAATATACTTCAACTCCTAAAGAACAACAAAATAGTTCAGCACACTGTATTTAATTTAACTTGCATATTTTTAGTGCACATTTTAAAGTAAACATATTTTATGCCAAATCCTGTATCTTAAATTGTTAACGTGAACCTTGGCCACTCTAGTTTTGCTAATATCAGTTAGACTGCCTTCTATCATAATATCTCCATTCTGAATCTACAAAGTTGGAGTAAAAAAATCATCCCTAAAGCCACTTAAAGATGGAGGTAATGAAGCTTCTTCATTTAAATACAAGGACTCAGAAAAAAATAACCAAATAAAATAATTAACTATATGATATGTAAACACCAAGCACACTATTAAAATATTCATCATTTGCTAGAATAAAAATAATGCTTTTAATACACGGGTGACATAATTAACATGAATCAAGGTTTGAGGGATTTAAGAATACTTTTATCTTCTCTTAGTTTAATAGGCTATTCACATATAATAATTCAGTATCAGATCAACCTATATTTGCAGACTTCCAGTCGTTTGCTCTTAATAACTGTTTTTATTCAGTACAAACTATGCACTTGTAAAGTTCCATTAAGTATGTACCAGGAGCTTAGAAAGATAACCATCTCTCCATATGCTGACTTTCTAGAACCGTTGAAACCTCTCCTGTGGGCACCACTGAAAAGACTCATTTTGCTCATCTCTGAACCTTAGAAACCATACAATGAAATTCCCAATGCAAACAGGGGATGGGTGGGAAATTCATCTGCTCAATAATCTTTTTTTTACAAAGAATGAGCAGACAAGGGAAGCAAAAATTTGATGTTCAGCTGTATTAACAAGCACCACTCCTCTGGAACAAGCATACAGAGAACTCATGTACCTGAACCACACCAACAGCCAGCACAAAACAGAAAATGGTGAGAATGGGTTTTGGAGAAGGAAATAAACCTTCAGATGAACTGCTTTCCCTACTCTAGGCACTCACTAACAAGACAAAAAGAGTTTTGATATAATACAACCAGAGGAACAAGGGAGGGCCCTTGCATTAATATAGAGTACAAATATTAATTTTTCACTAGTTATTTTTACTTTAGTGCTCAAATTCTTTTTAGTTCTGCTATGTCAAATTCACTGATCACAGGGAAATACTTTGTTAGTACTCCCACTCAGGTCTCTTCAACACAAAACCAAAATACCCCTAGGACACAGATGAAGGAGTACAGGAGACAAGATGTCTGTCTTCAAACCACCATATTCTGCAGATTTTTTTAGAGTAGTATTTTTTCATTCATTTAGGTATTTATTTCTTAAGTTGCTTTGCTAACAGCTTTTCAGAATAAGAGAAGAAATAGTCTACTAAGGAACCACAAAACCCCTCCTCAGTGACAGTGTACCTTTAACATTAGTCCATCCACTCTAACATCAACATGTTCATCTGATTTTGAATTGTCATTTAACTTGTACATGGCCATGAACTGAATAAGACTCTGTTTCAAATCCAACACAAACTGGTTTAGCCAAAGAATACTTCTCTGATCCAGGGTGAACTGTAAAGCATTCAGCTGGCCATACAAATTTGGACATGGAACTAGAAGAGAAAAGAAAATGAAACCATGAGAATAAGTAAAATGTTTTATGGGTGGGGTTTTGTTTGGTTTTTAAACGATTGCAAACTTACATTTTCACCAGTACTTTTCATCAGGGAAAGAAAAAAAACCTGCTCCTTTAGTCTCAAGGAAGAATAAATTCTTAGCAGATACCTGAAGTGATGCTTCTGTCTCTCACTCCAAGCAAGTAAATGAATTTTTGAGTGTAAAAAACTAATAGAATTAAGTCTGAGGAAAGGGCGAGAACATTCTCATTACAGAGGAAGGGCAAGACCATGGAAATTTGCTGTCCTCAAGTCCCATCCCCAAGAAATCCACTAACATTTCTGTATATAAAACAGGGCCAGCCACAGAACACATTCCTACAAATAACTCCAGCAGCTCTTTGTTGCATTTTAGGTATTACTGCAATAGTTTGAGTTCCTTTATGTAGCCAGACAGTGAAATTGCAGAAACAATACGTGGATGTTGGAGAATGAATAATTCATGTGCCAGTAAAAATGCTGCAAGTGTTTTCAGACTGAAAAACCATGTTTATAAAAAAACAGTATTAATAGGAATTTGCCAGGAGCAAGCACTGTGGAAATGGAGCAGTTTTGTGTTCTAGCCATTTTGGAAAGCCATTACCTATTTCCAAGCTTTAAGCTTCACAAAGGTGAAAGTAACACACAAAATTTGTGCTTCAGTACAAAAAAAAAAAAAAAAAAAA
>VZRS01010090.1:416079-449535 GCA_013398055.1 Ifrita kowaldi | reverse complement strand
AAAAAAAAAAATCTTACTAGGAAAGTCCTTTCCATCTGGGTAGTAATATTCAGTGAATTCAATATGAATAGCTGGCATTTCTGGTGGAAGATAAAGTGACTTTTTATTGCAAGAGATCAGAGCTTTAGGGGAAGAACGACATTGGTCTGCTGTTGAAACCTGTAAAAGATAAAAGATTATTTCATTAACACATTACATTTTCCGGAATGATTAAGCATTTGTAGTTGGAAAGTACTGTCCCTAGTAAGGTAACGTTCCACTGCTCTTGGGTGTAGGTCCCCAAGTACAAAGTGCTGACAGTAAGAAAGACTTAACTGCCTTGTAGCAGAAATTATTTGCATAGAACAGTTTCACAAGAAAACTGTTTTAAAGGTACCAGATCCCCTTCCTTCATATGAAGCAAGAGGCAGCAGGTCACTTTCAAAGGTGTTCAGCAGAAGCCCGGAACAATCTGATTTTTTATTGCAAATCTTAGAGCTCCTGTTTAGGCATTTATGCTTGGATGGAGTGTGTTTCCATACAGTCTGGTCTAGATAAGGGCAAGATAAGCTAGATAAGTTTATTACAAACGTTAGGAAGTTCTTGTACAGTCATAAGAACAAATTCCAGTACACAGGCCAACTCTCAAACTGTATGCTAGCAAGGTGTTCAGCATGCACTTGGCAGAGATATGTATGCTTGCATATGCCTGAAGGCCTGCTTCAGGAGAATCAAGACACTATGGAACAGTAATCTCCATTTCTGTTTTCTTACAATGTAAATTAACAACTATTAAAAACAAGTAAGAAATCAACATTTGATTTATACTTGACCTTAAATGTTATTGAATGTATCCCAGTTTTAAAAATATGTTGCCAAAACAAAGCTCTTTCATTCAACAGTTAGTAGGTCAAACTGCTAGTTTGAAATCACCCAATGTATTAATATTGAACATATGATCATGTCTACTAGGATGAGTTTCACTAGAAATAATGAATACATGACCTTTATAAGGCTGCTTCACTCTATGTAGCTGTTTTCAAGAGACAAACATATCTGCATTAACACACAAAAATTCAAGTAAAATGATCTATTTAGAAAAATAGCTTTTAGGAAACTGCATAGAAATAATAACAATTTAAAAATTGAAAATGTGTTTGTGTAGAGAGGAGGAGACAAGAGCAGAAGGCAAATGGAAACATGAACAGTACAAAACAATAATATAAAACCACTTCAGATCCAGATGAAGGCTCCTAGCAGCAATCTGCACTCTCCCACAACACCAGAAGTGGTATGGCAGAAAAATGTTTGAAATTGGAACAAGAGCAAACAGAAATCGCAATGATGAAGGACACATACTAAACATTTTTGTTAGGACCTGAAATTTAGAGTAGATCCTCCCATATCACTACCATTCTGCCTAATGGAGATTATTTATTCTGTATTCCACTTGCCTCAGAACAGTCTATCTGGACCACAACCAGCAACTAAAACTACTCATTCTAACAAAGGGAAGGGGGATGGAAATGGTTAAAGTGTCTGCTCAAAATATCACTGGAGAGGGAGTGGCTGGAAAAAAAATTTAAAAACTTAAAAAAACCTCTCAACAGTTTTTAATGTACTTTGAAAAATATAACAAGAAGAAAAGCATGATATACAAAACCACACATTAAAATATTGGGCATATAACATAGTACAATGAAAAGATTAAATTTAAATTTCAAATTCATAATTTGGAGAACAGTAGAACTTGGGTCCAACACATAATTGTGATAGGATCACAATTTTAACAAAGCAGAAGCAGTTTCATAAAGGTCTAAGCCAATAATGAATGGAAAGATTCATTAATTTCAATGGGCTTCATATTGTCCCTTAAAAACCACAGTTACATAACAGCCATGGGTGGAGTAGCCCCCAGTTTTACTAACTTAAAGAAATGTACCTGATATATATTGAAATCTGCAAGTCTAACCACAATAGGACTAGACATCAGTTTGCCTTTTGGTTGTTGGGAAGATACAGAGGAAGCCCTAGATGTTCCTTTCGGTATCTGTTCCTTGCCTGTAGGAAAGAACAGTGATGGAATCATTGAAAAGAACAGTCTTTTTTCCATAGTTTTAATATTTCATGGATGTAGAGAATTAGTGATGTAAACAAAATACCTGTTTGTAGGTTCTGAGGAGATACAGCAGGCGGTGATTTGGGAGGAGAATCTATGACCTGATCCTTCACAGCCTGCTTAAGCAATTCAACATTGCTTTTGAATTCATTTAATAACTCTTTGGCCCATCCACTTCTGGTTTTAGTTGCATCACTATAATGCATCCAGTGATCACAGCTGTCTCCTGCAAATAAGAGAAATGGGGAAAATATTAGCTCATTTGAAATTTTGCTTCTCACAGGATAACAAGTTTCCACTATTTCACAATTACTCTTCTAACTATAAGCTCATTGCATGCTGTAATTATAGAACAACAGCAGTCATACCAGACGTTAAAACAGAAGTTATATATTCCATAAAACCAAGTCTCAGCACTTCACAAAATCACTCAGAATATAGCATTGCCAGCTGTCTTATAACACCACTAACACTCAAAACATCATTGAGTATTTTCAGTTCAGAGAAATCTTATGACACATTAATGTCATATGTGAGAACATGCAAAAAAATGTTCAATTGAAAAAAAAAAAGTGAGAGCAAGTAACAGAACGATGTTCTCATGCTCACTTTTTCCAAGCTTATCTTTCCTGCCAGAACTGTGTCCTAAGAAGTTCCTGGTCCCTTTCCAGAAATGTATTCTTTTTGTCTTGGTTCTCTAGCACCTTTATGGCACACAAACAAGAAGGTAAGTTCAAGAAGTGCTGCAGCACACACAGCCTTAAAAATCAATCCCACTGGAAATTCTTTTGTTTCTGTTTTCAATTCCAACATGTTTCTGTTGGTAAAGCACTCAAACCTCTGAAAGAAATTGCTGTATCTTCAAATAGTCCCTGTAAAGACATTCTACTAACCTGTTCAATAATAAGGATGCAATAACAAATAATTTGTAACAGTTGGTAGATTACTCTTCAAATACTACCATGTGAACACTCACTTTATTGGGACTTAATGAGTTTTTGGATACTTATACTAGGAATGAGTAAAGATGTTTGCTATTAAAATAGGAAAATGATTCTGGAAAAAAGTGATTTCAAGTCTAAATGCGAATATCGCAGCATTGAAGAAACTTTTAGGGGCCTATCACAAGAGATGATATTTTTCCCCACACTTCTTCCTCACAGGTATCTTTGTAGGTTATTCACATTTTTATTGCTAAGGAAGAAGATAAAGGAACAGGGAAGAAATCAGAAAGGGAACAAAAGGACAAACTCTGAAGGACCTACAGGACTTTGTTAGCAATACCATAGGGAAAGCTCTAATACCCCTTCTGGGAAGTCAGTTTGGGCAGCTGCCTCTCTGAAGTGCTTGCACACAAACACACGCAGCATCATGAACGTGTGGGAGCAGGGCAACCACAGGGGTGTGCAGGTGTATGCAAATCTCATTAGGATCACAGACCCGTGGGTGAGACAGCACACACGACTGAAATGCTGCAAGGGATGAACACGGGCTTTTGGGAAGCACAAGAGGGCATGGAGGGTGAGACCAACAGGAACAGACGGAGCTCAGCCTTGGGAGGGATGATCAGCCAACTGAGTGTTCGCACTCAGAGTGAGTAGAGGACAGACCAACATGAATGATGATGGGGATTTCCGCTCCAGACCATCTGATTAGGAAGATGATCAGGTCCTTTTTCTTCTCACATGCTTTGTAACATATCCTGTCTCTTCTAAATTTTTTCGATTTCTACTAGAAATTATTTATGAGAAATGTTTTATTTGTAAGAAACACTTCTTTGGAAATTGCTAACATTTCTTTAAGACCATTTCTTAACAAAAGGCTCTTAACAAATTGAACCTCTACACACTGAAAATCTTGTTCAGCAAAATAAAATAAAAAGCAAAACACTGATTGGAAATGGACATAAAATGACAGGCTTCTATACATGAAAAAAATCTAGCAGATTGATTCTTGTAAATGTCCAGTTACTGAATTCTCAATATGCAATACTGCCTTCCTCTGTCAACACAAAGTTCTCTTCATGTCAGAAATGTGTAAACACTGTTTTGTTGACCAAACAAAACAGTGAAAAGCATTTGGCCTAAAACAGCTCATTCACAGAAATTAAACTGGTTCCCAGGTTGTTGCTTTTGTTGTTTGTTTTTGCGTATAGAAGGAAGTAAAAAGGTGCATTTCAAATGGTTTGAGCACAATTATCTAAGCTGTATACATGTACACACAATTTCTTTTAGCGTTCAAGCACAGGTAATTCATAAAATGCTTGCTTTCATACCTGCTTTGTGAAATGGATAATAGTCCACTGTTAAATAGCTGAAGGAAAGCTGCATGGCCCCTCCTGTAACACGTCTGTTTGGGTCTGTAAAACAAAACAATGCTTGGCTCTGCAGATACTGCACTTAGCATGTTAGTTCTACGTTGCTGTAATCCTTTAAACACCTAACAGCTACTGCTTTCTTCCCTTTACAGTCTCTCCTTACAACCTCATTATCTTCCCTCAAAAGCTTCATTCAGATAGTGTTCACTGGTTCCTAAAGATCAGCTTGTAGAATTCTGTACTCAGTCACTACTTAAAAATTGCATACTGTTTTCAATGTTATTAAAAAGAAAACACTTAGAAAACATATTACTGCAGTTTTTCTGAAACAAAACTTTTTACATTGAATATATGATTATGATCAGTCTTTGAAGTCAACATTTACTTTCAAAATACTAGATAATATAATTTTATTTGACAAATACTGCAGGGAAGGGGTCTTCTGAGCATCTTCTCTTCTGACTTTTTCCACTGTTGAATTTAAACTTCATGGCCAAAAATAAAGGACCAATAAAGAGATCTCACCAGGAGTGATAAATTCCAACTGCAGTGGATACACTGAATGTAAGGAAATACGCCTCTAGCCAGTGAACCTTATGCTCTGCTGCTCTGAAAGTGTCTTCCCTAATCAAGGAAATGCATTTGTTAAACCCTAAGTTTTTCATACTCTTGTTCAGCAGACCTTCTATGTTTCCATAAATTTTTCCTTGACTAGCCAGCTTCTTGGATATACACCAATATGTCACTCTCCTATGATCACTTTTAAAAGGCATGAAAAAAGTGCCTTCATTTGTCTTCTTTTTTTCCTGATTCTAAATATGACTACATGCAATAGGCCTTTGTTAAAAAGAAACAGTACAAGATTTACATATAAAATTTTAAGGTCGCAGGATACTTGTTCCATTCTTTCCATGTGCTGCAGATCATACCATTATCTAAACTAGTAACACAGAGGTCTGCTCTTTCATTAGTCTGGATTTATGAGTATTACAGAAGCATATTGTATAGTGACCCCTTCAAGCCACAGAACTGTTGCCAGTGCATGATTCATAATGCAGTTAACTTATAAAAGAAAAAAATCCAGCAGTAACAACCAGACTGACAGAATCAGTTCCTAGAAGAAAGAAAAGCACAGAAGCTACTAGCAATCTTAGTTTTTGCACTTATTCTAAAACAATTACATTTAATAATGAAATGTTGTCCTGACAGAGCCACCTAAATAATTTCACATGCGTCCACAGACACTGGAGACAATTCTGACTGTTCCTCTAAATGAAAGTCTCTTGACTTTATTGTATTATTATTGTCTCATTATTGTATTCCTCAAAATATCTCCTAAAGTTGATTATAATTCACAGACACGTTACTTAAAAAAAAAAAATTACCTTTTTCTTTAGAATGGATATCATCACATATATGTAGGTCCAAATGGGAAATTACTAAGTGATAAGAAGTTTCCTTAACATCAAAATCATTAAACAATTTTACTATCGCATCATTTTGATCAGGTGCTGCTGTTGTCTGGTGCGCTTTCACCTGCTGGGAGCTGGGCGCAGGGGCAGAGCTCTGAAAAAATATTTAGTCACATCAATTTATAATGTTTATTGTTTCTTTCAAGCATAAGTATCCGTTTACTGACACAGAACAGGCCTTTGAAACAAGGAAAAATCTGCATGACATGCATTCCCCCTTGAATCATTACTGAGATTTAAGTGTACTGTTTTAGGCTAAAGCTAAGTTGAGCTAATGGATGTGTGTCACTGCACC
Organism: Ifrita kowaldi; assembly: GCA_013398055.1. Classification (NCBI taxonomy): domain Eukaryota; kingdom Metazoa; phylum Chordata; class Aves; order Passeriformes; family Cinclosomatidae; genus Ifrita; species Ifrita kowaldi. The sequence continues at coordinate 443,353 of VZRS01010090.1, read as the reverse complement.
GCAGTGCCAATGCATCCCCCATTCTCCCTGATTCCCACACTTCCTTACACTCCTGTCACTTGCAGCACTGGTATTTTTCTAACATTTGTTGCAAGCTGTTCAGGGAACTAAACCAACAGTGGGTTCCTTTCTTGTAATTTAGCTCCTCAAGCTACATCACAACAGGGTCAAACATGAGTTGGTGCCAGTATCAGAGAACAGATGAGATGCAAGCACAGGGCACTGAAGGATCGGAACCTCCCTGCTCAACAGCAGGTAACCATTAGATTGCTGTGGCTAAACCTCCACACCACATTGTAAAGGAATCAGGACCAGCACAAGAACTGAACTCTCTGTTACAGTACACTAGCTTTAATCTAAGAGATTCTCTACAACTGACTTTACAGTAATAAATCGTGTTTTATTTTATACCATTATCTTTTATCAGTGTACTTGTCCTGCTTCTTCAGACAAGAAGAGGTGCCTCCCCTCAACACTCACAAAGCCCAGTTGGTCTAGCCTGTTCTGTGTGCTGAAGAACACCAATATTTGTATGCAGCATCGACAGCACAGATGTGCCAGCAGAAATATGTTGAAAGTAGAATCGTTTTTCACTATACATTCCAATAAGAACCACATGAAAGTAAGCTCTTAATAAAAGCTAATTTTCCAGTTCCATGAGAACAAATTGGACAAGTACTTTAAATCATTATGGTAAGCATATCTACCCACACATTAAAGTTGCCTTAGTGTGTCTGAATTATTTAAATTCATAACCAGAAAATATTTGAACAAATTTACTAAACAGTCAATAAAGAGCTAAGTAAATACAGGAATCTAAACACTCTGTACATGGACAAAGAAATAAAACTTCTTTTATTTTCTGCAATTAACATCAATACACAAATTTTTACAAAATAAAGACTATTTTATACTACAATTCATTCCCAGTGTAATTTAAGATATACAGCTGAATGAAAATGAGTAACTGAACATTCTCTAAAATAAATTAACACAACTAAGCAAACTGTGTTGTATTGTAGAACACCCAATAATGATACAGTGAGACAATCAATTCTCATACCTGGGCTGTTTCAGAAGCCAAGCTTTTCCTCTGTTCTGCTGATTTCTCTATGGCTTCACTAAGAGATTTGGCATACTGCACCATGGCTTTCAATTGGGAATCAGTCAAAACCCACAGTAAATCATCCAGAATCAGAACCAGTTTGGATGCCACAACATTACAGTCTTTTAACTGAAAAATAAAAATTTAAAGAAGTTGAACTAAGTACTTACATTTCTTATATTAAATAAATGGGGTAAAGAAAAGCTGAATGCAAAAAGCAGTAAGAAACATTTTTTATTTTAAATTTTATTCCTCTCATTACCTAAGAAGTACCTAAGACACAGTATATTTATGCCTCACTCTATGTATTTGGCATGCACCAGATATTAAACTTCTACATTTCTCTAAATATAAGTAGTGTAAATATTACCTGAATCTAAATAGATAAAACAACAAGCATCACCATAAACAAAGCTCTGCAGATTAAACCATTAATAGGACCTGTATAAGGTCTTCATTTTCAAAATCTGCCTGTACTATTTCTTATAAACTCTACAATCTAACCAGTTACATGTTATTATAAATTTAGTTCAGGGAATTCTACATTCGATATGGCCTAAATTTAAAATCTTTACAATGTGCATATATGCATTCAGAGCATGAATTACAAATTAAAAAATAAAATAAGATTTCAAACTTTTCAAATTTACCCTTCTTTTAAGTGTGACCCTAATTTTTGATTGGTTAGTAATCAGTCGAACTGGAGCACTCATGATTTCGTGCTTAGAACTCTGGATTGCATCAGCTTCTATTCTGATCATCTGCCAGTTGATTTCTTTAAAAGTCAAAACCTTTAAAGACAGAAAAAAAGAGAAAAACACCTTGATCCAATATGACAGTTTACTTGCACCTAACCCTGTGCATGTGTATGTGTACATCTGTCCAGATGTACACACAAACTCACATGAGCCATACAAACAGAACAAATGCAACTCACTTGTTATTCCACTTACAGCTGTCAGGAAGTAAAGCCCTCACCCTGCTTGCCACAGAAACATTAAGCTACTTCCAAGCAGGCTGAGGTAACAAGCAGCATTTAAAATATTCAGAACAAAATAAAGGTCACAACTATTGCATACAAGGTTGCTTTTGGGAGAGGAAAAAAAAGATTGTGTAGTTTAGTATCAAAATGTTAAAAAAGAAAAGAGCAGGGAGGGAAGCCAAGCTACAGGATAGGAAACTTTTTTTGGAGTGTTATTTGGAGTTATTTCAATTAAAAGAGAAAGTTAAACATTGAGCACACTGCATGTCATGTAAATTCAATGTTTTGAATCCACTACATGGATTTCTAGGAGACACAGCAAGCAAATGTTAGAATAATGACACAAGAGCATCAAGTACAGCTGGACACTGAAAATCAAATGAGTGATGGTCCAGCAGGAACATCATGGAGAACATCAAATGAACAGGACATCAATAGGAAAAAACAGTAATTCTAGATAACCTAAAACTCCTTCCTACATGATTTGGATGATGGGATCAAGTTCCCTCAGTAAGTTCACAGACAACACTAAGCTGGAAGAGTGTTGATCTGCTGGAGGGTAGCAAGGTGCTGAAGAGGGATCTGGACAGTTTGGACTGATGGGCCAAGGGCAATTTTAGATGTTCAACAAGGCCAAGTGCCAGGTCCTGCACTTGGGTCACAACAACTGCAGGCAGCACCACAGGCTGGGGGTAGAGTGACTGTTCAGTTCTGGGCCCACCATTTCAAGACAGACATGGAGGTGGCTGGAGCACGCCCAGAGAAGGTGAAGGCTCCGGAGCACAAGTCTTATGAGGAGCATCTGAGGGAGATAGGCATGTTTAGCCTGGAGAAAAGGAGGTTCAGAAGTGACCTTATTGCTCTCTACAACCACCTGAAAACAGAACGAGAGGAAATGGCCTCAAGCTGCACCAGGGGAGGTTAAGGTAGGGACATCAGCAAGAATTTTTTCATTAAAAGGGTGGTTAAGCATTGGAATGGGCTGCCCAGGGAAGTGGTGGAGTTACCATCCATGCAGATGTTCAAGAAATGACGGGACACGGCACTTAGTGCTATGGTTTAGTGGGCATGGTGACATTTGGTCAAAAGTTGGACTCAATGATCTTGGAGGTCTTTTCCAACCTTAATGATTCCATGATTCTACGATTACCCTCTAAAGAAACAAAGATCAGCCATGAGTAAAGAGCAAGAAGGAAGAATTTGTTTGGTATGCATCTTATTCTTCACCTGTCATTCTCCTCTTGTCAATTTGAAAACCTTACAGCATATGTCCTGAGAACATAAGCAGAGACTTAAGTAAAACATACCCAATGGGTCTGGAAAGGAGGCACACAGACAAACGAGCAAGATGGAAAGTGCAGTGCAAAGCATCCTGAAACACTATTTGCAGAAAAGCAGAGTACCTATCCTCCTCATACAGGAGATGCAGCGTGATCGAAAGCTTCTAAAAGAATTCTAAGGAAATTCCTTAACACATTAAGAATTTAGCTACAGTGCAGAGCTAAATGATTACACCCTAAAAATAACATTCAGCATATGTTTTCTTCAAAGTACAGTACTGGTTTTGGTTTTTCACCTTTTCATGCAATTTACTGCTAACAAATCATTCTCTGTAATTTCTAGAAATTTGTTTCTGGTATTCATTGCAACAAAAGGAACACTCCCCTGAAGAAAGCTCTGTTGTGTACAGGTCAACTGTTCAGAATCAAATTCTTCCTAAAAACCACAAAATCAAAAAATCTGCCAATACAAAACTCCATCTAATCAAACTTTAATTCTTCCCATTTAAACTTCATTAACATGGGAGCATCAGCATACAGATAAACTGCAGGAAAGGAAAATTGTGAGAAAAATAGTTTTAAACTTCTTACTTCTGTGGTGTTTTTAACTGATATTCTCTTGGGGTTTCTTTCCCTACATAAAAATCAACTACCAGACTTCTTAACTCTGAGTAAGCTCTATTTGTTTCAGAATGATCACCTCTAAATAGGCATTCGTGGGCAAAACTTAAAACATCTCTTTATCCAAGGCCAGACATATGATGCTAAATTAAGTCTCCTTGAATACAATATTTAGAATCAACCTTGCACACAGTATACATTTTACTTTGGTTTCCTGGGAGAAGGCAAGTGAATGGTGTACATCAAACTAGCATTTCCATGTGCTATTCTCCCAGGCAGTAGAAACATATGCACTTTACTGCTATTACTTTTTTATATATACATAGGATTTAGGTATTCCAAGAAAATAATTGCACAAGAACTTAACTAAAACTCATTTGAAACTGCTTTAGAAAAAGAAAATCCTTATCAGGCAAACCCTCACAAGCAAATAAATAACCAGTTAAAACTTTTATAATTCTTGTTGTTGTTACTATTACTACTACTACTAATAACAACAACAATAACAAAACCAGCACAAGTTCTTATCCTTCCACATCTAATATACACTTCTTTCTTCTTTCAGTAGTCTTCAAGTCTGGCTGAGTCTGCATTTTAAAATAGTTACAAGCTTGGAGAACGTAAGAGGGAAACCATACAACTGCTTGCCCTGGTCTTTGTTCTTGCCTAAGCATCCACATTGGCCATTTGATCTGACTCATATCCACCATTTCTACATATTTTTGCTCCTAGAGGACAACTGAAATTACTGAACACAGTGTGTTTCCATTCCCAGTAACAGCATGTTCTCTACACTGTAAAAGGTTGCAATTCAACTTCCTCCTTCACCACAAAAACAAGGGAAAGAAGTTAGAAAAAGGTATTATTTACCTCTCCACGTTGAGCTTCTTGTATTCTGGTAAATCTAAGGTCAGCATGTTCCCAGTTTGCATTTACACTATATATTCTCAGCTGGGAAAGTTCAAATGAAGCATTAAAGGCTTTTGCGCCAATCCTTATTATAATGGAGTTCACAGAAACTGAAATGCCTTCTACCACTTTTTCAGCAAAGCCATATTCACTAAAAAGTGAAATTCCAACATATTAAATATAAACTGAGTGAAAGGGCACAAAATTAAACAGATAAAATAAATAATGAAACACATGTTAAAATAAATGAAGTTACTAACATATTCTACAGTTAGCAGCTTTTGCTCAATATACTTGTAGTTTACAATAATTTCCACTCTGTGATCCTAATCTCTACGTAAAGAACACATATTTGACCAAGATCAATCTACACAAAGTATAACAGTTAATGCAATCCTTCCATGTTAAATTATATGGATGTATGTATTATATGTTATTATACATACATAAAAATAGCAGTCTACATCATTATGAAGAAATCTTACTCTTCTTTATGCATACATAAGGAGTAATTAATGTCAAATTAATTATTTGACAATTCCAGTCTGGTTAGTATTTATCTCTGTAAGCCAAATTATTTTGTCCATTATAAATAGTAACTTTCAAGTATTAAAACCAGTATAAAGTATTTGCTTTATTTTGTTCTATAAAGAAAAGCATCCCAAATGGTGGTTACTCTTCTACAGGAAATCAACATGCATTCCAGTATTAAAAAAGTTTACGCAGTTGCAAAGAATTTTTTAATAAAAATCTTATACATTCTGAATGTTCTAGATTAGTGAATGGAAAATTGAATATTAAATATTATTTTAACATCTAAAAATTGTTGCCCTTTCGTTTTCTTGGGTTTTTTCTGCTTGTTTTAAAAGAACAATTTGCTCCTACAGTTTGTGTGGTATGTCGTTCCTTTCCTTTTTACAACTTTGGTTCTATACAAAATCTCTATGGCACTGGTTTTCAAGCTGTACCTTAGGAGACACAGAGGCCCATGGACTACTTCTACATGTTGCACAGAAGTTAAAATGAGAAAAGCAATTGTATCGTCAAATTTATTTCTCTGTACATAGGTCCCTGTGACCACTGAAAAATTTTTGGGTCCATGTAAAGGAAATAATTGGGGGTGTGCAGAAATGAAAATCACTGATGTAATGCTGAATTGCCTCACCAAATTGTTTAAGTTTTGGTCTACACAGTGTGCATGAAATCTCTCAGTAAAAATTGGCTGATACAATTAAGAAAATAGAACTTTAAAAGACTGCACTCACAAATAGCCCTTAAAACTCTTTAGACAAAACAAATGAAAAATAAAAATTTTTAAAACCCACATGAACATTATATATCTTTTCCAAAAAGGATGAAGGCAAGATATCGTTAATTTTTAAAAAATGTAATATCAATTAAACTCAGTAAATATCTGACATAGCAGTTGCACCCACAGGAAACATATCTTGCAAGCTCCATACCTAGTTCACATGTTCTCTCCAGGCTTGGGTCTGGATAGTTCCATTATCACTACACTACTTCACACACAAGCAAGAAAATAAAATTTTGGAGGAGATGGGAATGGCAACCTGCAACTCTACATACTTCTGAAAATTTGCAGTAGATCTGTTTTATATACTTCAAAACCTTTTTTGACCAATTACGTGTAAGTACCATCACTGACCTCTGCCCAGATGCAGTTGCTATAGGAGAGGGTCCATTAGGGGCACGTGGCTCTTCACATGTGCTCATTTCCATTACAACTTTATCCAAGGACTTGAAAAACAAAACAAAACAAAAAAATTGGAGACCTAGGAGGTAACAAAGTAAATAGACAACATATGAAGAACAAAAATAGGTCACTTGAGAACTTTTTCTGAAATGTACATAAAAAATTTCTTACCATATCAATTTTTCCAAACTTTTGTAACATACTAGAATTATCTTTTTTAAACTTTCTTCATTTTTTAAAAAATTTTGTGAGTTCTAACACACATCCTCAGTCAAATATTGCATCATGAAATTCTTGATCCCTGAATATTATTATCCAACACATACATTTCCGAAAATTGCATTTCAAAATGGACATGCTTTAATGTGTAGTTAACTGAATTTTCTTTCTATATGGCTGTTCTTTCAATGAAATACTTAATACTTAATGCAACCTGATTCAAAGCACAGCAGTTACAATTTTGTCCCTGTCTAATTCTAAGTTTCTACCACCCCTTTGGAATTCCTCCATTTATGCTCTTAGGTCAGACAAACACCAAAAATCCCTTTGTCCTCAATTTTAGATTTTTCATGATTCAACCTGCCCTAGCTACTAGACTATTATCATATTGTGTTAATCATGCCTGTTGTCATAATCTGCTTGCTCCACATTTTACTCTTATCCATGAAAACCTGACTACAACCAAAAAATTAATGAACTGTCGAGTCTGGATTTATTTGTACTTCACTGTATTTTGATGCTTAAAGGAAATAGCAATAGCTGTTAACAGTAAATTGGAAATTTTAAAATTATTTTTTCAGCTGTCTCAATTATTATCTTGCCTTGAAAAACAACAACAGAGGAAAAAAAAACAAGAAAAACCCAATCCCTTAGTTTGAGGACAGTGGGGGGAAGCCAAGATTTCTCCTAGTTATTCTAACATTTTTGGATGTTTGACCACTCTTTTAAGAATTCCCTTTACTACATGACCAGCGCAAAGACCAGTAGGACAGTGATTCAAGGAGATTGCACAATATAAATAAGAGGTAATGAAGAATGCCTGGATGCAGATCTATTTCTTTTCTCACTGACAACTACTGCACTTGGATAGAGTAAAACCTGCTGTGTATCATCCTTGGGGCCCAAAATAACTCCTCAAAACTATCTTGTTTATCATATAAAACCAGAACTGGGTTGTGAGCAAAGATAACAGCATGTGCCACTATGTTAACAGACTGATGCTCACAAAGGGCAACTCAGCCCAGTGAAAGGCCCTTTTGGCTAGACAAGTGGGTTCTAGTTACCAGTAAGCTGTGCCTTACAGAGGATGCTATTCCAACTCAACTCTCAGTAGCAAAAATATCCCCCCTCCCCTGTCCCTGCCAAAATACCAGAAGTTCTGATGTAATAAAGGGCTGAGGTTTGGCACTTGGGCCACTGAATTCAGTTTCCTTTAGAAATCAAAAAGGCTGTTGTGCAATCTACCATTGAATAGTGAACTTTTGTTACCAATTTAATGCACTTGTTCAAGGAAACCTTTATGTAAAAAAGGTTACCTTGAAAGTTATCTTAGCCTCAAAGAGTGCTAATGTAAGTTCAGTCAGAGCAAAGCAAACAGTGCCTTGCTACCGTAGGTCAAAGTGTGTCATGCTTAAGAATAGCACAGCTTAAACCAATTTCCTAATTTGGCAGTTGCATCTCACAGCCAAGAGGTTGAATCATCCCACCCCGGCGTTACCAGACTTTAAGTTCTGGGCGTCAGGAAGAAGCAGTACAGACATTAGTACATTACAACTGGGTCACTAGTAAATGCATCAATTATTTAAAACAACATGTCTTTCCCAAGTCTGATTCAGAACGAAGGCATTACAAGTACATTCACTGCAAGACTGGGAAACATGACAGCTAAAGGAACGTTCACTCTTAAGCAAACGCAATTAAGAAAGTTTACTCATCATCAAATAAATTACTTCTGGTGCTACCACAATTGTTAGTATATTTAAAAAGAAAGAACAAAGGAAAATGAATGCAAGAATTAACATTACTTCTAATTGTTGTTGAGTCCTATCTACGCATTTTACCTCCTATTTATATCCAGGCTGAATCCTAGGTGGTTACAAAAACCCTATAAATGCTATGTGTGTCAAACCTGCTATAGCTGAGATCACTGGGTACAGACATAGAATTCAAAAGTCCCTAGAAAAGATAGCTCCAAAAGAGGCAGGAACTTATAAAAGGGGTTAGTTGGACAAATAACTACCCTTCAGGTAAACCCAAATTAACATGTAATGACTGAAAATGAATGGTCAAACATTACAGTGATTACTCCGAAGCCACAGATTATGAAAACAAACCTACCAAGGAAAACACTAAGGCATTTTGCCTTGATCTGCTGCGACCCAGAGGACACTTAGTAAAGGCCTGTTAATGTTTCAGTTATTTCTAGAATCACGTCAAGAGAACTATATAAATATTTGATATAGATTCTGCTACACACAGTATATTTCAGAGTTTCTTTCAGAACTCACCAAACAGATGGGATGTGTTTTCAATTTTGTCCATGGTATCTGCAAGAGAAAACAGTATTCTAAAGCAAATTAAATATTAAAAATACAGTAAAATAAATCACATAGAATGTGTTTTAGGCATACAAATTATATTTCTAACTTCTGAACTCAGCATAATATTACTTTCAAAATATTAAGTTTATGTGAAAATGCTACATGGTAACTTTATGCACACACTAAATGTTAAAAACTCTGAACTTCAAAATCTTCTTATCACTGAGCAGAAAAACAGGGGAGCAATGTAGAATCTGTCTCTTTAATAGTGAGTTGTCAAGCATCGGAGAAAGCATCCCTGCCTTACACATTCTTTCCTTTAAAAGGAAAGAAAATCTACATTGCCTTTGTTGACCTACAACTGATTGGATGCCTGCAAAAAACCATCAAGTTCCTGCATTCAGAAAAATCAGAACCATCTCCCATCGAGGGAAACAAAAGCAAACAAAAAACACTAAAAAACCATAAACAAACTCCACCAAAAGACTGAGGAGGTGCCAATGTTTGACCACACTGTGACTTCAGTAAAGAACAAGACATCCTTCATTTCTTAATCCCACCTTAGTATAATGTGGTACAGATTATATACATTGTTTCAATTATTAGCAGCCCCAATGACCAAAAAAAGCAGTTTCTACTAGATTTACTGTGTTCCCACATTCCCCACAGAGTTGCAAATCCTCAGAAAGGTATTTTTTGGAAATGGGAACAGAACAAGAGGGAAAGCAATAAACAAAGAGGAGTGAAGAGAGAACACACAAAAAAGATAATAATAAGTAATTATGATAGACTAATTACCACAGACAAACTTTTACTTCTACCTCATTTTCAAAACATGCAGGAATAAATTCTACTCAGAAAGAAAAAAAAAATAATTAAAAATAATCGCTCTTATTTTCATCATTTCCCAATGTATTTTATGTCATCACATGAGAAACAAAAATTAGGAAGAAATTATTGCTGATAACATCTTTGTTGTTCTTTAAAATTCTATCAAGCACTTATCACAATTTCCTGTTTATACAAAGTTGCTTGAAAGTTTACAGAGACAGAAGGAAAAGAAGCAAGATTTGGTTAATTACCATTCCAGCACAATAAATTACTCACCCTAATGGATGCTTTATTACAAAACACCTTGTTTATAGCCAGCCATGTTGGAAGATCCAGCATGTTCTGAAGTACCTCTTGATCCAGCTCTAAATTGGTCAGCTGACCTTCCCCCTTTAACGTGCTCAGGTTGATCTTGTCAGGTGAGAGATTTTTGGTGAACCTAAAAAAACACACCTTAAGTAAATACATATAAAGCAATCAAAGCTATCCTGTGTATCAGTGACAATTTAACTTAAAGCAATGGTCTGGGGGTGAAGAAATAATCTTAGGTTCTTAGATAAATTTCACCCTGCAAAGAAATAATACAATGGAATTGATTTGTCCCTCTAATTTTTTTCATCCCATTAGCTCAATTTATAAATACATAAACAAAAACATATTGTGAAATATCTTCTAATTTTTGCATCAACCAGAATAATGAATGATCTTTGACTCAAACTCTTGATCTATTTTAAACTGTATAAAGTAGAATTGAATCTATTCCACTCTTCTTTAATTTTTCAAAAGGAGAAAAAAATCCCAAACCCCTAAAATTACAGTAATAAACAGTACCTTTCTATATATTTAGTTAAAATCTTGCAATAAAAAAGTTTTATTTACAACATTAATTAGATTTAGTCATAGAATTAAATGACAAATTAGAAATACACATACACACACATAGCAGCATGAGGTATATAAAATATTGGATGAAAACTTGAAAGCTCAATATGATATCCATGTGGTAAAAAGCATAACTATTTAAAAGAGCACATATAAATTTATTTATATTTCAAAGGCACTAGAATTTGCTGATACAATAGAACAATCTGTGTGACTGTATCAAATGGTTCACATCCTTGTGAGACAACATCATAGAGCCCATGGGTTCTCCACCTTCAAACCAACAGCTGTAGCATTAAATCTACCACAAGCTAAGAACAGGCTATACTTAACCACACTTTCAATCTGCCATGAAAAATTGTTTCTGCTCATGAACTGCATCTAGTTTTACAAGATTAGTAGAAAATACTGCTGCTGGCATTATGCTTTGTGACTTTTCCCACCGAAATTTCCCAGTGCTGCTATTCTCCAGGCAAAGGGATTCGCCTGTCCTCAATGACGGAACATCGTCCAAAAGCAATGTCCCAGGAGGTGCAATTCCAGCATTTTCTTTCTATTCAAGAGACCAACTTCTAACTGAACTACAAGGTCCTCATTAAGTCTGACACTGGGGGAGATGGTGGAAGAAGATGAAGGTGGTCAGCAAGCTTTTCCTCTTAATGGTTTCCAAATAGAGTTTGAAACAGAGCAGGCATTTTCTGAGTCCAACTGCCTTACTCCATTCCTGGGATGGTTAGCTTTGGAAATGCATTTACCTAGCCTGACAAAATGCCAGCATTATGTATTTGCAAATAATACTAGACATGTTTCTTATGACAGAAGTGCTGCAGTTGTTACTGTATTGCTTACAAGGCATAACTTATCCACAAGCAATGAGATTTAATCTGTAAATAATACAGTTTAATAACTTCAGTACTAAAAATATATTAAGATAAGGCTACTGATAAATGTATTTTCCTTGGCACCTAATATACTTCTAAATGCTCTGTTTTGAAACATTATGAGGGGAATAAAGGACTTGAATTATTTTGTTTCCTGGTTACCCTTTTTTCTTCCGTTCAACAAGAATAAATAATGAGAAGAGCTAAATAACCTGCCTCATTAAAACAACCTATCAGTAGCTGCAAAATATAAAACTTCCTATCTCAGAAACCACTGCAAAGTCTCCTCTGGCTCAGGTTATACAGAATTCCTAGAAGAAAAAAAGCAGCCATGGAGTGTTTTCAATCACATGGTAGTACCTGTCACTCTTGACTTTCTAGATAAGGGTCAACATAAGAATTACAAAGTGGTGTTATTTTAAAGTCACAGTTACACAGCAAACGCAAAAACATTCTGCCATTACACACACACGTACACACAACTCTCCTGAGACTCGTGCTCTGTGAAAGATGTCCCCCTCAGAGTTCCCTGTTGCTCAGCCACACCAGAAATGCCTCTCAGCTTGGAGACAGATCTAAGCATTATCCTGGTCACAAGTGCAGACACATCACAGTGAAACACACAGGACCTACAAAAAGAGGTTTTCAAACTTCAAAGCAAGAAAGATACCAAATTACCACTAAGGAGGCGAATGGCAACAGCAAAGCCAATTTTGAGTTACTTTCAATTTCCTTTAAACAAACAAAATAGAAGCCAGTCTCTCCCAGCAGGGAACAGAACGACAGGGAAAAAAAAATCAATAAGGACCACCACTTTTCTATATACATATTTTTTTAAAATTCTTCCAAGAATGTTGCTTTGAATTTATTTCCTCTCCTGCAGTCAGTAAAAGGAAAAATGTTTTAAAGGCTGCTTCATTCAGAACAGACAGACATAAGAGGATCTCCACTTGTTAAGACTGTACCCTTCATGTCAAGAGTCACAGAAGGAAAGTCTCAACAAGTGAGCTGTGAGAAGGTATTTCAGGCATAGGCACCTCTAATAGCAGGTGTCTTCATTGCACTTCCACAACTGGATGCTGAGGAGACGGTGGTGTTTCTCCAAAACCCGTAGCAACCTCGTAATACACAACAACCACATCTGCTTTATCCATCTGCTTTGTCCAGCACCAGTTTTCCACTGAGGATGCCAACACTTTACTTATCTGTGCCAATTCTCTGCTCCTTCCAAATTCAGCTGTTCCACAGAATATACTTTTGTTTGTCTGTTGGACAATTTCAGTACTTTAGAACCATTCCATATCACTTAATATAATAGGAAAACCTTCTAATTTTATACAGCAGCCCCTAAGTTAAAACATTAAAAAAAAGAAGTTGGCAGCTAGCTTTAGAATCACATACCTGCTAGTTAGAATTTATAAGAATTCTGATCTTTGTGCATAAAATTGAAAGAAGAGCCAAATTACAAGAACAACAGCATTTTGAATTAAAAACGAAAGAAGTCCTTAGGGCAGCCACAAGTCTCCAAATGGTATTGCTCTAGGATCCCATGGACATCAGACCAGGACATCCCCACTGAGCCAGAGGGCTTTGACTTTTCTTTCTGGTGCGCTTCACGCTCAACCAACCAAGACCTGGGGAGCAGATGTACCAAAGACACACTGTTGTGTGTCCACTGCAAGTTCCAGTGAACTTGCCATGAAGGTGGTATAATCACCACTGAAAAAATTGTTACCCAAATACAATCTGTAATTTAATATTTTAATACTATTAATTCTTCATTTTATTATTAAATTAAATGTCAACATTATTCTAAATATTCTAGAAATGGAGACTTTTTCTAATATTTATTGCTAGGCAAAATCTAAGGAGGCAGCATGGCTTTAGAGGTTGGCAAGTTATCTCTGTAGCTAAAAAACTTCTGTGATTCTTAGTACTGTAACCCAGAACGCTTAACTGCTTAAACTTCAAGAACTTATTAGACTATCATATTTATCATACATTTTTATGTAAAGCAGAGAGGTAATTCCCATAAAGTCAGGACCATGTAATTCTGAATACAAAATAATTAGAAATTTTTGGTTGTGTCATGATGTTTCATGATTAGAAATCCCTGATAGGGCAAAACCAATTAAACTTTTCTATGAGCTTTCCATGTAACTACTCAGAACAATGGGCCTGAGCTCATGATACACGGACATTCTTCTCTCTGACCAAGCACATGCAAACAGCCCCCGCTACCAGCTTGCCATTTGTTTTTTACGCTGGTGTTCATTCCTCAGAATGAGTTAATTACTCCTTAAAAACTTGGTCAAACTGGGAGCAGATGTCTCAACAACAGGGCCATTTCTCCGCACAACATCCCATGAACTTTTGACTGATGCTCCTTTTCTAGGGCACAGACCAATTGTTAATATCCACTACTCAGTACATGAAATAAATAAAGAAGGACAGAGAAAAGTAAAAGACAAAGACAAGTGCAAGAGGAAAGGAAAAAAAGGTCATGGTTGAGTTCACCGAAGCTTTCTGTTACCTTGTTTTGCTGTGTCAGTAAGACATCACTTTTACTGAGGCATTACAGACTTGGTTTACTAATACCACAAGATATTCTTAGCAAAACTGTTTCCACAGATTGAGTTTCAATTTCACAAACTACACTTCCTTTCTCAAAACATATCTCAGGTTTGAATTACTATGTGATAGTATGGATTTCAATACAGTTTTAATATTGACTTTTGTAAGTTGAATAATGCTGTAAAATATTTACAGTTAAAATGCAAGAACCCAGAAATATGAAATTATCAATATCACAAGCAGCCTGCCAAAGCTCCTTTGGGTACATCTACAGATACATGCACTAAATCTTGCTATGCAGTTACAGATAGATGGTTCAACTTTAATTTACAAAGTACAGATGAAGAGTTTAGTGAAAAGTGTAAAAGACTGTACATTAACAGTGGAGTATTAAGAATCAAAGAGGACTAAGTTACAATCAATGTATTTTGTCAGGACACAACAGTTCTTTCCCTCTAAAATAACTCAAAACCTACATAAAAGATGCATTTATTTCCTTGCCTAAAATATTTATTTCCTAAAGGTTTGTTTGTAACACCACAGGCTTGGAGCTCTGAATGGAGCACTCCACCACGCTGGTAGAGAAGATGGCCAAGAAGTTGAAAACAGAAACAAAAAAATCCCAAGAACAGGTAGAGAAGATGGGAAAACACTTTTCCAAAGTCACAAGCTCATGGTTTGTATAATGAAGGCCACAGACCATAGGAAGCTTAGAGCAGCGCTCCCCAAAGGTTTGGAGCCAATACCAGATGCCTTGTCAAGTTGCACAACAGAAACTCCAACCTCTGGATTTAGCAGAGAAGTAACAGAAGTCTGGGTCACACTTGGACACAGATTCTCAGCTGTTTTGCACATCTCCTGAATATACAACTGCTTTCCCCAGCTCTACCATGTGCCTTCCCTGCTTTTTAAATAAAATTTCCTCTGCAATATGATTCTAAACATATGCTCTAATCATGATAGACTATTAAATTACAGTATGTGCTACAAGTTTTGTGTATCTTCTTGTTATGAACTCAAACTGCTTAAACAACAGGCTCTGAAAAAGGGAAGCATGACCTACTAAGCACTGGCAACTGGATCAATAATAGAACAGTAGAAATGGAACACAAAGATCACTGGTTTTTTGGTTTTTTTACTCTTTCACCTGGCTGAACCATGTTATTTGATCACTAAGGAACATTACACAATTTCTGAAACAAGAAAAATGGTCTTTTTCAGCTGAGTTTATCAGGAAAATGTTTGCTTCCCACGACCCTAAGTAACAGAGTGAAGGAAGTCTACCATCAGTCCTCTTACATACCACTTCAAATTTTAAGACTTCAAGTAGAAGAGGAATAGAACTAACTCTCTATCAAATCTGCCCCAGAGACAAAGTATTGGGATCAACAGTGTATACTGTTATAATTGAGCTCCTTTCATCCAGCGTAACACCACAAACCATAGCTGATTTTCAATAACTGGACTGGTCTGGAAAATAATTAAATCTAAATCCCCCCCCAGCTTTAGGTAAGAAAAAGAAAAAGTTACAGGAAATAGCATGCTGCAGGCAACATAATGATTTCCTCTCCTGTATTTTCTTTGTTGAAGCCGAAAGAAATATCAGTGTCTCAGGGAAAAAACATCAGACGTAAATTCTGAGTACAGGAGCATTGCTGTACTTTTTCCTGTGGCACATCTTGATTATTTAAGTCCTAAGTATCAAAATTATTAGATCTATTTAGATGGCAGCAAGTCCTAGACGAGAAAAAGACTCCCTAGATTAAAATGCAACTCTACATACCAGCAACATTAAGCACAATGACATTCAGAAGAGTTCTTGGTAACATTCCATTTTGATCCAAGTATGACAGGACAGAAAAGGCGAGACCCACTATCGTCACACATGGTTGAAGATCAAGCTGCCATTAAGTGAATGACAGACTGACTAAAGACAGTCTTCACAGATTCAACAAGTGATTGACCTGTACTGAAAAAGGAACTAATGAAAATTAGTTAAAGGAAAATTAAAGGACATGATAGGCTGGGGAAAAAAAATCCCAAATTTAAAAGAACAAACTACAGTAAAAGAAGTCAATTTCAATCCTTCAAACCTAAGGAACAAGATTAGAATCAGGCAACTGATACCTTCTCTCGGTACTCCAAAAAACTTCAACCAAAAAGCATCACAAAAAATGCTATAAAAATTAATGTAACAGTAAAGACTTAAGGTTAGTATTGATCAGAACACTGCAAGAGTAACAATATCACATATCTCACTGTCCAAAGGATATGTAGAAAGCCAAAAGCACTGAATATATTTAGTAATGCCCTAGAAAAAGCTGGTGAACTGTGAAGTACCAAAAACGTTTGAGTGAATCCTGGCTGTCCTATGGATGCATTAATTTTAGTGAAGTGTATTAAAGCAGTAATTCACCTAGCAAGAAACCATTAGCTGGGCTTTATGTAAGCTTAGGAGTAAAAGACTTTTAGCTCTGCAGTCTGAGTTAAAATGTATAAAAGTTGACAGGCAACATACAAGTCACATTCATCAAGTCCACAGAAAACTGTCCTTCTGAGGAACCCAAGACAGCAGCAAATAGCTTTGCAGCAATAGCTGACTCATTGCTGATGCAAGATACTCAAGATTTGAAAATATAATTCATGGAAACTACTCTACTGGGTTCCAAGTGAAAGATAGATTTTTAAGAAGTAAAGAGGGAAGATAAGAGACAATTGATGAAAAATTGTCTGAGATACATAAATGTTAAAGTACTACTGCATATAAAAAAATGAATGGTAAGTAGTACTAAATATCACCACAAAATATGGAATGTCTTCATCTTGGACACTACTTCCATTTCTGAAAATACTAATTTTATAAATTAAAATTTATAATTTTTATTATAAAAATAACAATTAGTGTTATTTCTTTAGCACAAAAAGTTAACTGGATGCTCATTTACCTTAATATAGGAACAAAAACATACATGAAACTGAAAGGAACACCTTGAAAGCAAGTAAAAGGAAACACTAATTGCAAAACATTTTAATGTCCATGACAACATCAGACTAGAATACAGTACCAAAATTAAAAGCTCTAAAGAACTTAAAAAATTTAAAAATTAAGGCACTTGTGGAAGGTTTTTTGGGGACAGATAACACCTCCTATGTTTACAACATAGTAGGACTGACAAGACACACTCTGACACATAAAACACTTTAGTTCTTTATTTATTAATATTAACAGTACATTAAGTTGAAAACAAGCATTAGTAAGGACAGCTTTTAATATTTCCGGGAAAAAATTCCTCCCACTCAACAATGGCACTCTCACATTCTGCACCACAAGAGCATTGCCGTAAGAGCACTGTAAAATACCACCACTGTGAGCCAGTGGGTGACCAATACAAAAGGCTAGAGTGGAGGAATCTTTGGTGGTGTGAGAGGCTATTCCTCCAGCTATCCTCCAGCTTGTATCCAGAAGTCATCTGTGCCAGCAATGTCGTGACCTGCATGGACTCCCAAATAGCATGCAGTTTTCTCCCAAGAAGTCCCTAACACCAGTTGAACTGCAAGGGTTAGCATCCCTCATTCTGCAACCAACAGGGAATCACGGGGGACTCCTAAATGACAATACCAACTGCAGCAGCTGTACCTATCACCAAATCTTTCAAGTACACCCCTCGCTATCTGTGACACCCAACTGGCACCTTTTTACGCCCTCCAACATCAATTTGTACACAAGAAAGGTATCACTCCTTTATCTATTGGTATTGTGGCCACTCCACACAAATGCCTACATGCTTTATCTAATTTCACCTTGAACATTTGCAGAATTGTCAGGTATGTATTTGGTGTCCGATTTCAAGATGGAGAACCTTCCATGGCCTGTTGGATGTCCGGCATGGAGAGGATCTGCATCACCTGCTGCAGAGCACTTTGTGAAGGTGCTCATAGCCCAACCCTCTGGAGCAGGACAGGGCATTCCCTAGTTTACACACCCAGCCTGGAGCTACTGCTCTCAGGCTGGCCGTGACTTACAGCACACTGGACAAGTCCAAAATACCACCTACAACCCTACAGATTCAGGTGGGACTTTTCAGGCTACCATATAGGACCTCAAGCATCTATCACGCATCGTGCTTTTTGACCTATCATAGTCTAAAGACAGATCTTCCTTTCCAGGGAAATCACTAATTAGGATGAAATCACTTGGCTCAACTAGAAACCTGTTTTTGTGTCATACATCCGGTGCAGCGTCACACCACCCCCTTATCCACCCCATCGTAGGAGCCCTGAATAATACATCTGCTTTGCTGATTTTGCACTTTCCAAAAAATTGCTTCCATTTCATCACAACACAGAAGGACTTTAGCATGGACTCCTACTCCAAGTGACTTCCTAAAGACATCTTAGTACACTCCTATTTGCTTCAAGACCCATTCCATACTTCTCAAATACTGACATGCCCACCAAGTCTCTTGACAGTACATAATGCTTCCCCTAGTTAATTCTGTAATAACACATATAGGAAATTATTTTCTTTCTATTTAGAAAAGCTGTATTGCCTGCTTTTTGGGTACAGGCAGAACTGAGACAGCTGCTGTCATCAATGGTTATTATCTAATTATGTGTCATGAAGCAGATCTGCACAGACACAGCCAAGCACTGTGCATAAATGAGGAGCTTGTACTGCATGAATGATAATCATCTTGCAAGCAAAATATTGCTAAAGAAATTTATCTTTCATTTCTGATAAACCCTCACACAGACCAATATTAGCTTTTCTACTCCATGAGTCTTTTCACATCAAGCAGAGAAATGGCCAATATGCTCAAACCCAAAGAACTTTATTCAAACATGACAATCCTATACATGTCAGGCCTTAATGATATGTTGAGCACAAGATAACATAAAATCCTGAATATATCAAACCATATGTGGCAATGTATATGCAACTTCCCCACTGCAGGCAGCAAAAAAACCACCTCAATTTGCTTATGTTTAAATTCTAATTAAAATATAACATTCTGTACCTAATGCAAAAAAAAAAGCCATTTGATGAAAAATAATCTTAGAAATGTAAAATCAAGAAATAATGATACAGTGTAAAAGAATAACAACACCTGCTTTGGAAACTCCATCATTTATTTATACGACATTACCAGATATCTTTTTAATGCTAACTGATCAGATTTCAGAACAAAGTAAGATCTTTTCGTAAGATATTAACTATAAGAACTCTTCTAATTTAAAAAAAAAGAAACAAAATCAATCATTTTCTTCTGTAAATTAGGTAAAGAGCTGATAGATCCTTCAAATATATTAATAAAGAGGTAATACACAACAAGTTATGAAAAGGAATTAAGTAGATGCAAATGATAAACAGTAAATGTCACATAGCCTAAAGATATTGGGAAATACCCAGATCACATCTAGAAAATACACATAAAGGTATGTTCATAATGGGATTGCTGATTTAGTTCACAAACCAGTTTTGCAAATTTAGCTTAGGACTTATAAAAACCCCAAAGAAGCCAAAACACACAGCTGCATAGCAAACGATTATCTTTTGCAGAATTTTAAATTACAAAAAGAAACAGGAGTGGAAACCCAAGTAACATTTTATAGAGTGCACTTCACCCCTACATTTCTATAAATACATACCACCTCTTACATTTACTCTACAAAGGCGGGAGAGGGGAAGTTACCTGAGGGCAAGGTATTCAGACATAAGGCCCCTATTCCTGGTGAAAGCAAGTGGTCAGTTGCCACGGCTTCTGAGAAGCTTCTGGTACTCATTTTGGTAGTAAGGATATTCACAGCAAACCAATCTCCACCAGAGCCAGCTGGGATCACTGCAGGGAACGGGACACAGGGGACACACAAGGGATCAAGTTCAAAGGGAAAAAGGAGTGATACAATAATGTAAGAGAGTTTTAGCTGAAGATAACTGCAGTTACAACAGTTTGTTACACATCATGACACTTCAGAATTCGAAAGGGAACAGACCTGTGTAAAACACTAGATTCCCATGAGAGTATCCCTTGCTATCTAATGCTACAATACTGCAGCCCTGCTTAAATGAACAGCTTAAGAAGAAAATTTTAATCATGCAGAAAAGATCTCTATAATGTAGCCAAGTGGTTTAAGAGATACTCAGTTAGGACACTTGGAAGATGAGAAGGAAGATAGCCCAAGGATGCAGCATAAGAGGGTTTTATTTTATTTTTAAATGGGAGAGAACTCTCAGTTTCATTTTGCCTAGCCTGAGATTTCTCAACCCACATTATTTGTTCCAATTTACAGTGTCTCAACCTCAGCTATTCAAAATTCACAAAAAAGAAACCTGACTCTAGAGATGTGGGGGAATGGGACTTCTGGATTTGTTTTTGTGGTTGGGGTGGTGCTACAAAGACCTGCACACATTTGACAGTCTGATTTTGCAGGCAATGAAATTTTAGTACAATAAGCTCCTCAAAAAAAGAAGTTCTCTGCTAACTGTCCTCACCTCAAAGAGATGCCTCCACTTAAATATAACTAATTCCTACACTTTTACCCTTTTGGGTGCAATAAAACTCAAACAGTTGGACAGTGACCATGGTAGGCAGTTTGTCGGGATATCCAAACAGCATTTAAGAGATTTATCACTAAGATGAATTAGAGATACCTAGTTACAAATTATTATTCTTCTCGTGTCTCCAGACCCCCAGCAATGGAAAAAACTACAACATGAGAATTGTTCCAGACGTAGGCAACCACATAACTTTCAGATTCCTGGGTAGCTGGATCCAAGTGTTGCTTCCTTGGGAGTCAGAAGCAGCAAGTGTCTCTGAGGAAAAAAAAGCTCTGGTATTCTCAAGCTACATGGTAAAGATGCATGGCAGAGCTGCCACAAAATCTGTGCTGGGGACATTCTTCTTCCAGCAAGGCTCACATATCCATCCAGGGGAGGCTGGAAGAATTAAAAGGCACAGCCTAGCTGGAGCTCTTTCCTCTCCTTTTTTTTCTCATCAAAAAAGCAGACATGAAGATATCTGAACCGTGGTTAGCACCAGCTCCACAAAGTACAGGAGTTACTGGATTGAGAAACCCAGGTTGTTGTGCAAGTGGCCAAACCCAAGATACATTGAGTACATACTTTTATTCTGCTTTCATATTAAAAAAAACCCTCAAAACACTAAGGCTTTGGCAGGAGAAATAACAAATTTAAAAAAAATGTAACTGTGGGCTAGGTTTGATTCTTACATACTCCATAATCACTTGATCTTAAAAGACAATTTTGTTCCTCACAGGTTTTATTTAAATATCCTTTTCTCCCAGGGAATACTTCATACTAGCGTGTCAGATACTTGAACACAGCAATCTTCAAGATCATTTTCATTGTGAAACTTATTAGTAAAACTATTCTAAGAATTCTTTAAAGAAAATGATCACATGCAACTAAAATGCTGCTGATTAATTCCTCTTGATTGTGCAAATGTATTAGTTTTTATTATGTATGCACAAGAGTTGTCTGACTTCAACAAAGCTTCAGCAGAACTTTAATTGTACAAATACGTCTGCAGAATTAGCATTTAGATTTAGAATACATTTGCAAAAATAACGTAAAACAAACTGAAAAGGAGAAGTAAAATTCTGTGAGTTTATTTCATTAACCCAAATGCTACTGAAAGCTTAAGAGATCTTTCTGAGATGTAACACAAGATTTAATATCAAATCTTAATAAATGTAATGATTAAGAATGTTACCGGGAAATACATTGTTCCTTCTTTAGCTCCAAAATATCTGTATAATTTCATAAAGCACCACAGCAATTTCAGTTTGGATTTTGGAAGATGTTTTGTTACAGAATCTTAAAATGCACTATGATGCATGAAGCTACTAACAAAAACAGAAGAAAATGGAAGTTTTTTAATTCTCTTGAAAAAAGCATTTATTGATTCCTTTATGCTCATCACAACATCACCAACACATTCACACAGAAGAAATTGTTGGCATGAAGTCTCCACTTAAATACTAAAAGTATTGATTTTCAAACACAAGGGAATTTAAGAAATACAGGATTATAGTGAAACTTTAAATTGCTCTTTCTCCTCCTTCTTTTCTGCTGTCTCAAGCAGTTCTGCTTTACTACCTGTGATTTTTTTAAAGCTTATTCTTTCATTAGGTGCAGCATTTAAGACAGACTTACTGCTAACACTTTCTGCAAGCATTCAGATTCAACACAGACTCATTCAGAACAACAGAGACTGTTATGTCTACATTATGTTTTATAATTTTCTCACATAATACACAAGCCAATAAAGTCAGTCATGGAGAATACACTCTGCAAAATTAGTACAAGCGAAGAGAGACGCAGAAAAGTACACACTTTGTGTTCTTTGGCTGGCTAAAGGAATTGGCTAACTTTCACAAAACTAAAGTGACACAGAAGTGGAATACACAAAATTGAAAATAAGCAAAAACCTATTTATTTTGCTACCAGCAGAATTTTCAAAGTTCATCCAAACAATTTTGGTTATTAACGTACAGGAAGGAAACAGCCCATTCTAGCCAAACAAAGGTGTTACACTGCTTTATTCTAAAAGGAGTCACCTCAGATGTCTTGAGAAGGCAACATTCCTGACCAATCAGGCACATCTGACTGGCATAAAAGCAGGTCAATATGCAGGGCAAATATTCTGGTAGGAGACGTATCAGTGAAATTGTACCAGATGATGTAGGATATCATTGTATCAGGACCAACTGATTCCTGATATCCATACAATTAGTATGCTATTCTTTGTATAACCATTCTTCATATGAGCTTTAGAATGACTTCCCAGCTATGAGATGGAAACAATTGTCACAAAACACGGCAATTTTCTTCTACTGAAATCTCAGTCTGTTCACATCTATTGATTCAGATGAGCAAAAGCAAAGGTCTAAGTTCATGCAGAACATTAACTAATGACACAACTGAAAACAATTTCTGCCATATCAAACACTTTAAAACTTCTTCCTGTTTTCTTTGTGGAAAATATCGAGTAAGATCGAACAGTAACTTTTTAAGTTGAACTATGTCTTATCATTGATAAACTTAAGAGTTAATATCAATTGAGGTGAAGACTCTCATATTCAGTGTGGCTACTTAAGAGAGAGCCAAAGTTTATAAGCTTGCTTTCATGCTTCTTATACATACCTTGATAAACAAAATTGTTTTTCACAGAAAGGCATGGATCATGCAGATACACAGAAGACTCAGACTGCTCATTAACTAGAAAGGGAATTTCAATGATACTAAAAGCCAAAACTAAAAAACACCTGAAAACAACCTCATACAAGTCTGTGTTAGTAATACCTGATCTCTGTCTGTACCTCCCATCCAAACAACCCAAGACTGCAACCCCTGCCATGGAGACGATCCCCTTACAACCAGAGACAGTATTACAGTAACACCACAGTGAACTTGCACAGGGCAATCTAGATTCCAACTGGAAATCTTTAACACCATTGTTTCATACACTTGTCCACGAAGTCTGAGAAAAGAGAAGGAATGCTGAAGGATATCTGCTATCATCATAGCAGAGCACTGAACAAAAAATCTTGCAATAAAAAGGTGCTGTTCAACAAGAAATCTGTCACCCACTGAAAATATGCAACAGCACAAAGGAAGATTCAACACAAATTTCAGTTCACTGGCGAAGATCTTCACAGTAAGTGTTCCCAACGCTACAGAGAAGACTTCTCCCAGGGATGGTTTGCCTTTCCCACCTCTGTAAAGGATGATGCCATTATCCAGACACTTGTTTCATTTTAGGGCACATTTATTATGAAATAAAGACATCAAAACCACACCTATGACCAAAAATTCAACCCTCCAAACGATAAACTCTTCAGTTTAGTTGATAGATTTAGTTTAGTATCCTACACCAAGCATCACATAATCTGAAGTGCAACAAAACCACATATATTTTGTTCCTACCCCTTCCCTGCTTCTCATTTTCTACCACAGCCTTGGGAAAGAACAATGCATGTGAAGATAAAGGACATTTTTAAAAATTTCAAAAGATTGAAAAAGCAAAAAACTCATCACCACATCCTGATACAAGATACAGACTTGTTACAAGTTGAATAAAACAAGCCTTATTACGTTCACTGCTCTTAAACTGTAACATAGCAGTAAGAAAAACCCTTTACAAAGGTAAAAAGTAATTTAGATATCAAAACTGTTTCAAAATGCAGTTTGGGTCATCTTCCTGTTCTCAGACCTTAAAGACTCATACCTATGTAAAATTTTCGCTGTTTAAGAAATGTAGAATGACGAGGCTCCTTCACACCAGTGCCCATTATCAGTTCATCTAAGAAAAGCATTGTGAATTGCTAAATGAAAACTGCACCGCTGAATGACACAACGCTTTTATATTTGCAAATACAGTACCTTGATAGTAAAAAGAGCTGAAAACTGCTAACACATGATTAACAGATATTGCAGCAATCTTCATGGCAAACATTGACAAATTAATGATGACTGGGGGAGCTGCACAAGATGATAGCTAGAGATCCTTTCCAACCTCAGCTGTTCCATGGTTTGTGGCAAAAAATCGAAGCAGTTCTCTGTAATTTAAGGTACAAGTTCACATCTTTGTTCAAACATAAAGCGAAATAAAATAATCAGAAATTAAAATGAGTTGAGGTAAAAGGGTAATTCGTTCCACTATTGCTTTATTATTTATGGATTTCTTCCAATAAATTTTAATCCTGCCACTAATACCTGCTTTGCTGAACATGACAAACAGGCAGCAGTTTCAAGAAACTATGAAAACTGCAAAATAGGAACTAATGTAGTAAGAGTAAAAAGTGAAAATGTCCTTATGCACTCTCTATTCCAGGAAATTCCTTATGTATTTCGGTCCTTAATTACATTATTACAAAACTTATTAGAGAAAATCCTGAAATAATGCTGGTTTAATATTGGTTGAAAAATCAAGGTCCTGAAATTCAAGCAGCTCATGTCACTTGAATTCTGTTTTCCTGAGTAACCAACTTCTGCAATCACTGAAACACCTGTTCTGCAGGAAGTAAAGATATTATCTGAACATATAATGAAGAATACCCATAACGAGGAGCTTAATAATACTGTCTATATTTTAGGTTTATACTAATACTGTTTATATTTTAGCAAACACACTCTTTGAATAGTATGGATTATGAGCATAAAGTTCAATTTGCAAGCCTCAGATCACTGGATAGATTCCATAAGCTTTCCAGAAGTGATAAAATGTGTCATAATCATCTGACAGAGCCTCGTTGAGTAAGCATTGTCACAACAGACAAGAGAGCAATCACAAATTTACCAACATGACAAAGTACTTGGTTCTAATCTCAGCTGTTCATTTGAAAAACTAGATAAAAACCAACTCATCTTACTCATGCCTAGTTCCCAGACACATTTTAGGGTTAACCTGTAGCACAGACATTAGAGTTCACTTCTCTTTCCATAGAGCTTGCTATATACCACTACAGGAAACAAGCTGCTAAATCCAGCTATGCCAAGCACACTGCTGATTAGAAAACTGACTCAAGCCTGATGACATCTTCTCGTTGCATTTCCATTCACACGGTGCTCTGTCATTTTCATGCAAAGAAAAGATTTCTTTATCAGCATTCCCTGCTACATAACTCATGAGTACGGCGGAGAAGAAAAATTATTCTACTACTGCTTCATACACCACATTTAGCAGATAGATATCAAATGATTTGGAATGAGAATTATGTTTTCCATGTGCATCATCAACAGATTAGTCAAATGACAATCTGTCACTTCATTTTGTTTTTCTCTACAAACACGTCTCAGAAATACCACACAAAAGTGGAATAAAACATTTTGGAAACAACTAAAAAACTGAAGTATTTCAGGTCATGTTTTTTAAGATATAAAAGTAAGCCCTGAAGAATTAGCAACGCTGTGGTATTATGACAGATCAAGTACCTAACAGGTTTTTGCTGCTCTTTAGAAAATGGGAGAAACGTGATGTGGCTTTTTAAAATTGTATGAATCATATCGTGTACTTTCTGCAATTTCTCCATCTTTCAAGCGCAGGAAATTGACAGCTAAGAAATTTACAATAGGCTTGTTTGTTTTGTTTTAGGCCGCGAGGCAGCTCAGACATGATTTCAGCCACCCAGAAAACCACGAACTTATTTTCATCCCTCTGCGCGCACCTTTTTGTTGCCCGGCGTCACCTGTGCCTCAAGAACTCAGAATTCGCGAGCTGATCTGCAAGGACACAGGCCGAGCTGCCCCGGCCCCGGCCAGCCAGCGCACCGGGGCGGCTGCTGTTCGCCCCCGCCGCCGGGGAATCACGAGGGTCGGGGTCTTCCCCGCTTCTCTGGCCCCCGCACACCTCGGGCAGCGGGGGCGGGCACCGTCTGCCCCGCGGGGAGGCGGCCGGAGCCCGGCGGTGACTCACTCGGTGACTCCCTCCTGCGCCAGGCAGACCGAGCCCCCTCCCCGCCAGCGCCGCCGGGCACCGAGCGAGCGAGCGAGCCGGGGGCCAGCTAAGCGCCTGTGGCCGCCGGACAGCCCCAAGCGAGCACCCGGCCAACCCCTCTGCCTCTAAATCACGACGAGGAGGCGGCTTCAGCTCTCCCTTCCGTGGGCAGAATGGACCCGGTCCCCCCGCCCAGCGCCCACCCCGGGGGTCGCTCTCCGGGACAGGGACCTGCCGTCGCCCCCGCCCCGCCCCAGCCTGCCCGGTGCACCGCGCCCCACTGACCTGGAGAGATGCTTCAGGATCTGCTTCTTGATAATCCCCGCCATGGTGTCTGCCTGCCCGCGCCCCTCACGACGACCAGCCGGGACCAGGAACGCGACTCATCCCTGCGCCCGCCCCTGCCCGCGGTGGGGAGAGCGCCGGGAGCGGAGCCGCTACCCCACTTGCGCTCACTCGACGCCCGGCGCCATCTTGGCCGCAGCATCGCCTGGTGA
>VZRS01010090.1:0-410510 GCA_013398055.1 Ifrita kowaldi | reverse complement strand
GTGTCACACCGTGCCCCACTGTGTCCCATCGTGTTGTACCGTGTCACACCGTGTCACACCGTGCCCCACTGTGTTCCATCGTATTGTACCGTGTTGTACCGTGCCCCACTGTGTTCCACCGTGTTGTACCGTGTCACACCGTGCCCCACTGTGTCCCATCGTGTCCCGCCGCGTTGCACCGTGTCACACCGTGTCACACCGTGTCCCATCGTGTCCCGCCGTGTCACACCGTGTCACATCGTGTCCCACTGTGTCCCACCGTGCCCCCCTGTGTCCCATTGTGTCCCGCCGTGTTGTACCGTGTCACACTGTGTCCCACTGTGTCCCGTTGTGTCCCGCCGTGTCACACTGTGCCCCATCGTGTCCCGCCGTGTTGCACCGTGTCATACTGTGTCCCACTGTGTCACACCGTGCCCCACCGGCCGGGGTGGGCGGAGAACCCCTGGCGCTCTTCTTAACGTGCAGGCGGCAGGGGGTGGTGGTTGCAGCTCAGCGAAGAGTGTGGCGGAGGTGGGGATGGTGTTTGGTTTTCCAAAAGATGTTTCCTCTGCACTGGAGTTGTCAGAAATTAAAGCTTTCCCTCGTAACTGGTTCTAGTTAATGGACTAAAGCCAAAATACAGCAGCAAAAATATTATTGAAAGTACACTGTTTGTGAAAGTGGAGTCAAGAAAGTGAATGTGTCTCATACCATGTTTAATAGTAGACTTCCCAATCTTTTCCAGCGTTATTCCCAACTGTCAGTTCAGATCAAAGACTGCACGCCTGAAAACCTTTACAGCAAATCAACTGGATGAAATTAAGGATCCCTCTGGCCTCTTTTATATTCTTCCCTTTCAGAAAGTAAGTAAGATATCCTCAGTTTAACATTACAGCCAAATGTAAATTGTTCTAACAAATAGTTTTCATACTGTATGTCCCAACTGCAGGGTTATTTGTGGTATCATACAAGAATCAGTCAGCAGTGTGAAGTTTAACAGTCATAGAATTGTTGAGGTTGAAAAAGACCTTTGTGATCATCGAGTCCAACAGTTAACCCTGCACTGTCCAGTCCATCACTTAGCCATGTCCTTAAGTGCCACATCTGCACGTCTTCTAAATACCTGCAGGGATGGTGACTCAGCCAGTTCCCTGGGCAGCCTGTGCCAGTGCTTGACAGCCCTGTTGGTGAGGAAATGTTTCCAATCCAAAACTCCCCCATGCAACTTGAGGCCATTCCCTCTGGTCCTGTCACTTGTTACCTGGAAGAAGAGACCAACCACTACCTCACTGCAACCTCCTTTCAGGTCACTGTAGAGAGTGATAAGGTCCACCTTGAGCCTCCTTTTCTCCAGGCTAGACAGCCTCCCTCAGGTGATCCTCATAGGATTTGTTGTCTGAACCTTTCACCAGCTGTTGCCCTTCTCTGGACTTGCTTCAGTCCCTCAATGTCTTTCTTGTTGTGAGGGACCCAAAACTGAAAGCAGGATTTGAGGGGTGGCCTCACCAGTGCCAAGTACAGGAGAGCAATCACTGCCCTGGTCCTGCTGGCCACACTATTGCTGATACAGGCCAGGATAGCATTGGCCTTCTTGGCCATCTGAGCACACCTGGCTCATGTTCAGCTGCTGTCAACCAGGAACGTCAGGTCCTTTTCCACTGCGCAACTTCCCAGCCACTCTGCCCCAAGCCCATAGTGCTGCATGGGGTTGTTGTGACCCAAGTGCAGGACCCAGCACCTGGCCTTGCTGGACATCATAAGATTGTGTCTCTAGTGAGCAGAGTCCCAGTGAGAAACTACACGGACGGTTTATGTAGATAAGAAAACCGACGCTTTATTAATTTACAGATGCGCTTACATACCTTAGCACGCTGGACTGACATAAGGGTATTGGTTAACTGACCAACCACCCCCCAGAGGGACTGGCTGGACCCAGTAACTCTTACTTCATGTATTTTCTCCCTTGGTATCATAACAATACCATAGTTTACAATATCGCTCTGTTTTCCCACCATAGTTTACAATATCTCTCTGTTTTCTCACGGACGCTGTTTTCCCACAGCGTCCGTGAGAAAGCAAGGCTTTCACACAGACGCCTGTCAGAAAACTGAAATCTTCCTGCACCCAGGCCTTTAACATCCACAAGATTGTCCTCAGCCCATCAATCCAGCCTGTGCAGCAATCTTTATGGAGCTTTTCTACCCTCCAGCAGATCAACAGTCCAACCCAACTTAGTGCTTTCTGTGAGCTTACTGATGGTATACCCAGTCCCCTTGTCCAGATTGTTAGTAACAGGGCTCCCAATACTGAGCCCTGGGGAACACCACTGGTGACGGGATGCCAGCTGGATGTAGGACCATTCACCACCACTGTCTGGCCTGGACATCGAGCCAGTCTTTTACCCAGCAAAGAGTTCACCCATCCAAGGCATGAGCAGCCAGCTTCTCCAGGAGAATGCTGTGGGAAATGGTGTCAAAGACTTCACTGACCTTACTAAAGTCCAGGTAGACAACATTCACATCCATTACCTCCTCCACTCAGTGGTCACCTTGTCATAGAAGGGGAACAAGTTAGTCAAGCTTTAATAAACATGTGCTGACTGGACCTTATCACTTGTTTGTCCTCTACATGCTGGGTGATGGCGCTCCAGGTAATCTGCTCCTTACCCTTCCCTGGCACTGAGGAAGACTGACAAGCTTCTGACAAAAAGAACAATNGTTTTCATACTGTATGTCCCAACTGCAGGGTTATTTGTGGTATCATACAAGAATCAGTCAGCAGTGTGAAGTTTAACAGTCATAGAATTGTTGAGGTTGAAAAAGACCTTTGTGATCATCGAGTCCAACAGTTAACCCTGCACTGTCCAGTCCATCACTTAGCCATGTCCTTAAGTGCCACATCTGCACGTCTTCTAAATACCTGCAGGGATGGTGACTCAGCCAGTTCCCTGGGCAGCCTGTGCCAGTGCTTGACAGCCCTGTTGGTGAGGAAATGTTTCCAATCCAAAACTCCCCCATGCAACTTGAGGCCATTCCCTCTGGTCCTGTCACTTGTTACCTGGAAGAAGAGACCAACCACTACCTCACTGCAACCTCCTTTCAGGTCACTGTAGAGAGTGATAAGGTCCACCTTGAGCCTCCTTTTCTCCAGGCTAGACAGCCTCCCTCAGGTGATCCTCATAGGATTTGTTGTCTGAACCTTTCACCAGCTGTTGCCCTTCT
This sequence comes from Ifrita kowaldi, assembly GCA_013398055.1. Taxonomy (NCBI): domain Eukaryota; kingdom Metazoa; phylum Chordata; class Aves; order Passeriformes; family Cinclosomatidae; genus Ifrita; species Ifrita kowaldi. The sequence goes on along the minus strand of VZRS01010090.1, from coordinate 407,310 downwards.
CTGGACTTGCTTCAGTCCCTCAATGTCTTTCTTGTTGTGAGGGACCCAAAACTGAAAGCAGGATTTGAGGGGTGGCCTCACCAGTGCCAAGTACAGGAGAGCAATCACTGCCCTGGTCCTGCTGGCCACACTATTGCTGATACAGGCCAGGATAGCATTGGCCTTCTTGGCCATCTGAGCACACCTGGCTCATGTTCAGCTGCTGTCAACCAGGAACGTCAGGTCCTTTTCCACTGCGCAACTTCCCAGCCACTCTGCCCCAAGCCCATAGTGCTGCATGGGGTTGTTGTGACCCAAGTGCAGGACCCAGCACCTGGCCTTGCTGGACATCATAAGATTGTGTCTCTAGTGAGCAGAGTCCCAGTGAGAAACTACACGGACGGTTTATGTAGATAAGAAAACCGACGCTTTATTAATTTACAGATGCGCTTACATACCTTAGCACGCTGGACTGACATAAGGGTATTGGTTAACTGACCAACCACCCCCCAGAGGGACTGGCTGGACCCAGTAACTCTTACTTCATGTATTTTCTCCCTTGGTATCATAACAATACCATAGTTTACAATATCGCTCTGTTTTCCCACCATAGTTTACAATATCTCTCTGTTTTCTCACGGACGCTGTTTTCCCACAGCGTCCGTGAGAAAGCAAGGCTTTCACACAGACGCCTGTCAGAAAACTGAAATCTTCCTGCACCCAGGCCTTTAACATCCACAAGATTGTCCTCAGCCCATCAATCCAGCCTGTGCAGCAATCTTTATGGAGCTTTTCTACCCTCCAGCAGATCAACAGTCCAACCCAACTTAGTGCTTTCTGTGAGCTTACTGATGGTATACCCAGTCCCCTTGTCCAGATTGTTAGTAACAGGGCTCCCAATACTGAGCCCTGGGGAACACCACTGGTGACGGGATGCCAGCTGGATGTAGGACCATTCACCACCACTGTCTGGCCTGGACATCGAGCCAGTCTTTTACCCAGCAAAGAGTTCACCCATCCAAGGCATGAGCAGCCAGCTTCTCCAGGAGAATGCTGTGGGAAATGGTGTCAAAGACTTCACTGACCTTACTAAAGTCCAGGTAGACAACATTCACATCCATTACCTCCTCCACTCAGTGGTCACCTTGTCATAGAAGGGGAACAAGTTAGTCAAGCTTTAATAAACATGTGCTGACTGGACCTTATCACTTGTTTGTCCTCTACATGCTGGGTGATGGCGCTCCAGGTAATCTGCTCCTTACCCTTCCCTGGCACTGAGGAAGACTGACAAGCTTCTGACAAAAAGAACAATGTATACAGAAAACACAATGTAAATTGTTTTTGTACTGCAGTAATCTACATATCAATGAGGAATATTTGTAACATATCTTAATCCTATGTAACGTCTACTCCTTAGCCTAAAAATGTAAATTTAGACATTTTAACTCTCGAATTTTTTATATTATCAGTCTCAATTGTTTGTTGTTTGACTTACTTTTTTTAAGTATGATTTTATTTTTTCTAAAGAGTGTAAATTTGTTTCTAAATTCCTACAGGGTTACTTGGTGAACTGGGATGTTCAGAGACAGGTTTGGGATTATCTCTTTGGAAAAGAAATGTATCAAGTAAGAGCCTTTTCTTAATTACATATTTTGTGTAGATTAAATACTGACTAATGGAATTAACAAATATTAAATAGGATGGGTGATCTTACTGTTCTCGTTGAAAATGCCTTCAATTAGAAATCACAAGGATTTATGTTTTTGCAAACGTTTTTGAGTTCTGGTGTAGAATTTAAAAAATACTTAAATTCTTTAGTCTTGTATGTATGTACTGTTGCTGAGTGCAGCTCACATAACAAATTCATATCAATATAATTAAAAGTTCAAGTTAATAAAAAATAATCACAGACAGATACAATGTAGTTAAGAGATCAAGAAATAGTTAATGTAAAAGGGAGGGATGAGCTGGGTCAGTAGGCCAAAATACATACACATTTAGTAATCATCTTTGGCTAGCCATTTCCTACCCATGAATAACTTAAAGATATAAAATATAAATATCTTATACTTTGGTTTTCATATCACACAAACTGGATTTAGCACAGGAAATGTTTTAAGACTTTCCTTTATTTGTTTTCTTTTAAAAATGTTATGTTCTCTGGAAATTCTTGGGCTTTTTCTAACACCTACATACTGAGAATGAAAGTAATGCCTCAAATTAGCTCAGTCTCGGTACACAAAAATATAGAGTGCTGGCTTTTGATACATAAATTTCATTGTAGTTTTGGAACTGTATTCAATGTAATCATGGTTTTGAGGAGGTTTTCTTTTTTAATTATTCTTCATGAATGAAGACTACAGAGAGATAAGGCTGGTAATATTTTTAGGGCCGTATCCAGCTATGATTGAAGTAACCCTATGAAGTCCTCTCTAAAGGAGTGTTTCAGATAGTGGTAAATGTGGAAAGTCCAGGATCTTTTGCTGGTCTCAGTGGAGGTCACTGGGAACTTTATTACAGGTTCTTCCCTGTACAGGACTTTGGTTATTAGATGAGTAATTTAGTGGTGCAAGTGCTGAGCTGTCAAGGAGACTTTCTGTAGTTGACAAGATTAGTGTAAAGTATCTTACATTAGAATTGTAGTGTTCCTTTGTGGTGTCTCTTTAAAATGTTGGATTACAATTTGTAAGGATGGGAACAGAATCAGGGTATGTATGAAAGTGTTCCCTTCTATTATGTTTTTTACCCATTAATTAGATAAACTTGTATCACTGCTCATGAAACCTTTAAAAAGGCTAAGACATTCTAAGTTTAGCTTCTACAAACAGATATGGCAAGTAGTAATCATGTCTTCAGATTTACATGATCTCCCACTGCTGCAAAGGGTGGTAAGGGATTATTAATTTCTAAGTTTTACGCAATGACAATCTTAATGTGTTTTTCATAGGTGGATTTTGTAGATACCAATATTATTATTACCGAACCTTATTTTAACTTCAGTTCAATACAAGAATCTATGAATGAAATTCTATTTGAAGAATATCAATTTCAAGCAGTTCTTAGAGTAAATGGTGAGTATATCTCATTCTAGTTTCCATTTTTGTATTTTGAAGCATAACCCTTTAAATAAATGAATAAACGAGCACACATGCACACATATGTATACATAGTAAAAAAATTACTTCAGTTGCTTCCTGGCTCTTGAGTAAAAGCAGATTAAACATTTTTAAAATTATTTCTTTTATAAATTCCAGCTGTACTCTTGTACTACTTTCTAAAGAGTGTCATGGTATATAATTACAAGAAATTTGAGGAGAGTAAGTATGACAGAAATAACAGATGGATTTTTAAATGGGACAGCATTAAAAAAAAATCTACCAAAAATTTGCGTGAAGTCTTTAATAGCTTTCCATTTTTTGGGGGTAGGAGTGGTTTTTTTGTTTGTTTTTGTTATGTGTTAGCAAATAAAATGCAGCGTTACAATCCTGAAATGTATCTCACAGGGAGTGTGTAAACAACAATACCACCCTTCTGAAAGATAACTGGACATAGGATACTCCTTTAGATAAGTTTGATAAGTTTGTAGCATGATCAGTGTGCTTGGACTTTAGGGGAAACTGAACATGGACTGTAACTCCTGAAAAGGGTCAAATGGGCCATATACAACAGTTTTATCCACTGTCAAAATGAATTCAGGTGTTAGCCGTAGAATTTTGTATTGAGGTCTTGAAAGTCTGTCAAAGGCATTTAAAATATGAAGCAAGTACATCTTCATATCACTATAAATTCTAAATGCTCATATAAAAATGGATTTAAATGTTTTGTATTTCAGCTGGAGCTCTTAGTGCACACAGGTATTTCCGGGATAATCCATCTGAGCTGTGTTGTATCATTGTGGATAGCGGATACTCTTTTACCCACATTGTACCTTACTGCAGAAGTAAAAAGAAGAAAGAGGCAATCATCAGGTATACTGCAGTATATATTTTTTAGAAAACTGTTTGCTGTGCCTGAAGTTAATAATGACAGAATTCCTCATGTAACTCTTTTTCTGTAGGATTAATGTTGGAGGGAAACTCTTAACCAACCATCTAAAGGAGATCATCTCTTACAGGTAAAGCATGCTAATTTTCACTCTGAAACTTGGTATGAATATGGGGTATTCTTACTGGTTCTGTGAATTTTAGATTAATTGCTGTTTAAAGAGGAAGGGAATTTTTTGTCTGTTATAATCTGCTAGCTACCATCTTGACCTTAAGATCAAGATGAATTAAGAGGCGTTTAAACCCTTTGAAGAATTAGGCTTATTTTTCAAAGTGCCAGTGCTTTTGAAGTTGCTGAGGTTACCTGTGTGTTCACAATTATACAAGTCTCAATATATTTTCTGAGGTATCTCAGTACATCATCAGTCAGTTTGCTGATTGATTGTACCAATACCACAAATAAAATGCAGTAGGATCAACTTTTCATTAGGATCTTTAGCTTGGAACTTTATCTAGATAAAGGTCCTTGCTAAGAGAGCTAATTGCAGGGGCACAGCTATGCTTGTTAGCAAGACAATGGACAAATGCAGGTTAATGTATTTACTGAACTGTGAAACAGGAAAATATTAAGCTCCAGCAGGCCAGGAATGGTTTTGTAAATTGAATACAAGTTTAGATATTGAGACAGTAGCTTCCTGTGGCTGGAAAACATTGGTTGCTCAATTCCAGTGGAAAACTGCACAGGAAGTGGAACACAATTATTCTCAAACTTCTGTGGTTTTGGTTTTTGTTGTTCACAGGCAGCTACATGTTATGGATGAAACGCACGTAATTAATCAAGTGAAAGAAGACGTGTGTTATGTTTCTCAAGACTTTTACAAAGACATGGACATTGCCAAGTATGTATACAATGGTACTAAATGTGAAAGTTGGTACTTCTGAATAATCTGTTTGTACAAACAAATAAAACTATACTCTTAATCAGAAAATTTTCCAGTTAAATCAAAGAAGTCTTGTCAGTATAAAATAGTTGGAATTTAGAACTTGTTCTTTATTCTGTTGAATTCTACATTCTTTTTCAGATTGAAAGGAGAGGAAAATACTGTAATGGTAGATTATGTTTTGCCAGACTTCAGTACAATCAAAAAGGGATTTTGCAAGGTAATAATAGGTTTGAAGTTTTTGGGATTGTTCCCCTGCACCAGTCTATTGGAGAGGTTAGATATACGCCCTTTTTTCTAATGCTGTACTGCAACATCTTTCTGTGCTATGCATTAATTGGTAAAGTTTCTCCTTAGTAAGTTGAGACGAAAACAAAATACTGTTTTTCCAGCATAGCATTTTATGTTCTATTATTCAACAGTCGTTGCTTTGTCTGTTTGTGCTCTGTCCTACAACTTACCCGTATCATTATTGGGGTTTTTTAACATTAAGTTAGGAAATGTTTTCTCTGCTTTGATGGGTTTTTTTGTAAGTTTCTCTCAATTAGATTTAAATAGCGTAATAGGTTGAAGGTTCAAAGTCATGTTATAGAAGAGCCTGAAATACCAATGAAGACAATTTAACAGTTTTATCTCATTTACTGACCCAGCCATAGTTTTGAAAGCAGTCCTATATTTTAAGGCCAATCTCATGCATACCAGTTTTATTTTGCTTTGGACAAAACTGCAGTTGTAAGAGCAAAGTCACTTCAGATTTAATACCAGAGTATGCATTATTCTTAAAAGATTTGCTGATAGATAATATGACAATGTAGCATACACTGCCTACCTCTGCAGGACGTGAAATAGATTAGCTGAATATTCTAGGATGTCATTTCTTTTTTTAAGCAGTGGGTACCATTTATGTCTTTAATTTAGCCAAGGGAAGAGATGGTGTTAAGTGGAAAATACAAGACTGGTGAACAAATACTTCGTCTAACAAATGAAAGATTTGCAGTTCCAGAAATACTTTTCCATCCTTCGGATATTGGTATTCAAGAGATGGGAATTCCTGAAGCCATTGTTTATTCTATTCAGAATTTACCTGAAGGTATATCCTGAAAGTATTTTGAAAAGGACAGGGTGGGATGGGAGAAGGAGGGAGTTTGTGATGGCTTGGTTTGGTGTGAACTGACCAAAATTCAGTAATTTAAGCATCAAAGAATAAAACCTTTCTGACTGCTGTTTGTCAGAAGTAATACTAAGGCTTTCATTTTGTAGATTATGTACAGATAATTATTGTTATTATTACAAAGAAGACTTTCATAAGTTTTATGATACCACGTAAGTATGGCAGCATTTAGGCTATTAATGTATTCTTAAGAACCCTGTGTCACTTAAAATCCCTTTTAAAAGGGGAATAGTGTTGGCAAACATGAAATTTAATAGACAATATAAGAAAACAGTAGTTATCAAAGCCAAATTCTGAAATCAGGAAGAACACAGGGTGATTTATCATGTTCTCATGTTTCTATTTAACTGATATGCTTATTAGATGATCATAAATTTTTTGTATGCATATTTCTTACTTCAGGTCTAATTCATAACAAAATTGGAAAAACCACCACCTTTAATCTTTAGATAAATGTTCAGTCTCTAACTACGTATTTACTTAATTATTTTACAGAAATGCAGCCTCATTTCTTCAAGAACATAGTTCTGACTGGGGGAAACACCCTTTTTCCAGGCTTCAGAGATCGGGTTTATTCTGAAGTTCGATGTCTAACTCCAACTGACTACGATGTTTCCGTTGTTCTTCCTGAGAAGTGAGTTCTAAACTGCTAAATAGAAGGGGCTTTATCTTTCTAGCAGAACAAACAATGAAGTAGGGTTCCTTCTGCTGATAAAAAAGATAGATTGAGTAAAGGCATTAATTTAAATATTAAGTGAACAAAAATTGTGCAAGAAGAATGTTTTAAATCAGTGTATTTTCAGACAAACCAAATAAATTAGAGATCACCTGCTTGCTCTGTACTTAAGCTAATAATGTTGAGGAAGTGTTTTTAGGGTCAGCCTTTTTAATGTAAACAGATAAATAAGACTGTATTGTCATTAGGTGGGTATATAAGTATATAAAATTAGAGCTTAGTCTTTTACTTAGAAGAATTTTCAGCATCCGAATGCTGTCATGTCATTATTAATGTGCCACTTCAGGGATTAGGAAGGGGTAACATCTTTGCAGAAGGAGTGGAGACAAAACAAGTATATTTTGAATGCAAAAAAAAAATCTACTTTTTAAAAAGTATTGTTAAGGAGTATTTTTAAATACTATTAAAGAATTATTATCTGTGCAAAGTAAATACAAAGACATACCCATATCATTCCCTCTTCACACTTGCCTTCAAAGAGGCCCTTTTTTAAAAACCAAGTCAGCTAGCCCTGCTAAAATTCCAAACTTTGTCTCATAATTTCTCTGGAGCTGGATGGTTTGATTTAGCAATCAAAAATGTAGTTCTAAATAGGTACAGCTAAATGAAAGTCTTGGAAATCATCACTGCATACTTCTATTTTAAATGAATTTTTAGATGAGTAACAATAACTTTGTTCATTTTCCAGCCCTATTACTTATTCTTGGGAAGGTGGGAAGCTCATTTCTGAAAATGATGATTTTGAAGACATGATAGTAACTAGAGAAGACTATGAAGAACATGGACACAATATCTGTGAAGAGAAATTTGATATATAGGTAGCATAGTTGGATATGTTGTTATTCCATTGATTTACTTAGAATGGAATTCTTTGTACTACAACCTCTTTTCCATCAGCTAGGATTGTGTTTTAGCTTTCCTGTATTGAATTGGGTTGAGAAAAAATAATTTTAAGAGTTTAGAAATAAAGTTTTACAAGTGTAAAATACTATGAAATAATATGTTCATTGCAATTTCATTATGTTCTCATCTTTTCTGATATCTTCATTTTATTTTTATTGCAGAAAAGCTCAGCGCATGAGGCAATAAAAATATCAAATGCTTGTACTGGTGTGATGCTAATACATAGTGAGAAGAAATGATTTTGGTTTTTTTCTTTCAAAATGAACATTATTCTAACTTATGCATGCAACTAAAAGGGCATTAAGCACATCTCAACAGGAGCCTTTGATGTTGCCTCTCCTGAAAATAAATGAATGAATTTTATTTTTTTTTATTTTAGTGAGTAGCCATGAGAGAAATATACTTGAAATGTGACCACTGCTATTGACAATACACTTAGGCTTTGAGAAAACAGTAATTTGAACATTTCGTTTTTCTAAAGGGTTTTTAGTTTAGTAGGTTGTGGGGTTTTTTGTTTGGTTTTTGTTTTAAACAACAGCTGAGCAAATAAGCTTCCTGCCACTCCCCTCATCTTTCTGAAAAAAAGTGCCACAAAGGTGAACAAAGCTTGCAGCTGTATCCTGGGTGATGAGCCATCTGCATCCTCTCCACGCATCCTAGATAAACACAAATACCCCAGTACCTGTTATTTCTGGCAGCAAAAGCTCTGTTACTCTGCCCTCAGTCTGTACAGCATGGCATGCAGGAGAGGGAAGAGCAACAGCCTGGGCTACAAAGCAGAGAGAAGGCTGGGAGGGCCAGGCTCATTAGGGGTGCCCCAGCTGGCTTGCTTGGTAGCTGGGACAGAGATGGATGGGCACATGGATGGGGTGGATAATGGACGCACTGGTGCTGACACTGACCTTGACCTGATGCAGCTCCTGGCTGCAGGAAAACTGCCTTTTGAGTAGGTCTGGTGATACCTGATGGTCTCAAGATTTGCAGAGGAACATCCTGTTGTGTCTCATACTCCCTGTCTTGTCTGCCCTGACATAAAACCAGTAAATATTCATACACAGTACACTTACCTGGCTACCTTGCTTAAGGGCAACATCAAAGAGTAGCCAGTGCTTCACAGAATGGGAGATGATCTTTCTTCTTGAATATGATCTTTTTTACTTGGACTGCCAGCTCATGGTTGATTTCCTCTATAACCTGCTGAAAGGAATGAAAGGGGTACCTTCCTCCTGCTGTTAGCAGCTACGTGAGCCACACAGGAGGCAGCTAGGGTGTGAAGGCAGGAGACCAGCACCTACAAATTGTTGGACACAGATTGTATAACTTTGTGTAGGACATGAGTAAGTCTGGTACACTGTTACTTTGGTAGCCACATGGAGAAGTCCTTGTGTCCAAGCTCTACTTTTTTTAACTAACTGCTTCATGAAAGTATCAGCATGCTTTAGCTGTGACTTAAAATAAAGAAACATACACGTTGTTCCCATGAAAGCACTAATGGAACTTTTTCCTTGGTAGGAGCAAACATGAATGCTCTATGAATAGAAGCAAGCCTCCTTTGAAGGTGGCATCACTTGTGCTTTGATAAGAGTGTACCAAAAAGTACCTCGACTAAACTCTTCACTCTGAAAATTTTCTACTTCAAACAAATTCATACTGACAATTAGTATGATAGCTCTATGCTAGAAATCATAAACAGAAATGAGTGACAGGTCCCAAGTTTCCCTACCACATGATTCTGTGTCAAATACTGTTAAAAATACGTGACAGAACTTTCTAAAGTCCAATAAAATTTTTGTCATTTTGGAATTTGACTGAAAACCAGTAGTCTATAGTTCACCAAAGCTGTTCTGTTCAGTGGGCCCTTAGATGTAAAATAACAGGCTTCTGCCAACAGAAGATTAAAGGTTAGTAGATCCTCGTGTCAGAGTATGTGAATCAAACAGCTTTTGAGCTCTTCTTTTCCTTTGCAGAACTAGATCAATCTTAACTTCTTGTCCCATGAACTGAAGGGAACCACATGGCAGCTATAAACTACTGCTTGGAACACTTCCTTACTGTTTAGTACCTGGTTCTACACCCCTTGAGCTGCCTCTTCCTTATGAACACACTATGAAATGATAAGACTCATCGCTTTTTACACAATTCTTTATTATCTTTAAATTAGCACAAGAAAATTCTGATCAAGTCACAAAGTGCAAGTTTGTTTTTTAAAAACACAGTTTTCCCCAAAGCAATTCCCAGCCCATCTAGCCTACAAATGACCATGTTATCACCCTTCCCTGTTAACCAGGCTTAGTATTTTGAGTAAGATGCAGTAAAGGGACTGGGGACAGAAAGAGAGAGAGTTGTTTTTTTTTCCTAAAACCCCTTTCTTCCACTGCCCAACACCAGAAGCACTTAGTCAGGAAATACTTTCCTGTGTTCAATTCCCAATAAGCTGCCTCTGTATATGCTCCCTCTTCTGCGCGAATGACCAAAACCCCACACATGGCTAGAAAAAGAACACATGGCCCTGTACCATAGGGATTAGGGCATTTCACCTCTGAAAGGTGAAACTTGGACTTTTTTCCTCCTCTAGAAATTCTTTATTTCACACTGGTGAGTCACAGTTAAATAGCTGTGCCAAGAGACTGTGGCATCTCTGTTCTTGGAGATATTCTAAACATAACTGGAAAAGTCCTTGAGCAGCCTGCACTAATCGACTGCGCTTGGAGCTGAGTGGTGAGACTAGACCAGAGGTCCCTTCCAATGCCAATTCTTTGTCCAATATGTGACTAAATGTCTGTTGCAAGGATGGAAGAAGTAATACAACCCCTATCACACTATATTGCATATTTATTTATTATGAAAAAAGGCTGAGACAATTGGGATTGTTCAGCCTGAAGAAAAGAAGGCTTTGGGGTGACCTAATTGTTGCCTTGCTGTACCTAGAAGGAGCCTACAAAGAGACCTGGGGAGGAACTTTTCACAAGGGCATGTTGTGAAACAAGACAAGGGGGAATGGCTTCAAACAGAAAAGAGAATAGGTTTAGATTTGATATTAGGAAAAAATTCTTTACTGTGAGGATGGTGAGGCACAGGCACAGGCTGCCCAGAGAAGCTGTGGATGCCACATCCCTGGAAGTGTTTAAGGCCAGGTTGGATAGGGCTGTGAGCAACCTGGTCTAGTGAAAGGTGTCCCTGCCCATTGCAGGGGGTTTGGAACTAGATGATCTTTAAGGTTCATTCCAACCCAAACCATTCCATGATTCTATGAATGATTTGAATCAACAGTTCCTTGTTGATGTACAGTTGACCATCAATGTGTCAAGACAGGCCAATATATTATCTAGCTTTGCCCTATGGATTTATAAACATTACCAAAGTATTTATGATAAATAACTGGACACTATCAAAATACCCTCATGTTAAAATAAATTACTTAAATATACCAAGAGATCTAAAACATCCAAGACCATTATTTTTCATGTTTCTTCAAAATGTAATTTTTTACTTGAATTACCAGCAGCTCAGTCTGCCAGAGTGGGGAGGAAGTAACAACAGACTGCAATTACTGACTGCAAGCACACACAGCTCCCCTGCCTAATAAATCTTTCCTCCTGCAGATTCAAAACCCACTGACCTGCTTCCAACATTTTTTACACCCTTTGTACACTTTTACAATACCCACAGGAGTCATAACCTACAGTTTAATATTAGATTAAGTTATTATTAATTACAGATAGAAAATATTAAAACCCCCTACCCAAGCATGGCTCAGAACGTAGACCTGGCTCAGATAGAAAGCCATGGGGTTGTGGGACAGATGGAAAAAAGTGCCAAACCCTGAACTCAGGGCAGCTCAAGCAGTGTGCTGTTATTACTAACTTACAAGTAATGACGTATATTTTACATAAAAGATTAATTAGATTTAATGCTTTTTAGCAGCATAGTAATTTTGATTGTTGTAATTTCCTGCAACTGAAGATGTAAAGATGTAAGAAGCAAACATTTTTTTATGACCAATTTTCATGTGCCTCCTCCATTCTTTTAAAAAAAGATTAGAAAAAGGCTGTATTGAAGTCTAACCATTTGGAGTACAAAATTCACATGTAGTTTTACAGCCACTACACTAGACAAGAGAATGGTATTTTCGGAATTCTTTGATTAATTTCTTCTTTTGCTTTGAAGGAATGGTAGGGTCATTGTCCACCTCTTGAATCAGTGGTAGAAGATACTGATTGGTTTGTTGTTTTTGATCTTCATATTCTTTAGGTGTAATGCGCTGACAGAAGGTGAAGCCTTTGTAAGAAATCAGAGGTTCAGATTAAGTTTCATGCATCATGTAAAAGCCTTGTTAAAAAATATGATAAGAAACATAGGTATACTGATGTTCCAGTTCAGATGTGATTACATCTACAAGCAATGTGAAACATACAGCCCTCCATTGAGAATGGATGGAAATCTAAACATTAATTGCAAAAATAAAGTTGAAAAGCAGTGTAACAAGTACAGTATCATAGATGATTCTGTATTGCACACAGGCCTGCAAGACAAAGAGCAAATACAGTTCTCACACAGAAACCACAATGAAGAGCATTACACAGCAAGAATGGCACCTTGCATTTGTCAGGATCCAAAGATTCCCTGTAAATAAATCAGATCTGTAGCAAGGCCCAGTACCTAATGCAAGTGCACAAATACTTTGGAGAAATAGTTGCCTCTAAACCATACTTCAAAAATCAGGAATAGAATTTAGGAGCTTCTAGGTGAATAGACAGTTGAGCATGGTTTGGGCAGCAGAACAAGAGCTGATGCAAGAGGCAGTGATTCAAGGTGAGGGCAGAGCAAGGAGCAACCCTGAGAGATACTCGACTCAAGCATGACTTAGCTATAAAAAGGTTGTGAATCTCTGCAGTAAAGTAGCACCCTGCAAGGAGTCAAGCCCTGTCACTGGGCAGGTGAGTTCTGGCTTGAGGAGAGACTGGCATTCAGCTACTCTACTCTTTTTCTTCCTATACATATTAGAGAGCAATTTGGTTGAACAAGTGTCAGTTGCCTAAAGGAGAAAAAATTCTTACTAATCCTTCTTTACAAACACCATCATCTTTAGGCTTCACACAGAGAGTAGTACTAACCTGAGCTGTCAGGAGTTTTCCCATGGAGCTGTCCTCCCCTTCTTTTACAGTAAGTTTGTCAAACATCAATACTTTTTATGGTTTAGTAGAATCAGATGAAAAAAGACAGCTCTTTTAAAAGGGAAAGCTTAACAACTGGCAAAGAGATTTAACTTAAAATTTCAGCATAGATCCTTTAGTCCTATGGTTTCAAGTGTCTTACTAAATTAAAACCAACTCCAGAGGTCTCGCACTGGTTTTAGCCTTTTTTATTTCCAGCAGACCTAAGGACTACCCTCCTGCAATAGACAGATCCCTTTCCTTATCTGGGTCTCCCAGCCTTCGCTCCTGCTCCCACCTGGACTTAAGAAGTTCACCAGCTAAGAATGCTCAAGAGCTTCTAGGAAAGATTTTTCTGCTGTCTCCTTCATGAGAAAAGGGAAAATGAGACACACAGGCAAACAGGAATATGCCATGCCAGAGAGCCTACAATCAGATCAAACTATTTCAACAAGTAGATGGAACCTACATGCATTTACAGATTAGGACTCCAAAACTTAGTAGGCAAAATGTAGCATGGGGTTTGTACTTCAGTTTTCTGTTCAACATGCTCATGGATGTCACCCCAGCTCTGAGAATATTACACACAGGCAGCTCTTTCCTCTCTTGCTCATATCTGGATTCTCTGGCTTCACAATATGTGATTCTCAGAACACTGAACCAGAAGGAATTTGGACTCATTCCAGAACCCAACACAGATGGTAAAAGAGTCTATACCAAAACTACTTCTCAGGCAGCTGCTGTATTAAATACAGTATTACACAGCAAAATAACTTAGTGTTATTGGGTTCCTGAGTGGTTTCTCTTCAATGTTTAATCACACAATGCACTGGCAATACAGAAGTCAGAGAAGGTAAAGAGTCAGAGAGAAATTCAATTATTTAAGCCAACCCTTTTAATCAGTGTTGCAAGATATTTTTGGCAGCAAGGCCAGATGGAATGTTAGCTCATAAAAGAAATAAGCTGAAAAGCACTAACCCCCACATACAGAAGGGTAGTGTAGCCTAAAAGGAAGGCATTTGGCAATTGGTGTGTAAGTCCTAAGCTCTTAATAAACATCGTGCTTACCCAGAAAAAGAAGAAAGTTCTTCAAAACATTTAGTCAAAACACTAAACAATCAAAGTATGTGCTCAAGTCCTCTATCAGAAGCTTGAACTACTGAGTTCTGTGAGAATTTGTAGAGGAAAAATAAAAGAACACTGTTCCTAAATACAAAGTCACATCAAATTCACAAACCAAATTATAAGCAAATCCCTTCAGGAAGCATGTTTTGCACTACTATTCCCAGAAGTAATTATTTGTAAATAAACAAACAAACAAACAAATAATTGTAATATATCCAAACTAGATAATTAATAGAATTCTTGTTCTCCAATATTCACACCAGTTTTGCTGATAGCATATAATTTAATATTTAGTGCATTAGCCACTAATCCCCTTAATGTTTCACTTATAACAAAGGAAAAGAACAGTCTATGCAAAATTATAGTCAACTGATAATAAACCAGTTTGTATACAATAATTTAAATAAAAATGTATCACATCATCTACCTGAATTGATATCTGGATCTTGCCCTTCTAGCAAACTCTGAAGTCTCCTACTTGTTAGTTCCAGAAGAGTTAAAGGAGCCTGAAAATACAACCCAACAAAGAAAAAATTACAAAAGCAATACTTCTGTATTTTGAGAATCTAAAGCTTTCAGATGACCAATACAAAAACACTTAGTTAAATGCAGAAGAATCTATGCCTACATTTATTTAGGTACATATTCAAAATCTCTCACAGAATTGCACTAGAACAAATAGTTTCACTAAGATACACATTTATTTCTAGTATTTCCTATCTTCTGGCCAAAGAAATAGGAAGCAAAAAGTTCTAGATGTTGCTTTCCATGGCAAAAACTGTAGTGTAACACAAGCTGATTTCAGCTAAGGCTCTCAATTGCAGCTGTCAGAGTGAATGACCATTCACTTGCTGTCACTGCTACACAGCTGGTCTGGCCCCAACTCCAGTGGGGAATCAAAGCCCTAACTCTCATATCAGAACCCTTAATACAAAAAAAAGAAAAAAAAAACGGGGTTGGAATATTAACACATACAAAACTCTCACTAATCACTTAATACTTTTAAACTAAACTGGAGCTTATTAAAAAAAAAAAAAAGTACAATCTCCCATGTGTCTTGACATGAAGTCAGAAGTGGAAATTGATGTGTTGTATAAAAATAAAAACCAGTATTTTACTGAAACCAAATTTCTGTGGAGTTTATTTTTATAGGGTGTGGCAAAGTCTCATCTTTTCACATGTGACAATATAATGGAACATAAATAAAGGAGACCATAAAAAGTCTGCATATTTACACAATTCATCTAATTTAATAGAAAGGCTATTAGCATTTTGTGGTTCTGTTTGTTTTCTTTAATTTAGAAGTTAACATTTCAAAATATTGAAGGATCTTTTAGAGTTGTCAAAGCTATCCACATACACCAGGGTACAAGGGCATGCCATTTTTATACCATTCAGAGTACGCCAGTGAACTTCTAAAGGAGAAAGACACTAAGATACTTAAATATTTAGTAGGCAGTCATTACCAACAAGGTGCCAAAACGACCCTACAAAAAATTCTTAATATTTTAAATATTTTCCTAATACAAATCATGCAAATAAAGAGAGAGGATATAATTTATAAAGGATTGCAAAGCTCTCAAACATCTGTCCTCCACAGCCTGGACTAGCTTCTCACCCTGTTTGGCTGTACTATTAAACTGTAACAAATGGAACAGACTTGTCATACTCCAAAAAAGGCAATTCATGGCATTTAACATTTAAAACAACAAGGCAATGATGTAAGGAAAATGATACCTTGAAGAGCTCAGAGTGATTGTCCATAAGAAACTGAGTCAGCAGTTCTGCCTGTGGTTTTGACAGTGTCCTGTTTTGCAAGATGAACTTTGTACAAGTCTTGATGACCACAAATCTGTTCTCAAACTAGAAAAAGCAGTACCCAGATTTGGCATTAGCTAGAATTGCAGTGTCCTAGCAAAGACTAAGTATAACAGGATGCTAGCAGAGGGAAGAACACCTCGATATTTGTTTTAAAACAGAACACATGGAAAGGCAGTAAACAGAATACTTCTAACTGGACAAAAATGATAGCTTTACTGTGAAAAAAGTGCTACTCTTCCCATTAAACAGAACAGGTACTCACTTGTTTTTGCAACCTGTAGCCATGAGATTCCGACGCAATGGCTAGGAATGTAAGGAGCCTGTGTAGTTCTTCACTAATATTTGGTGCTAATAATTTTAAATAAAGTTGTAATGCCTCTAGAGCTTGATCTGTTTTTCCTTTTTCTGCAATGGAGTAAAACAGCACATCCAATGTTACTATTGATTTTCAGTCGTGAATACTTATTTAAATCCCAATAATAATTCAGCTTTTGGGGGGGTTTTCCTTCCAAACAAAATTTCATTTTGTTCCAGTTATTAAAGGATTCTTTTCTCAACCCACAAATTTTACTTTTTCTGCCAGGGGCAGGGTGGCAGCAGGCAGTGAGTGAGCAGCTTTGTAGCACTTAGTTGGTGGCTGGGGTTAAGGCACAACAACCCAATAGGACTGAAGTAGCAACAAAGTCTATTTAGGGTAGGATTCATCTTAAACTTGTATATAAATGAAACCCTTCTGGTTTACTTGTATGCATATGATGGGAGGGTTCTCAATAGTCCCTTTTATCCTTTTAAAAAACTTCTATTACTAAAAAGGACCCTAAGTCCAGAACTTTAAAAACCTTATTCTGGTTAACACAAAAAACTTCATAGCAATGATTTTAGTTTTAAGTTATTAGTTAGAAGTAGCACTAAGGGAAATTCTGACTTGGGGTAAGGAACTTTCACAATGAGAGTAGTTACATATTGAAAGAGTTACCCACAGAGGTTGGTGAATCTCTATCCTTTCAGATTTTCAAAATTCAGCTGGACCAGGCCCTAAGCAAATTGATCTAACTTAGGAATTTGTCCTTGTTTAGAGTACAGGTTTTAATAGTGATCTTGAGCATTTCTGTCCAACCCAAAAAGTACATCTGCAATGGCATTGCAAATGGTGTCATGATTCAGTTAACTGACACTCAGTGACATCCTCTACACAGCTTTCACTTGTATTTTATGTTCCAGGTTGCTCTTACCTATAAGTTCTATAATTCCTGAGTGAATATCAAGATCCTGAGTGGCAAGAAGAGAGTCCTTCTTTTGACTGTAATACTTCATTATAACATCAAAAAGAATCTTCTTGTATGTATTCAGACTGCTGGGGCTGTTAGTGCTTTGAGGTAACTGCTGACTAACCATCACTAGGAATTGGTCAGGAAAATACTCCAAGCATTCAATTGCAGCATAGAGCCATCTGTCAAGCCTGTAGAAGGAAAAGTTAGTTTTAGTGCTTGCTTTAAAATGCTCTATCTATTTTTATTTTCACAGGTTCATAGAATATTGAGTCAGAAGGGACACACAAGGACCATCATGCCCAACTCTTAAGTAAATGGGATTGAATCCACAACCTTGGTGTAATTAGTACCATGCTCTAAATAACTCAGCTATCTCAGGGTCCATTTAACCCTTTAAAGAAAACTAGATAGAAATAACCATGCAGGTATAGTCACATACATGAACCACAATGCTGAACTGGTTTATTAAGCAGTTTATGTAACTTATTTCACTACAGCAGTTCAAGGACCTGCTCAAAATATGCAACTTCCATGTTCTTCCTATGCTAAAGGCAATACACCTGAGATAAACCCAGATCAGGCTGCAATCATGTCAGACTGTCACTGACCCAGGAATTCAGCTAGTGTTTAAAATCCAAACACCAGCCCACCCATTACTCCAACACTCACACTGAGAATCCATCAGGGCTAACCAGGGTGAAAAAACCAAGGGACGGGATCTTTACAGAAGAGAAAAAAGACAGTTAGTTTGAAAAAAGAGAAAAATAAAAGTAGGTTAAATCCCAGAAGACTACAGAAGCAGTTTACTATATGACCTACTACAAAGGCATGAGTTTTCACAAATATCTGTTGTCTGTATATCTTAACTAAGGAAAGAAAATGTAAGAACAACCTGAAATTCAGGTGGATAATTCATTGTTGGAAGAAGCCAGAAGATCAAAGGAAAAACCAACGACATTGTACAGAAACAATATAAAATCACAGAAATATGTGGGGCAGAGGGCCAAGTAGTTTTATGTGATTCTGGATGTAAAATAATTTGATCTGAACCAACAACAAGTTGCAAACATTATTTAAGATCCACAGAATCTTATTTTTATAATGGAGAGCAGAATTTGTTTCTTGTGAAATTGCAGATAAAAACTGTATGGATTTGACAAAAATAGTAATTCCTAAAGACATTCACATGAGCCTTGACATACTCATTCAAAGAAAATGCAAGGTAGAGATTAGCCTAAGTACAGTAAACAGGAACACTACAAAAGTAAGAGAAGATTTAAGGAAAAGAGCACTGACAACATGCAGCCACTTTTGCTTTCATATTCTCATTACATAAACATTCCTCAGTGCTACAGCTTAGTTTCTCCTTTTCTCTTGCTAACAAAAGATGATTTATTGACTTTGTATCTTCACAGCACGGCCAGCAGGAACTGTGACAAATAAACAAAAAGCCTCAGAATAAAATCTTTCAAGTCCTAGTATCTGTTACAGAGACGTAAGAGTAAAGAATCTAGTCTGGAAACTAGGAGTGTGTACAACACTGGAGGTTAAAATTTTAATGTTTACTTAAAATGCTCAAATGTCCAACACTAAACATATACTTTTTGTGAAATCACTTACCACTCCTGAAAAGAAGTCAATCACATTATTGCCACCCCTGTCTACAAGTATACAAGCATAATGATGTCTGTTTGTTCACTTAACACAAATCTTTGATCAAGAGTAAAATAAAACCTTTACTAACAAATTCATTTTATAGATGTATGACTTACTCGGGCAAGTTTAAGCTACACGTAACCTCTCTGTCCAGGAAAGTATTTGAGATAATAATGTCTTCTTCTTTGCCAAAACTGTCTGATTTTGTCTTCACTGAAGACACCAAGATATCTTCTAGAAGGGGAACATCAATTAACTGCAGCAGTCGTAGCAGAGCTTGCTGTTTCCAGACATCTTCTATTACTGATACCATAAACAAACAAAACACCCTCAGAAACAAGATCTTATGTAAACAGCTAACCTTTGTTTTTACGCACTCAAGAATATTTTAAGTGTTCAAAGAAAACACAGTAACAACATAGTGTGAAGTTGCTGTGTCAGGAAAGAAGGGATCAAAATAGGAACACTAAAAAAAAAGTCTGCCCCATCATATTGGGATTCAGAGTAGTCTACTCTAATTAGTAGAAGAAAAAAAAGACAAGTGAAAAGCAAAGAAATATATATATAATAAAAGGAATATATTTATAATAAAGATATTTTTAATCTTAGGACCTACCTCCTTCTGAAGTAGTATTTGCATAAATAGCACTATTATGCAAAAACATAACCCTGTTGTGTCTCCTTCTGATTAGTTACTACAAGCATTAACCCCTTTAACACTCATTTAGATATTTTGCCATTAGTGACAGGTTAAATCTGGGTCTCTGTGAAGCATTGTTTAACAGAAATGGGGCACTCAATCCAAGATACAGTGAAGAACAATCAAGTTTTGAAAAGAAAAAAATTCAATCCTCACCTCCTTTTGAAAGCAGGCGAGTTGGTTCACTAACCATGATCTTTGGAGGTGAAGATGCATGAACATATATTGATCGAAGAAGCTCCTCAACCCTTTTTTTATCAGCAGCTTCCAATGCTAAGGGGTTTGAAAGCGTTGTATCACACTTTGTTCTGCTTAGGGAGTGAAAAACAGGTTAGGTGCATAACAAATACTATTAGGGCACATTTGTCTTTCTGTTACTTACTAAATTGTTCTTAAATCATAACTTCAGGGCTTCATTATAATCTGGAGTCTATCCTGCTACTAGAATTCCTATAATCCACATCTGCTTTGTGGAAAGGGCAAGGATATTGATTCCAAATACTGTTTGCTAGTTCCACTTCTTTTACCAGCTTTCAATAACTAGCTCATTCCTGCTAATTCTCAGATTTCAGCACAACTGATTGCAAAATCAAATTATTCCTAGGCTTATGCTACTCTGACAGACTATTCCAAATAACAAAGTGCAGATCAAGCACTCTACCCAAAAACACGTGGTAGCATCTACAATTCAGGCATAACACCTGGTTTAGACAGACATAACTCCGTATTAAAAAACAAAGAGAAAAATTATAACAGTTCAGAATAACTCACTTGGAACATCTTTTTGTTTTCTGTTTGCAGATTTGCTCAGGAGAGAAGCTTTCATTGTCCTTATTCTTTCTTGGAAGAAGAGGATCAAGACTGCTATTTACAAATCTATAGAGACTAGTGTCTGTGTCTTCAAACTCTGTCTCTTTCCCGTTCTTGAATAAGTAAAGCTTGGCTCCAACTGGCTCAAACACGTTGTGATCCATCAACGCTTGGCATACACGGACTCCCTTCAGCCGAGAAATATCATTGCAGCTCAGGTACATGCTTTGCATAAGATGGCTCAGTACCACATCAACAGCATTGGAGCCAGTGAAACAGTTTCTATATGTTTTCAGGTGTTGTCTACGTCTTTTGATTTCCACTTGATTGTGAAGGGCATGTATAATACTATTCCACAGCTGAGTTGCTTGAAAAGGACCATCATAATCTGCAAAATATTTATATGAAAGTTTTACAGATTTATAAACCTTTACTTTAATATTTTTTTAAAAATTACACTGTGATTTTAGTTATATATCTTTAAAAAAATATTCATAAATCAGCGGAATTTTACAAAGATAATATTTCATGACTCAGTCCTTCTTGTAAGCTGACTCACACCCACTATGGTAGAGTCAAGAGAAGCGCACAAAAATCCACTAAAAACAGATGAGGAAGGGTTTTTTGTTATTGTTACGACCACGCACACTGTACGTATGTGCTGTGTACATACACATTAAATTATTAGAGAATAACAAAACAGCCGAGGCTTGCAGGGACCTCTGAGGTCCATCTGGTCCAACCTCCCTGCTCAAGCAAGGCCACCCAGAGCTGGTCGCCCACAACCATGTCCAGGCAGGTTTTGAAGATCTTCAGAAGTGCAGATGTCCGCACACGATATCACAACCTCTCTGGGCACCACTGAAGAGAGTCTGCCTCCATCCTCTTTGCACTCTCTCTTTAGCTACATGCAGAGAACCCTCCGAGCGCTCTCTTCTCCCGGCTGAGCAGACCCAGCGCTCTCAGCCTCAGCTGGGGGAGGTGCTCCCCAGCTCCCAGTTTATCCTCACACATCGCGCCCACCTCAGCAGAGGCCAAACGAGCTTCTGCAGCGCAACAGCCGCGCCTGCCTCCCGGTCGGAACACCCAGCCCAGTTTCACGCCCCGCCCTACCAGCGGTGGTCCCCGTAAGCTCAGCTCCAGGGGTACGGCCGGAGAGAGCTCCTCTCCGCCCTGTTCAGCTGCCGAGCCGCCCTAGCCCCGTCCTGCCCGCCGCCGGCCATCGGCCATTCCCGCGGCACCGACAGCCGGGGGTGGCAACACAAACAGCGGGCAGGCGCCGGCCCCTCGCAGCCCGCTCCGCTCCCCCCCTTCTCCGACACTGCGGGGGAGACGCTGCTGCAGCGGCAGAGACGGGGACGACGCTCTTCGCCCACCTCGGCGCCGCCCGCTCCCCCGCCGCGGCTGCAACTCGCTCTGGCTGCGGATCCTCCTGAAGCGCGGAGTCAAATCCCCCGCCATGGCCGCGGCCGGGCCGCTGGCGGAAGCCGGCGGAGCGCATCACTTCCCGCCCGCCGCCCCCGGCCGCGCCCAGCACCGCCCCTGCNCTCTCGCTGTAAATAACAGTAAATACTTGGTCCGGGAGGACCGGCCCGCAGAAGGCTGACCCGTGGTCTGTGCAGCGCGCGGGCTGGGTTTCACCTGTCACCAGGCGACAGACAGAACTCTGTTGATGGATCTCGTTCCTTGAGGTTTTGGTAGGGATTCAGCTGAAGCTCAGTACTGAAATGGTGCGTGACAGTTAAGAAGGTGATGCGCGGCGAGAGCAGCTACACCTTGCACAGTACTTCATTGCGTTTGACCCTCTCGGTTTTTTTGTAACAAATGCAAAATACTGGTTGTGCCTGAAAAATGCCGGGGTTTTGTCCTTTTGTTTGCTGTGACTCAGTTGTTCCAGCACTTAGTTCTTCTGTGGATTGATCTGGCTTGGGGCAGATGGATAGGATGCGGTTGGGTGGCATGAAGTAGCTGTGCACCAGCCTGCTGTCTTGGTTCCCAAAGAGGAATCCCGGCTTGTTATAGTTCAGAATAGTGGTAGTGTATGTTGTACTGCTGTACAGTGTGCATCCATAGCCATGCGTCAGATAAAGCTATAAATTAGTTTGAGGATAAATTGATGGGTTTACATTATGCAGGTTTTTTTATATGAGTGAGAATTGAAAAATGGTGGACAGTCTTTGTTTCGGATTTCAACAACCTGTAGTTCATTTTGAATGTTTTGCCTCATTTCTTAGTGCAGTGTAGGTTGTTGCTTACTACCTTGCTAAGTGATTGTTCTCATCGTGCTGCCATATTATTGCTGATGTACATCAGCATAAAAACCATTACTGATTGTGAGGGGCATTCATGAGAAGAGCATATTGAGCATTCAGAATTTTTTAGGATTAGTTCCAGGTTTCATGGACTTGGTATCAGTAGCATTAATATGAAATGCAAACAGGAAGAAATCAGAGTTCTTAAATGCATGTCCTGTGTTGCTTGTCCAAACACTGTTACTCTTCAGATTTTGCACTTGTCTCATTTATTACCTTTTAACTTGAAATGCAAATTTCATTGTGGATGACTGACTTTATTGCCACTTGGTTATTAATTTTTTTTAGAAATATTAGACCAGTCTTAACTGAACAAACGCGTTTTCGTACAGTTGAGAACTAGACTTGTGTATTTCACATGTGGTTACCTTGTCATGATTTGTGGTATTATAGAAACTACCCAAAATGGATATTTTTGGTGGTGCATGGATTTTCTAGGTGCGTTGTCCCTGTTGACATACATAGAGTTTTTATTGAAGTTGGTGATAGCGATTGTTGTTATAAAGCAAAATGCACTTATTTTAACTTAAAGTCAAATGTTGATAAGAGGATTTCTACAAGTTTACATTTAGATGGATGTAAACTTTAAACCCCATCTGCTTATTGAGAAATAAGTTTCTTTGTACTCCTTGTTCAGAAGCTAAACTAAACAATAGTTTGCCTACTGTCAAGCTGGAGAGGAACAGGCTGGACAGGGTCTACCAGGCTTGAATTTTAAATTCTAACACTTCAGATACTGGAATGCTGTTGACATTCTCACCTAGTGGCTTTTCCAGGCTACTCACTGCAGTTAGTCTGTCACCCACAGCAGAGGGCACTTCTGATTTAATGAATACTACACCATTTTGCCACCATCTGTGTAGAGAAGCTTCCTTTTAGATTTACACAAAGGAATTTGAACATGCATGCACATGCATTTTCTTTGTAATATTTCTGCAGTTAATTTAGCAAAGTGTTTTATTAGTTTTGAGAGTCCTAACACATGATGGTGTTGCATTGGTACTAGAGAAGATTTGATGGCTGGGAGTGAACAAAGCAGTGGAAAAAGCACAAGATCAAAACCCACATAAATTAGATTTGGGATTATCTTAAACTCATTAGGATTGATTTTGTAGTCTTTTAGCATATAGAGTTTGCCCATAGAATAACTGCGGAATAAAATCTTTGAGAGCTGGAAATGCCTATAGCTTCTTTTTAGAATAAGCCACAATCCTTGTTTGTACCTCTTTATCAGGTTAATGAAAAGTTCCTTTCTACAGGGGTATTAGCCAGTGTCTTCATAGCAGTTTGGTGTAGGGCTGCACAGTTAGGACTTGCATGTGTTTTTCCATATCGTGAATCATAAAGTAAAATTAATTTCTTGTAATAATAAAATGTCCCACACTGAAATAAAATTACTTAATAAAGGAGTTCTGTGTTTCCGTAATTTATTTCAAGGTGTATTCTCAACAAAACACTAACTAGATGCCAAATAAGGATGTCGTTATTCTTACGATTGTCTTGTTGATTTCAGACACAGCTTCTCATATCTAAAACTCACAGTGCCCATAATTAAGAAAAACTCCACCCTTAACATGCTTGTAGTCACGTCTGATTCTGCTCCTGAGTCGCCCTGTTGAAGTCATAACTACTCTATCTGGTTTAAATTTGAGTATTTGCGAGATTGAGATCTGTGCAGCTGGATTCCTGTCTTTTTTAAAATATATTTCCTTAAAATTCCTGGTGGGGTTTGTCATTTAGTAGCATGAAGTTGTGTCACTTCAGCTGACATGGAAATTGGCGAAATATCTATGGAGCCATAGCATTAGTGCATTCCTGCATTTCCCTAGGGAGGAATACTGATGGGGGAATACAGCTGCACCAATAGTGAAGATAGAGCAGCGTAGCTGTTCCGCATGCAGCGCTGCGCTGAGGTTTGCTTAGGGCTTGGCTGACACTGTTGCGCACAACTGCACTGGAGTGAATTGTTCCGTGACACAGGGAACTTTTTAAGGAGTTCTGTTTAGTATGTTTATTACCTCTTTTGTAAAACAGGTCTATATTTGCAATTGAAACCTAATCAGATTATTTGTCCTGATTTGTAGTGGAAACAAATCCATAGTACCAGGGAGAGAAGGAGTGCATATGCAGGTAACTTCAGTGTGGTTGATTTTGGTTAAGTTTGACTGAGACATGCAGGTGTCTTTACATCTTACTTGAAAGAGAGACTGAAGAAGTATCTTTAAATGTTGCTTTTGAATATACTGCATAATACTGATTCCTGAAAATAATTTCTTCTTGCATTCTCTCTTTGTCTTTGCTCACACAGATAAGGAAGATGAATTTCTATTTCTTTTCGCGCTGTTTGTTTGCTGCCTTCATTCTTCCTTGTATATACATTATCAGAGAAACAATTGTATAAATGGGATACAGGCTTCAGAACTTGTATCTGGCAGAATAGGCAAGTCAGATTTATTATGAAAATATAGAAAAACTCTGGAAGTACACACTACAGGGGAAGATGAAGTAAATTGGAAGCTGCCACAGTCTTTTAGCTCTTAAATTTGAAAGGTGGTATGAAAAAAACTTCCTTGTACAATTTTGGTAAAGCATAAAAGGATGGCTTCTTGTTTCCTTCCCCTGCACTTAATACTTAAGTTCATTAATAGTTGGATCATACAAATGGTAATGTCAGCAATCTGATGGGCAAAATACTGAATTTTGAGCTTGTCTTTTGAAAAGCAATGTGTAGAAAAGAACATGTTTGTTTTTTACTTGCTGTTTGTATAATACACATCCATTATTTTGCTGGCCTGGGATCTTAAGCTGTCCTTCACTTCAGAAAACTGTGTAGTTCTGTGAGCACTGGAATTAAAGGAGTCTGTTTTTCTTCAGATTTGTCTCTCTTTTTGATGGATACTCATACACAAGGTGTGAACCTTTCCTGTCGGGGAGGCAGTGCATAAATCCTCTGCATTATTAGATTTCTGTTTTCAAGAATGGTTCTCAGTCATTAATTGCTTTGTTATATCCAATGAAGAACAATCAAGGGATTCAGAAGTTCCTGAAGAGTAGTAGAAGCAATGACATACAATCCCATAGGCATGCACCCACAGATATGTGTATGCAGTGTGAATATGTATAACTGCAAAGCCCTGCTAGTTATATTTCAGTATTCTTTATGGGGGTTGCTCCTGTATCCTGTTGGATTCTTGTTTAGAAGTTACAGTTTTCAACATGTACCTTTCATTAACAGAAATTGAGAGGACTGTGACAAGTTTCTTTCCTTGTCTTTGTAGGATAAGACATTGGTGCACGGTTGAAACCATGGAGTCCATGCTGAATAAGCTGAAGAGCACCGTCACGAAGGTGACAGCTGATGTCACCAGTGCGGTCATGGGAAATCCCGTTACCAGGGAATTCGATGTCGGGCGACATATTGCCAGTGGAGGCAATGGTCTTGCTTGGAAGATATTTAATGGAACTAAAAAATCAACAAAGCAGGTGAGTTATCAAGTAAATTATAAACTTAAAGACTTAAGTTTATAAACATTAGATGACAGACTGATAGGTAGCAGTTGGTAAGTGGCAGTTAAAATCCAGCTGGACTAATGTTAAGGGTAGTGACATGACACAAAGAACTCAGCACTATTTAAGTGCATTGTTCTCTGCTATGTAAGTGATACTTGCTTTAAACCTTTGCTGTTGGAGAAAGAAGTGGTTCTGCATTCATAGCATACAATTTGGAACCAAGATCAAGGATTCATCTGAGTTAAAAGTGATCTGACAAGAAGGAAGTTTGCTTTAACGTAGGTTGGTTCCTCAGTTTTTTGCACCTTGCAACTTTTTTTTGGTAACAATTCTGGCTTTTACAGTTTAAAATAATCATGAAGTATGTCATCATTTGTTATCAGCAGAAGACACTGTAGTTTTTTGCTCAGTTACCATACAGAAATTGAGCAGTTAGAAATATTAAGTCATGAGATACTGTAACAGGAAGGCATGAGATAGAGGAGGAGGTTGTGGAGGAAAAGTTAGTTATGCTTTCCCTGTGCTGCTTTCAGATCAGTATTGTTCCCTTTTAGTTTCCTTAAAGTGTTAGGGTTTAGAGCGCTAATACACAAACTTTTGACTCACTTGAAGTCCCATGTATGAATGAGCATGGGACTGTGACTTCAGAAGAAGGTTTGCCAAAAACAGAGTTTAAGAATTGTTATTATAGAAAATTATTTTGTTACACTGGAGAAATGTGAAAAGTCTTTTCAAAGTAGGGGAGGAAATACAATTTTCAAATTGTAAATAGAAGTGTTAATAAATTATGCCATTTAGTTAACCTTAATTCTGAAGTGATGTGAAGTTGCTTAGACAATGCATCAGCTTGCTGCACAAGTACCAAAAAGAAATGGACACAAAGGAATAACTTTGGAAAACGTTTATACAGTCTGTTAGATGATAGGCAAATAAACAGTAGCAAATAGATAAGAAATATAATACACAGAATAAATAATCTGCAAAGAATGTGTGATCTGATTCTGTGTGACAAGAGTCCGAGTAATGTTTAATCAGGTACTTTTGCCATATTTTCAAGCATCTTTTTAGTTGTTGCAGAGCTCTGTGCATCTTTTATTTACTGAATTTACCCAATATACCAGTTGGTTAGGGCTTTTTTTTGGTCTTACTCAGCTATACAAAGAAGTGATAACATTGGAAGTATGGTAATTTTGATAGGTTTTATACAGTCTATGGGCCCAGTAAGCATTTGACCTATAGCAGGTGTATCTTTAAAGTCTGGAGAGTGGTAGCAAGTTTCTTTCACTGTACAGTTGACAGAGTATATGTAACTAGGTTCCTGTCGATCCCGTTTTTCAAGCCTTGAATGGGTGTTCTGACCAGTTACTTCACAGAGTTTTAGTTCAGGTGCTCCTCGTGGTCCTGCAATATCTCTGTAAACCCTGACCAACATCTGTGCAGTTGTATGCCATCATTAGTAATTAAAAATACAGCAGCAGTTGTACTGCATGGAATTTTACATGGCTGGTGTTTTGACATGCAGTTACCATTCATTATTAATATTACCAGTTAGGTAACATCATGTCAACATTCACTTTGCCATTGCAAAACAAAACTGTGCAGCAATACGGTTTATGCTGTGTTGTGCAATATATCAGTTCTTTAACATTATTTTTTATTTCTTTCCTGTTTACCTTCTGAATGTTCTTTGGGCTGGCTGTCATTTTCCAGGTGGTAGCAGTCACTTTTGTGAAGTGTTGCACATATTTGCTGTATTACAAGTATGTATATCTAACTTGAAGCTACAAGCTTTTCTCGCAGTGTGTATTATAACCAAACAGGATGTAAGGGCTTAATTACCCCTGTTGTTGTCACTTTACCACAACAGGTGGTAAAGTTTATCACTGTAGCCAGATAAAATAGCTAAATTTGCAGGTTTTAACATTACAGCAGTAGATCCCCTCAGAAATCTTTGTTTTCCGGATTATTTTTGTTCCTGTTTCAAGTCAGTGGGCAGTTACAAATATTCCATCTCTGGTGACAGTAGATATCTATGATTTTATTCTTCTTTTCTGAGTTCTGCCTGGTTCCTGCCTTGCTGTTCTTCCAGGATTTCTGAATGTTTGCTGTTTTGTTGTTTTTTTTTTTTTTAATGTACCTTGCCTTTTCTTGCTTATTTTGTAGGTGAGTGAGTAACCTAAAAGAACATGAGGAAATTACTTACCTGTGTGTATATGTTTATCTGGTGTTATTTCATAGCTGATTTGCTGCTGTTTGTTTGAAAGATTTATGAGTCGCTCTGGTTATTGATAGGTGTATAATTTTACAGTATGTATTTCAGCTCATCTTGGATTTAGTAACTTGGACTTCATGCACTTAGAGTTTTTCTGGCATAAAATGGCACTTGTCCCTGTGCTTAGAAAGTGCAATCATAAATAGATAGGATAAGGTCACAAAGTACTTGCCAGCTCAGTTGTAAAGCTAGCAGAATTCAGAAGGTAGTGGCAAAATTGCCGTAGTTGTGTTTAACTTTTATTGTGATGGTACTAAATGGTAGGTAGGTCAACTTTCTGTGTTTTGGCTGTGCATGTAGTAATTTTCAACTTAAATCTGCCTGGTATTAAAACTTTGAAGGCTGATAAATTTTCAAATTGGAAATAATAGTTGTATACCTTATGACTGAGAGAAACTCATGGGAAGGTAAGGCTCTGAAAAAACACTGGCAAGCTTATAAAAAATAAAACCCCCAAAAGGGGGAGAAAAATCTTTTTCTGGCAAAAGACCAGAGTAATACTGGAGTGCTTCCTAGTATTTTAGTTCAGTGGCTATTTTGCTTATTTCAGTGAGAGGCCATGGTAAAATACCATGTGTTGTTTGCATATTGAGTTACATTTGATTTTTCATGTGAAATCTCCATGAGTGCCTATGGGTAAAATAGAGGACAAAAAAGAAAGGGAGAACAAACAGTTTCTAAAGTCAAGCATTTTGACTGCTACCTTTAAATTTCCTTTGATTTTATGTTCACAATTTAGTTTTTAACATGATCACATTGAGGATTTTTCCATGAGAGTGCTATATCAATTCAGTTCACAGGATAGATGGTGAACTGTATTTATTAATTTTTTGGTGGAGTTTGGATTTTTTTCTTCTATTTTCCGTGCTTAGTCTCTGTCATTATTTCTTCACCCTAATTAAAATGTTAGGATTTGAGTTTGTACAGTATTCACCACTATAGTGCTTGAATGTTTTACAGGTTTTGTTAACATAGTTTCTCAGTATCCAGTGAGATGAATAGGAGGAGGTACTGTGGTTCCATTATCATTACATTTCCACAGCTTTTAGAGTGTTTACTTTAGAAATAATTTCTAGTTTGGTTTGCGTCTTTATTGACACACAAACCCAGTGTGTTTTTGAATGCTTGCCTTCCTCATAGGGTCAGGAAAGAAAATGTGATATGCCGTGGTTCTCTGGTTGCTTTTTTCCGGTTGGAAAAAAATGATTTCTCTTTCTTTTTCCCCCTTTCAACCTTCTGTTTTTTTAGGAGTTGCATTGGCTAAGATAGGAACAGGATTTTTGCATTCTCTCTAGTTTATAAGATGTCTGTGTGCGTAAATAAGGACACATATTTTAGATTGTCAACATGTGTTTCAAACTGGTGCATGTTTCATAAAAATTTCAGGATTGCAAATAGTCTAGGAAGATGTGGCAGGCTGACCCTGGCCAGCACCCACACAGCTCTTCACTCACTTCCCTATCCCTGACAGGCCGGGGGCAGAAAATAGGAAGAAGAAAAGCAAGAAAACTTGAGCTGCTCTGGGAGGGCAGCAGAGAGAACAGCTGTGTGAGGTGCCATCACATCCACCATCTGCTCAGCCTGGTGGCGGTGCTGAGACAGAGTAGGAAGATGAAAGTGTTAGGGACTCTGAGAGAGAGATTGACTGGTGGGGGCACGCCCTGCCGTACCTTAGACAAGTGGACTCCTCCTCCACATCACAAGAAACAGTGGATCCCCTGCTGTCTCACCACCAGGCAGGAGGACAGGACCTTAGAGATGGAGGGGCGTGGAAATGGGTTTCTGCTAGGCGTGGCAGGCAGATTCCCTCCTGACCTACCTCACCTTCCCTTGGACAATAGGTGTGAGGCCCTGAAATCTGAGGACCAGGGAAATGAGAATGTGGATGAAGGTTCTTCCAGGATGGAGGAGTTGCCTAGGGCAGGGCAGCCTCCCACATCACAACGTCCTCCATCAAGAAGAGAAGTTTAGTAGTCATTGGTGTCTCTGTTTTGAGAGGAATGGCGGGCACAATATGCTGACCGGACCCCAATCCATGGGGAGGTCTGTTGGCTCCCAGGGGTCTGGGTCAGGGACATCATGAAGAAATTTCCCAGTCTGATGCAGCCCACTGGTTACTACCCACTACTCGTTTTTCCAAGTGGGTATCGACAAAGTCCCAGCAGCAAGGCTACAGAGAGTCAAGAGGAACCTAATGGCCTTGAGTCAACTGGTTAAGGATCTGGAGCACAAACCGTGTTTTCTTCTGCCAGTTGCAGGGAATGAGTTTAAACAAACCATGGAGGATTGCAGCAAGCACCATTGAGCCATCATAGAACATTCAAGTCATCCATAGCTGACTTAAATATTCACTTTCTGGTTCTTTTCACTTGTCATCAAACAGAAGTTTTTTCAGAAGTGCTGTCTTAGTTTGAAATTTTGTTATTGGTCAGGTACTGCTCAGTGTATGTCTTCCATCCCCTGTTATTCTTCTTCACTGCCTTGTGCTAATGTTTGATCCATCACACTTAGGAGCTGGAACAGGGAGCCAGTATGGATAGAAGCAGGAAAAGTGTACTTAGTTGAATTAGTTATAAATATTCACCTGCTAACAGCTTAATGAAAGTGGCTAAAAACGAGTTTTTTGTGTAGTGGGCTGAATTTCATGTTTTGGATAGCCTATTTCTAGAAGCTTGTAGGGGTTTTCTTAATTAATAATGTAGCTGTTTCTGTGAGATTTTAATTAGAGTAATGTTTATAAAATGTGCAGTGAAAGAGCATGCAGTTCCTCTTGGGACTGAAAACTGTATTTTCATATTATTTTCTACTGCTTTCTAATGTTTATTATTACTCATAATGCTGTTATAGCAACATATAAAAGTATGTTTCATTATAAGGTTTTTAATTCCTTTTTTCATCCGTTGATACATTTCACATTCATGACTTCCCAGATGGTGATGTAATCTAATTTTTTATTTTACATTGACCTCTGTAATTTCAAAGTTTCATAGAAATTTCTTAATTTTCTCCTGCTCCAGTTGCAGAAGTTGGAGAGACTTTCTCTGTTTTTGACATTTTTGTGACTTTTTTTTACACATCTTGAAGCATTACAAAATTCTTAGCATTTTATCATGTGAATGGTCTGATCAGATTAATAGATTACAGTGACTATTTTGTCACATTTTACTGGTTAGGAGCAGAACACTGAGACAGGACCTGGTTTAATAAAGCTCCACTTGGTATATATATAATGCCCAATGACCGCAAATATACTTAGAATATTTTAACTGTTCATAGTTGATATAAATGCTTTCATCTGCTTAAAATCAAGCTGGTTTCCGACTTTGGATCTGCTGCTTTGTCACTGTGTAGGTAGGGGTTATAGTTTACACGTTATAGTTTACACATTACTGTTTACACAATAAAGGAGCATTAGTACCTTAACTCTGAAAATATGTATTTCAGAGTTTATATACAGTAACCTCTCCCATAACTGGGACTAAGTAAGAAGAACAAGTTTCTTTGTTTGGTTATTGTATTAGTGGGACTGTACTGTTGATTCAAAAACACACATTTGTATGTAATTGTGTATAGGCTTGGGTTTTGGCTGTGTTATATACTGAGTGAATTCTGTTGCTTATTTGCAGGAAGTAGCTGTTTTTGTCTTTGATAAGAAGCTGATAGACAAGTACCAAAAATTTGAAAAAGATCAGATTATTGATTCTTTAAAACGAGGCGTTCAACAGCTAACTAGGCTTCGGCATCCTCGACTACTTACTGTTCAACATCCATTAGAAGAATCCAGGTAAGCTGTAGTAAAGTAGAGAACAGTTGTTTTTAATCATTGTTTTGGTATTGGATGTAAACTATCTGGAACATTCAACACATACATCTAATGAGATTCAAGTTTACTGTATTTATTCATGTGACAGTGGTATTCACCCCACCCTCACATTTTCCCCCCTCCTTGCCATAGAATGCAGTTCTGGTGTGAAGCTAATTAATAATCTATTGCTTGATCTTAGTCCAGTTGCAGCTGTAAGGCTACACATGACCCTTACAGCATGAAAACTTGGTAGTTTAATTAATTTTGCTTTTAAGGAGCTCTCAAAAATTGTTTTCTTTCAAAAAGTTATCCATACATTTTGTTCCATGTATAAGATGTATTTAGTACCTGTGAGATTAGGGATTTTCGGTGAATTCTGTGTGTTGTAACTACATATGTGTTGGAAAGGTCCTCAAATGCCAATCAAGGGAGACAAAATTCAGCATGTTCCTCTAGTGCTTATTTGATTTATGAAAGGTTGGTCACTAGGCACAATAACTGGTTAGTCTTACATATTTATTGTTCAGCCATAGTGATAACAACACACTAAAATCTAACAAAGAAAATCAAGGTTTCATGTTAAAATAGGAAGCTGCTCCTGATACTACCAAAGATGATCACGAAGGTTTTAGGGTTTTTTTCCCAAAATAGGAAGAGGGTTGGACTAGATGATTTCCTGAGGTGCTTTCTAACCCCAGTGATTCTGTGATCCTAAATGGTAACCTGATAAGGATTCATTCTATAATGTCCTTCCTTTCTGTGTTATCTTGAATTTTTCCAGATGGCTTCTAGGAGCTGAGAATACTATAGGAATGCTTCTTCATCTTTGCAATGCCTGCTTTGAGACAGATTTCTTGGATTAAATTGCACTTGCATATTCATATCTATCTTTCCTCCAGTACTAAACACATTTCACATTAACAGGTTCAGAGCTGTCATTGTGCCTGTGATTCAGTATGTCCCTTACAAAGGCCTAAGGAAGATTAATTAGGTAGTTGAAGACAACTTTCAGTACTCTACAACAGTAAATAAACTATTACGTGCTAAATGGCCTAGGGTCATCTCAAGTTATAGTGTATGCAAGTGAATCCCAGAGTATACCTCAGGCTGCTTCCTAAAATTGTCACAGTTTTCTAGTTGACTCTGCAGCTTTTCCCCTGAACTTTGACCTTCAGAAGAAAAGGCTAAGATTCATACCTTTAAGAAAGCTTTGGTGGTGTTCTTGTGAAGCATTTAAGCCTTTTGAGTGAAATTAACAGTATAGTTACATCAGAGTTCTTGTTTGTGAGCTTTTAGTAATGCCTTCTGCGTTGCTTCAGCTGTTTTTGATTCCATACTTAGCACACTCAGCTGCTGGTAGAAACACCAGAAGCACAAAACCTGTACAGTTGCTTGCTGTGCCAGAAACTGATGTAACAGTTTTTGGAGGAGATTAATAAAAGAAAGGTTTACATAGAATATTTGTGTGTGTAACCTTGTGCAAGCATGCTGTAAGATTGCTTTAGAATTTAAGGTCTTTCCAGAGAGCTTGTTCTTGAAGAAATCTGTCGTGGGCTTCTGGCTAGACTGTACCTGTTCTCTTTTTTTTCCCCTTTTTTCTTTTTTTGTGTTTCTCCAAAGTAACATACAGTTGTAATGAACTGCTTGCAGGTCACCCATTATTCCTCCTTTATGAGGCAAATGGATGCTTGGTGTACCTGGAGGGCTGAAATAGACATGGAAACAAAGGCCATGCTTTTCTGACGCTAGTGTTTAGATAGTTTTTCCACTATTAATGGAATGTCTCTACTACAAGTTACTGGTATGCAACATAGTTATTTTTAATATAAATGTACATAATACATATAATGATGTATGCCTCTTAACAGGCATTTATATAAGGAGTAACTCCTTATTTATACTAAATATTTAATGTGAATATGTTTATTTACAAATGGTCTTGAATTCCATTGACAATGCTGGAAAGCAATTTATATTTAACTCATTATTGAAGAAAAGGATTAAAAAAACAAATTGAAAGTTAACTCGTAATTCATTGCTAACCTTTAAAAATAGTAGTAGTGTGAATTGTCCCTGATAATTTACTAGACATTGCATTTGTTACATTGTTTTGCTGTAAAAAGCATGTGCATTTTTGGCCATTGCTTTTATTTTTAAAGTGTTTTTATTTTATTACTCTGAATTTCATTTTGATATTATCCAGGAAGCTGTTAAAGCAGCTGCCCTGTATGGCAGACATCAGCTTCTGCAATTTTCTGCTATTTTAATTAGGTTTACCACATCCTTCCAATACTGTAGTTTGGGCCCTTTTTTAATTAGCTCCTAAAGTAAAAAATAAACAGCCATTTTTTAACTCCCTCAAAACAGCATTAATCAGAGAGTTTATGTTATGAAAACCACCAAATAACATTTCCTTAGGTATTTTCTGTAATCTGTGCCTTAGCCATAACTAAATGGATAAGCTCTGTGGTTAAGTTGAAGTCAGACTGAAAATAAAGGACTTTGTCATTATGTATTCTGGTTTTTCCTTATGATTATAACAGAAACAAGCTTTACAGCCCTAGTTATATTAATAGAAGCATGAAAAGGTGTGTCATTAACAGAGTGGTAGGGAGGACACCAAGCAAAAAAATTCTGTCAGAGTGGCTGATACTTAGCATTCAGTGTATTTTACTGTTCTGTTGTTTTTCCTTTAGGGAGGCAGTAGATAAAACTAAAATCTTGATGGATAATAAGAGGTTTGCATGTTTCCGCAGCCTTATTTTGCTTCAAAGGTCAAACTTGTTAATTATTGAAATACTTTAAAAATATGTGGTAGATTCATGCTGAGGCATGTCTTCTGATATTTTTATGGAATGATCAAAAAGTTAGGCTCTGTCTTCCTACCTATAACTTTATATTCAAAAATGTATCTTTGGTACTCAGTTTCTGTTTTCTGTGTTCATACTGTTGCAGTATTTAGTGTTCTCGTGAATTAATCACCCTTAAAGCAGGTATGTGTGCTACCATCCACGTAATGCTTTCTCAAAAAAACCCTTTGAAACAACTGAGTGAGTTGCAATGGCTGTCCAGGGCCTCCACCGCTGTGCAGACCAGTATGAAGAAAGTGGATATAACTCTGTGTGTTGCATGAAGTTTGTGAAATTGAGACATATATTGGTTTCAGGACCAATTTTGAAATTTGAAATTTTGAAGCACAGTGTTTCAACCAGTCCAGTTTATGTATGGAAGTTTGCTTCATCTGTGCTTTTCAAACACAGATGACACAAAGCCGCATAAACAAGGCCATTAATTTTTCATGAAGAAAAAAAATCAGTAAAATAATTTGTAAAACATGCAAACTGCAGTTCATATAACAAGCAGCTCTTTTTCTCTATCAATTGGCAAAGTAAAAGCATGTTCTGATTATCCCTTATATTAATTTAGTTTCTGATCTTCGTCTGACCACATTAAGTATTGGTTCAGTCAGGGACATGTTGGTTTTAGGCATAGGTAGAAGTCTGATTTTGCAAGTTTTAAGAGTAGTAAGAATTATTTGATCAATTTTTCCTGGATCAGGACAAGAAAAGCATGGTCTTTTAAAAAAAATTCATGAAGCTTTGTGTGAATCATTAGTGATTTATGTGAATATTAGAGAATAAAATAACTTAATTCTAGTATTTTTTAAACTGCAGATATTTATGTGTTTCTCTTTAGTATAATATAAGAATTCAAAACCTGAAATATAACATGACTTTCAGTAGCACCAGGTGCTTTGGCAGTGTATAGTATGATGCTTGTATGGTTCTTTATTTGCAGTCAAGAGATATATTACATTTATGTACATGAAATTTTTTAATGCATTTCCTATACAGGGATTGCTTGGCATTTTGTACAGAACCAGTCTGTGCAAGTTTAGCTAATGTTCTTGGCAGCTGGGACAACCTACCTTCTCCTTTACCATCAGACATTAAAGAATACAAACTTTATGATGTGGAGACCAAATATGGTTTGCTTCAGGTATGGTACAGGTTGTCTTTATGATTTTCTTCTGCTTTTAGTATTAATGATTTTTTTTATAAGGTCTGTGAACTGCTGAAGTTTTGTCTGCCTGTAGTAAATCAGATAATTGTGAGGTGGGAGATCATAGTGCCCTGATCACTCTAAGTGTAAGAGAAGGTAAACACTGTAAGCTGTAAGCTGCTACTCTTTTTTTTGCTTGTTCTGACATGTAAAGTAGAAAATTAAATTAATTTTTATTTTCCGTGTAAATGTCTATGCTACAGCTGTCTCTTCCATACGTGAATCTTTTCTTTACGTTCTGTGGAGAACCATTAGCTCCCAGGTTTTGTTTGGTGAATATGTTGATCAACTTTGTAAAGCATTTTTGTTCTTCTGAGATCATATTGCGGCCTGAGGGGAGAGGGTAATGCGCCACCACACTTACGCTGTGATAGTTAATTGACATTCGTAATCTCACCTGCTGGTTACCCATCTGTGTTTAATTTCCATCATGCATAATTTTTAAGGCATAGACTAAAATAGTGATGAAAAATTGTTTCTTAGTTAACTGAGGAATTTAACTGTGACAACAGAATTTTTGTAAATGTGTTATAGGATGTTTGGGGAAATACTTAACGTGAAATAATGATCTTTTATTATCAGGTTTCTGAAGGCTTGTCATTTTTGCATAGCAGTGTCAAAATGGTCCATGGAAATATTACTCCTGAAAATATAATTTTGAATAAGAGTGGAGCATGGAAAATTATGGGCTTTGATTTTTGTATCCAGTCAACAAATCCATCTGAACAGGAGGTAATAACCTTTATGTTTATCATCATTCAATTTCAAATTCAGGTCTTTGTCTGAAACCAATTTCATGATCTTGCGTTCCGGTATAGAATCACTTATTTAATATTCACCGCTGTGTTCTGTTGGCCGAAAGTTAGAACATGATGGCACAGGTCTGGACTGAAGTGCTGCATTTGATCATCTCAGAAAAAGAGCCTGAGTGGGCTCAGTGGAGTCACAGTAGACTATTGACTGTTTCAAACAGAGGCTGGAGCCTGTGCCACTTCTGCTCACCTTCATGTTGGGTGATATGCAAACCTGCCTAACTTAGTGTGTTGCATCTACTCAGTGCCTGGTTGCTACCTCCTAAAAGGAATTCCACTGTAGCTCATGTTTCCCCATTACCAGCAGTGCTTTGATTTTACGTTACACTTCCCAGCTCTAATATCCAGACATAACTGCATCAGCTAATTGCTCTAAGCTACAGAGATTCTTAACAGTTTTGCCTTACTCTGTTTCTGTTTGATTCATAATTGAGTTTGAGAGGCTTAATTATTTTTTGCTGCTTGAGTTTCTTATTGAAAATGGTCTTTAAAAATCCTTGATAAATGTACTTTTTTGTACTTCTCATACTTCTCTTGTAGCCAAAGTTCCCTTGTAAGGAATGGGATCCAAACTTGCCATCCTTGTGTCTTCCAAATCCTGAGTATCTGGCACCAGAATATATTCTCTCTGTGAGCTGTGAGACAGCCAGTGATATGTACTCTCTGGGAGCTGTAATGTATGCAGTGTTTAATAAAGGGAAACCAATTTTTGAGGTCAACAAGCAAGATATTTACAAAAGCTTTAGTAGACAGCTGGACCAGGTATTTGTTCATTTTATGACTATTTGTTGATTTTAATATTTGCAAAGTTATTATGGTAAAATAGGTTTAAATATTGAGAACATTATCCATGCTCCAACGTAAACCATCTGACAATGGTATCTTACCTTGCATCCTGTTGTTACAACAAGGAAAAAAAATCATAGCAAAATATGGGAAATAAAAATATGTCTAGAGGAGGTTACGTGTACCAACTTTATAAACTAAAAATTGCATTTTTCACCTGATTTCTTTGTAAATCTGTTGAATGCTGGTCTTGGGAAATAATGTGTCAGGGTGAACAGTATGAAACACATAGCAGAGAATTACCTATGTAGGACCACTGAGGAGGGCTGGGTTTAGAGTGATTTGATCACTTGACATGGCAGTTGGTATCCGTTTAACTGTCACTATTTCACATTCTTTGTGGACTGTGAATATTAACAGAGAAGACAGTGTCACAGTTAATTGGATCAGCTGACATAATGTCTGTTCATATGCAGGTTTCCTTTGTTGTAACTTCTTTGAGTGCCCATTGCCATAGTTGTATGTACTGTGTTTTAATGTGTGTAGACAACACCTCGTATCATGACATTTGCCTGTTTAAAAACATCATGTTTGTGTTCTCTGATAACCTGAACTACAGTGGGAAGTGGAAAAAAAGAGGGATGGGACCTAAAACAGGTAGGGTCTTGGGAAACACAGAAGACTATGAGCAATCATCTAAAAGGAGAAAAGAGAGGGATATCAAAAGCGTGGGTAGAGAAACCATCAAGAGAACAAAGTATAGGCCTGTTGTATATTGGAAATAGTTATATGCAGGGTTTTCTGAATTCATGGTGTATATGCTTGAATTGCTTGCACAGCTGAGCCGCTTAAGCTCCGGTACTCTTCAGAACATACCCGAGGAGGTGCGTGAGCATGTTAAGCTACTCCTAAATGTAGCTCCAGCAGTCAGACCAGATGCAGATCAAATGACTAAGGTCAGTCCATGGAAAATACAGTTGCCATAGGAAAGAGAGAAATTAGTGTTTGATTTGTAGAGCTATTTTAAAGTGTTCTCTGTTAATCATTTTAGTTGAAATGTTAAATATTAGTTGAAATGTTAAATATTTTTTAACCATTTAGATGTAATGTTAGTTGATGCCAAAAGTTGTCCTTATCCTGACATTTATTCATATGGAAAAAGTGGGTGCTGATACAGAATTTAGAAAAATTATTCAATGCAACACTGCTTTATTCCTTTCCATACAGTTGGAAGCTTTTTTATGCTATGCTTTTATGCAATTCAGTCTTTAAAATTATATTGGAAGGATTTGAAAGCGAGAAAATTATAAAGGGCAATAAATGTAAGGATTAACTTTTGGCTTATGATTTTTGATGAATTCTTAAATATGCAGAAGAATAAAGTATATTCAGAAATTATTTGCCATAACAAAGCAAAATTCAATTGCAAGTAGGATATAATGTAAGTTCTCATTTGGCAACCTGTTGCTCCTGAAAGTAGAACTTAAAGCATGGTTCTTCCCTTGTCTTATGCCCCATTTACTCCAATCTGATAGCCTTTCAGGTTCCTGCTTATAGATTTGATTTGCTAAACAGTTCTATTCTTTTGCTATGGTGTAAAAAGATGGTGTGCAGAGATAGAAATCAGTTGTTTTAACTATTCAAAGAAATAGTGGGTGAAGAAGGGAGAGAGAGCAGGTGATGGTTTTGTCCACTGATACGCTGACAGATGGGAGTGAGGGAATTGGCAGATATTTCTCAGGTATTAGCTCAGGTGTCTGAAGGACTACAACAAACAAATCTGTAAGTGGTTGTATTAAGCACTATAATTTTATAAAGGTGTTGAGTCTCTTTTACCATATCTACACTGCACACTGAATCATACGGTAGAGGTATCAGAGCTTCTAGGGTTTTCTGGAGTTTCCAGGGGTGGGAGCCAGATGTGGATGACCTAGTAGGTAATCCTTTGTTGTAATATAAAATAGCATAGTTATTCCTAGGAGAATATTTATTCAAAGTTTTTGTTTTTCAATACTTTTTTTTGTAAGCATTTTACTGTATATGAAATACTGTTTTAGCTTAGATACACATAACATGCATGAGTTTTTGACAAATGCTAGGAAAGTTCCGTCTTAGTAATCAACTTGTATCTGAATATTATACTACTTGATGTGTAAAAATTAAATTTTCTAATTGTTAGTCGCAGACATGTCATTGTAAAGGCTTACTGTAGTGCATAGATGATGATATTTTGGAATTATTGTAGCAGTGTCAATGTTGTCCCCCTCCAGATCACAACCTTTTAATCTTTTTTTTTAGATACCATTCTTTGATGATGTAGGAGCAATGACACTTCAGTATTTTGATTCATTATTTCAAAGGGATAACCTGCAGAAATCACAGTTTTTTAAAGGACTACCAAAAGTTCTGCCAAAACTACCTAAGGTAGGTCTGAATGATGTCTTGAACTAGCAAGTTTGAAAACATACGAACATCTGTTAGCGTTTTGACTCTTGGAATGCTGGGCTTTCTGTAGCGTTGTACCGTAATAGACTGCCATGAGACTCTCAGAATAGAGTAGAAGGAAATAAAGGGAGATTAGAACATACTTATTGTGGAAGTATTCCTCAGCAATCAATAATACTTTAAATGGAAAATGGCAAATAAGCTGAATAAGGAACCATCATTTGTGTGTCCTGTTGTAGTTCATCCCAGTTTGAAAGGGAGTTGTCTCCCCTCCACTTAGAAGGCTTTCCCTGTTTTTCCAGACGCCATCATACCTCTTTAAAGCCATTTCGCCACCTTTTCTTCCTATAAGATTGCTTCAAGTTTTTTCATATCAAGGCAGTACTTTAATGTGGAATGATGCAAAGCTTCCTTCCCTCAGGAGACTAAGTGTTTGCTTGTGCTGGCAGTGCTCAGAAATCTCAAAAGCAAATGCCTGTCATTACATGTTCTTCCTGTGTAGTGCTAAACAGTATGTCTAGACTGGCTCCTTTTCCTTTTGTGGTGTAATTTAACTTCCATAAGCCATAATGCATATGTGATAGAAAAATAGTATCAGCTTAATACATAATAGAATAACTGAGTTTCTCAACCAGTGCATTAAATTTCTTTATTTTTAATTCTGTTTTGTACTACACAGTGCAACATTCAGACTCCATATTTAATACTTTGTTCTTTTAAATTTAGTAATTTTTTCCTTTGACCAGAAATGGTGGCTGCTTTGAATTTGGAAATAGGTGGAATGTATTTCACCTAACTTTAGACAGCTAGTGATTGACCTAATCATCTATAGGGCATTATTTTTATTTTTTTTCAGTCTTGAAAGTATATTTTATGAGGGAAGTGACTCTGCCTTCGAACCATATATTTCTGTTTATTGACTTCAAAAGCATTAAAGGATGTCTAATTCTACAGTAGACATCCACAGTTTAAATATCTATTTCATCAGCAGAATCCTATTTAAGGAACGTACGTGGAGCTTTACAGGGAGGTATAGTAGGATTATATGTTTGTTCAGTGAATGATGGGGTACAGAAAAAAATTACTATTTTGGGGGGTTTATAGGGTCTTTTTAAGGGTCTTGTTAGGGTTTTTTCAAAGAAAGCATATAGAGTAAGGTTTTCGTAACTTGTGTGTGGCTGAAAGCCCTATTCTCTGTACAGTTAGTTGCTTTTTGTTGATCTTCACGGTTGTTAACATCTTTGTTTATGAGTGCAAACAGAGAAAAGTAAGCAGAGTAGCACAGTGTAAATTAGCTGCAGTGTACTGTGCAAATAAGAGATCAAAACTGAAAATCATCTGTCTGCTTTTCTGTAAATATCAGGCTAATACAAAAGCTGCTGAACTGGCACAATGGTAACTCACTGCAGTGCAGTACATGATTCATACTTGTTTTTCTTTTTTTCTTTTAGCGCGTTATAATTCAGCGAATATTGCCTTGCTTGACTTCTGAATTTGTGAATCCGGATATGGTACCCTTTGTCTTGCCTAATGTTCTCCTAATTGCTGAGGAATGCACCAAAGAAGAATATGTCAAGCTCATTCTGCCAGATCTTGGGCCTGTTTTTAAGCAGCAAGAACCAATCCAGGTATGTTAATATTACTCATATTACAATTTTTCTCTTTGGTGTTTTTTTCCGTGAAAAAATGACTAATTGTTCTATTTCCCTTTTCCAGCTTCACGCACATTGCCCAACCTGCTCTGTAGTTGTCCAGACAGTCAGTTTTGATTCACACAAACCAGATTTTTCCAGGAAATTCACAAAGCCTCTACCTCTGCTTCTTTAGATGGGTTTTCTGAGAGTATATTGCATTTATAGATGAGATGAGATCTGCAAAAAAAGTTTAATTTACCACTTGGTTTTGGTTGATTGTAGAAGATATATTTGTAGGCATTTTAACACTTACCTGGTCAATCTGAGCAGGGTTGTACAGTACAATGTTTGCATATATTCTACCAGTAGATGAACCTGGGCTTTTTTGATTTGGTTTTTTTCTTGTATCCAGATTGGTGACATTGGGATCATGGGGTGGAAAAACTGTAGTTTTGACACTCTCTTAAAAGTGCTGTTTATTCATAATAGGAGTAGCATTTATTTGAGGACTGTGCAAAACTTTGTGAAATGGGTTTAACTTTTAATTTGACAAATGTAATGTGTAAGTAAAATGTGCTGTCTTTCCTCCTGTTTAAATGTATAGAAGTATTAAGACATAATTGTTACTGTAAAGGAGCAAAAATTTACATCCTTTTGTCATCACCATGTGCATGATTCCTGAGAAATCTGTCACAAAGTGAGGCGTCCACAGATGAGAGACAGGTGTGCATTCCTTCTAGCTCACTCCTGTGTGCCATTATTTTTCTGCAGAGCACTTAAAGGGCAAGCTAAACATAGGAATGAACAAGCAGACCTTTTATTTCTGGGTTTCAGAAAACTGGACCAGAGAACTATCATTATACTGAGGAGGCAGGGAAGGCAACAACTGTATAACTGAGAATACCTCAGGAAATTCAAACTACTTAATGCTGTTTATGCTTGGTACACTGAAGCTTTATGTTAGCTTTGTTCTCTTGAAAAAAGTCAATGTTTAACCAGCCAAAAGCCGGTGAACATCTCATTTGTGCTGTGTCATCCTAAAAGGTAACACCGTGTTTTGCTGCCTTTAATATTAGCTTTGCGACACAATCCTCGCTGCAAAAAGTTTGTAGCAAAGTTACATCTAGAACATAATGGACACAAAAGCTGCTTTATGTCTTGAGAAATGAGGGAAGCAAAATGCAAACTTGGAGTCAACTCATAAAGACAGAGCTTTGCAAAATTTTTCTGTGACTATCTAGACACTATTAAATTCTTACGCTGGTATTTTTAGTACAAAGTGCTACATGCCTTATTCAACTATTATTTCTGTGGTCGTTTTAGTATGGCAGAGTTTAGGTAATATAGATCATGTTTTCAAAGTTAATATATCAGGATTTCTGGAAAAAAATACAAAGGTTCAGAGTACCAGAGGATGGAATTCCAGGTCTGACTATCTTTGTACAAGGCAAAAAATGTCTGGTTTCTCTGTGTTTAGAACTCCTGGAGAGAGACATTCAGGGAAGATGCCAGTGTTTCTTCAAAACACTCTTTGAAGATGTTACAGATTTGTATGAGGGGCCTGTTGCTTGACTTTAGTAGGATATTTAAATTAGGAAATGGATGTGTAACAGGAAAGCTGCTCTAATTCAATATGAAGAAATTGTTAGCTAGTGTTCACAATGTCTTTTTGTGAGGGAATTCATAATGTGAAAACAGCATATTTAGTTAAATTTACTCTTGGGGCTAGTGTGGAGTCATGCGTGCTGTAGATTAACATCCTAGCTTACTCTGACATAGCAGGCAAACCCTTAATTTTTATCTACAGGATTCCATAGAGAGTTAGCATAGGAAATGCTGTAAATTCATCTTCTGATTCACTACACAGAAGTGTACCCTGACAAGTACTGGGCTCTGCATTAAGGGATGAAGGATTATTACTTAGAGTGCAACTGCTGTTAATTGCTTATTAGATGGTGTGTGTGAATCTATGACTGTACCATCTTAGGTTTTATCTAAATAGATAAAAGGTATCAAATACGATCCTAGAAGCTTAAAATAAAAGGTGTTCTTTGGAACAGTGAACTATGTTGTAGTGAAACATAGGTAAAGAGGGATCAGAAATTATACAGCTTCATCTTAGTTAAAAAGCATTGACAGCCAGTGTAAAGAACTGAACTGCTTTGTGAAATCTAAATTATTATATAGTACTTGGTTCTTACTTTAAAGGAGATTTTCTAGTTGTTAAATAACAAAGCTCATTTTCTAGTTGTTAAATGTATCCATGTTAAATAACAGGTTTCATTCATGTCCATTTCAAATTTGCAAAAACAATCAAATGATATTTCTCCAAAACTATAGATTTAACTAACATAGAAACTGTAATTCCACAATATTATAGGGTTGTTAGAAAAGAACAGATGTTAAGAGCATGTGTAGGTTTCAAAAAGTCAAGTTTAGGGCAAACAAAGATTCTATATTGAAGAAAACTATAAAATCTATCTTTAAAACTTGTCTCATCCATCTCACCTTGATTGTCCCAAATATGGGGATATTGCATCAGAATCAATGTTCATGGAATGAATGAATGAATGACTGAATGAATGAATGATGAATGAAAGAAATCTTGTATGTGTGTGCAGTTTGGGAAATAATAGATATCCAATAAGAAAACACATAT
This sequence comes from Ifrita kowaldi, assembly GCA_013398055.1. Classification (NCBI taxonomy): domain Eukaryota; kingdom Metazoa; phylum Chordata; class Aves; order Passeriformes; family Cinclosomatidae; genus Ifrita; species Ifrita kowaldi. The sequence continues at coordinate 362,764 of VZRS01010090.1, read as the reverse complement.
TAGCTGGAGTATCAAAATCTGTTTTTCTTCTCTGTAAAAGAAAACAAATAAAAGGGGAAAATTTGTGACGTGGTCTTGCTATATTTCGATTTCTACATTTTGATTCTTCTTTTTATTTGGCATTCAAACACTGATTGCCGTGTATCTTTAGACAAAAATTTAAGTCTTCCTGTAAAATACTTGGCTTTTTGTTATTAATGTGATAGTTTATCCAGTTTATCTCGTTATCTAGTTTAACCTATTTTCTAAAAGGAGTCTTGATATCAATGGATGCTCAGTGTCCCCTCTAGTACCTGTCTGAGCTGAGATATGAGTCTTAGGAGTTACAGAGTGCTCTGTATTTGAGACTGAGCTGGCTGAGTGACCTAGAATAGTGGTTAACTTTTAGATGGCTAAGCCTAAGCAAGATAGATCCCATATGTTCTATTCTAGTGTTTAAGTTAAGGTGATATGAATATTTTGTTTGAGATTTTTTGTTTTACGATACATAATTTCCGTGTTAAATAGAATAAAGACGCTTTTTGTCCATCTAGTAGCTGTAATATTCTTTTTATTATGTCCCTGTTTTGATTTTAGACACATGGAATACAGCTTGTATATGTGGAGTTTTGATCAAGTGCTTTGAGGACAGAATTTGAGTAGTAGTTTTTTGAAAGTTTAGCTTTTTCAGTAGTGATGTGTGTATAAAAATTTTCTGTGGGTGTATTTTAACAAACGACCACAAATAGAAACAAGAACTATTTACAAATTCTTGTAGATAGAAACAAGAACTCCTTACTGAGCCATTAAGATTTGTTACTTCAGAAGGGTCAGTCTAGAACATGCATATTTTGTTTGATTTGTATTTGCTGTTTTTAAAATGCAATAACATGTCAAAGTTTTTTTTGTCTTCCATGCCTTCAGGCAAGCAACATGGTAAGTGATCACATTTACTGAGTTATTCGAAAACTTCTGAAGTTTTTTTATATGATGCAACATACTTTAAATTGGAAATACATGCTTTGCAGTTAAAACTTTCGGCTTCTTCTGGTTTGTCCTTCTTTTAATAGATACTGTTAATCTTCCTGCAAAAAATGGACTTGCTTCTAACCAAAACTCCACCAGATGAAATAAAGAACAGCGTTCTACCAATGGTTTATAGAGCCTTGGAAGCACCTTCAATTCAGATCCAGGTATAGTAGTTGCAGCCTTTATTTATAACTTTTTTTTCCTCTTTCAGCTGGTATGCCAACTTTTTGTGTACTCCTGTATTTGTTTACTTGGAAAAAAAAAGATAAAGCTGTATAATATGTCTGAATGTTGAAAGAGATGAATGCTTTATTAAAGAACATTTGTTTCTGGTACAGTAAAATTTAGTTCCCTTATTTTCCAGGAGGGTAACCACTCGACTGTTGTTTTAATGCTGTGTTGTGGGTTGAAATTCAACCCGCTACATGCTCTTATCTTAAATTCTTACTAGCCACCATAGCAGAAAGTAGGATATGCATTTATATTTCACTGCCTGTGCAGCAGAAGCTATGCAGGCATGCCTGCTCATACCAGTGAGTGAGAGGTGGCTTATTCTGAGCTCCTACTGGTAAGAACATCTGTGCTGACAGTTACCTCAGGAGACCTGATGTGCTGTAAAATCATATTAATGTACCTTCTGGTGACATTTTTATGTATCCATATTTTATTTTTTTCTCCTTATGCTTTCTCTACCTTTCTAAGGTTCTTCTGGGGATTTTTTAATCATTCAACTGCAATTAGCTTCCAAAAACATTTAGGAGTGGGAGATAAAGAAACAAAATATTTCTCAAAGGTGGTTTTGGATAATCAGATGTGACTTCTGCCTTTGCAAAGCATTTGTAATATTAGGGAGAAAGATTTTTGTTTCTCAGTACCTGGCACGAGTTTTTTCTGCATCAGTACTTAGGTTACTGAGGTGTTTACTTGCAGCATATACTTAGTATTACTGTCTCTTATTTTTGAGATTGGGCTGAAATCGTGTGTTTATTTTTTCTCTGTTGCTTAAGTATGGTTAATCTTGACGTGATATTTTATCTCTGTCTGTCATTGTACTGCAGTATTATTGATGAGACTCATTCAAGTTTTCTTGATTTTAAGTAGGAGATTGATAGTTTGATGTAGTAAAAACTGGGTTTTATATAAAGGTGTCTCATGAAAATGCAGGATATTCTTGCTGTTAAAATATTAGGGATTTATGAATGCTCTTTTTTCTAAAATCCATTTTTGAAGGTTTTGTATACATACCATGATGCTTTATTGTTCTAGCTATTTTTAAGTGAGTCTGATAGATTAAGGTCAGCTTAGTTGAACACATTTCCTTAAATATTTCCTTAAAAGGAAATCTTAAGAAGACATTTCAAACTAACTGATACTGAGTTATATTAGTTCCAATTTTATAATAAATATGCATGTTTCTTTTTAAACTTGTGTGGATTTTTTTTTTGTAGGAGCTTTGCCTAAACATAATTCCCACGTTTGCCAATTTAATAGATTACCCATCAATGAAAAATTCATTAATTCCAAGAATTAAAAATGCATGTTTGCAAACTTCCTCTCTTGCTGTGAGTATCATAGTAATGTTCTCTAGTCTCCAGAAAATGTTGTAACCTTTAATTACTTTGGGTTTACCATGTCGTGTCTTTAAAGAAAAGCCCATCCATGTGTTCTGATTTCTTACTGAATTTTTTTTAAATACTTCTTAGAAGTGCAAAAGCACCATTTACTTCTTTACTCTAACAATTTTTAAAGTTGTTAACTTACTGTGTTAATAATACTGTAAAAATTACTGAACTGGGTTCCACAGTAATACACATTGACAGTGTGTGTCATGCAGAAAAGCCAAGTTTTTGTGAGCATAAAAACAAGTGTTTTTCTTTCATGATACAAAAGCATTTTTTAACTTGTCTTGAATTTTTTAGTACAAACGTTTTCTTATGAGTTTTGTAAAGTTTGGGGTTTTTTTCTATAAATAAAGAGTTTGTTTAATTCTTACCATACTTCACAGGTCCGGGTAAACTCACTAGTGTGCTTGGGCAAGATTTTGGAGTACTTGGATAAGTGGTTTGTGCTTGATGATATTTTGCCTTTTCTACAACAAATTCCGTCAAAGGAACCTGCAGTGCTCATGGGAATTTTAGGTAACTAATACTTCCAACTTTCTCTTTGGTTTGATATTGTAAATCTGAAAGCTTTCTGTGTTATCATTGAACATGTTTACATAGTGTATCCCTAAAATGACTTTTATAAACTTCTTATTTCTGGTTCTAGAGTTATATCCCTGTTCAGTTACCTTATATATGGCATCTGAGCACTAGTACATATATTTTTAGTCTTCAGGGCCCAGTGCAGTTCTGAGTACTCATTGCAGTTCTTGGGCTGTGACACTTACATGAACTGCATGCTCCACACAGTCGGAGAGGCAGTTTTCTTCAGAAGAGTATCTGAACTGTCCTCTTTCAGATGCTGACTTCCTGGCTGGAGCTTTTGAGATGTTACTGTTGCCTTCTTCTACCACTCTTGCATGGCAGATGCTATATAAGTGATGGTGTACAAATCTGCTGTTCTTTACTGCAGGTTTTGTTAGACTCATTTTGTTGGACGTTTAGGCACGCAGTGGTGCCTGTGCACAGAAATGGAACACAGTCTGGGTGAGGTCTCACAAAATGACTAACAAAACCTAATGGCTTGGTACTTCTGGAATGGGAGACCTCACTCCCACTTGAGCTTTCCTGCTGCCATTTGGTGCTTGCCTATCTCAGGGTGTGTGAGTTTAGCAAATTGAATGGGCTTAAGGAGTCCAGATGACCGGAGCCACTGCCAAGAAGGAGGTGTGACTGCTTGGCCAAGTCTGGAAGACAGTGAGCATTTCTCTTACTGGCACCAAAGTGGTGTAGACCAACTGTAACAGCTGAGCTGCACTGCCAATAACCCTCATTAAGCACTGTACTAATATGTGATGGCAGCATTATTTTTGTTTGCTCAAAAGCAGCAAGAAGGCATCTTACCTGTACTGATTTAAAGCTGCCTGTTTCCCTTAATCCTTGCAGCTTTGACTTATATTTGCTATCTAAGAATAAGGGACACTATTTTTTGCTTCAGTTGTGTTAATGCTGGATTCTACTCAGATACAGTGAATAAGTGAATCCTAGTTTAGAAATGATGGGCTGAAATCAGTTTTATATATTCAGGCTCTCCCTTCCTCCAGAATCATTATACCATCCTTCATCTTCTTTGTCTTGGTAACAGCTCTGTTCTACTACCATAGAAAGTGAGGAAAGCTGCTGTGTCTTTTATGCTCGTGTGTTCAGTGTTTGCCACCAGAGCTGGACTACTTAAGCAGAGGACTCTTCCTGTCAGAAACACTACAGAACATGTGGGCTTAACACTAGGTCTCTCATGCCTGTCAGGATTCTTTTTTCAGTGATTTTAAAACAGATAAAGCTTATGCATGAGTTCTGATCCTACATGTAACACAGCCCCAACCTTCTAGGTAACAGTGTTTGTAAAACACCATCAAAGAGCAGGATGGTAGCTAATCCTAGCTACTTGTAGTGTGCCAGGAGAGAACACATCCTTAGTTAATGCAGCTTGATTTCTCAAGTGGCAGTGTGTCAGTTTGTGGTAACTCACTTGCACATGATCTATCAAAGATGCATATTCTCAGATAATTGGCCAGAACAATACATTGACTAATACCAGGTTTTACAACTGCAAAGTATGACTTTGGATGTCCTCTTGTTTTGAACTGTAGCGAAGCCTCCTACTGTTTGTTGTGGATCATTACTTAGCCTTTCTGATTCTCTTGGTCATGTTTGTCCCTGCTTGCACACAAACACAGTGATTGTTCAGATGATCAATACATATATGAGTGTGCTGCTTAGGTTTGTTCACATTGTTTACTAAACAATTTTTGATGTTATGTGTTAGGTATTTACAAATGTACATTTACTCACAAGAAGTTGGGAATTACCAAGGAACAGCTTGCAGGAAAAGTGTTGCCCCATCTGATTCCACTTAGTATTGAGAACAATCTTAATCTCAATCAGGTAGGAACATGACTGCTTTTCATGCTTTTACTTGACAGTTATCAGAGAATAAATTTAAACTGTTGTCATAAAAAATTCGTACATTACTGCATGTCTGTGTCTGTTGTAAAAACAAACAATACCAAAACCCTTCCCAACTTTGCTGTATTTGTGTGTTTGAAGCTTGTTATTTTTCAGTGTATTTACCTGATCTGGTGTAAAGTTTCAAAATGAATACTGTCACCTTCCAAATATCCTGCAAAAGCAGTTGGCTACTAACATGATAAGTATTCAAATAAAATGCTATATTGCTATGAAACATTGGAAAAGGGAATAGTAGGTTGGTTTGTTTGTTTGAAAATGAATCTGGTAATACTCATATGGGGGGGGGTTGTCTGCATTGCCCCATTTCAATTTTTTTTTAGTGGCCTGTATTTTTTCCTGTTTCAGTGTGCACTCTGCTTGTAGTTTGGTATTTAATGCACAATAGTGAAGGTCGATTATAAGTTATTTAAAAATCTGCACTTTATCTGACATTGTGTACTGTAAGTTTATGAGGTATTGCCTGCTAAGTTATACCTATCTGAATTCCATCACTGCAAAACCCAAACTTCTTATATATTTCTTTTCCAGTTCAATTCTTTTATTTGTGTTATAAAAGATATGCTCAATAGATTGGAAGCAGAGCATAAAACAAAACTTGAGCAACTTCATGTCATGCAAGAGCAACAGAAGTAAGTGTTAATGTTTGTATTGGAGAAGTAGTAATTTTTTGGCAAATGTTAGAAAACTCTAGCTATAGCAATAAAAAAATTAGGTTATTCTAAGTTCAGTAGTTGAGAATTACCTCGAATAAGCACAGTTGTCGGAAGATTTGTTTCTATGTGCTAAGTTGCTTTCCTGTAGTTGCTGAGAAATAATACATACCAGAGAAACATAAACATTGCAGCCTTTTAGAAGGCTGTGATTTTTTAAAGTATTTGGAGCTATTTTATGGAGTTTGATATGAGGTGAGATTTCTGAGACAAAACAATGTGGGATATCTAAAGTCTGGGTCACCCTGCTCAAAGGGAGAAACGAAGACCATGGGAAGTGATTAGGAGGCGTTTACTATTTCTCATAGGAACATTTGCCAGTCTCCTGAAGGCATTATATAAAAGTGGTGGTGCTCTCATAATGCAATTTGTTGGTATTATTTAAATGCAGAAGAATGATCTGCATTGTTAGATTAGTGTTGTGGATGTGATTGCAAAGTTCTCTTTTTGTCATATACTCTGCACTATGTAGATCCTTGGACATAGCCAACCAGATGAGTGGCTCTGAAGAGGCAAGATCTAGTGGTACAGGCAATCAGGTAAGCAATAATATGTAACTTACACATAGAACATTGAAATTAAAATGATCTAGTTGATATTTACATAGCCTTAAATTACAGTATTTCAAGTAATGAAAATTCTTTTTCTTTGAACTTAAACAGATTGACAAGGTATTTAATAATGGAACTGACTTTCTAACTAGTGGATCTGATAGTAAAGAGAATGAGATGTCATCAATACAGAGAAAGGTGTGCTTTACTTTATTTTGTAATTCTTTTTTGTCCATCTGTCTAATACAAGGCTGATAGGGTTGCAGAAAAAGAATGCATGTAAATATGTACCATACTTAAAGCTTTAGCAGAAAAACTAACTGCTTTTATATAGCATACCACTATACATAGTCACGTGAGAAGGTCCATGAAAAATGTTCAAATCATATCCTGTGATTTCCATGTAAGCCCTTCCTTGAAAATATCTTTGTACTAAGTAGGCAGCAATTAGGATTATGAATTTGTGGTCATTTTCTTTCTCCTTAATTGTAGATTTAAATGAAACTAAAACTTCACCACTGGATTTAGTGGGAAAGCAAAATAGGGATCCTCATGATAAAATGACAAAGAGAAATGAAGATAAAGTGTAGAATTTTAAGTTGTAGCAGAGACTAACTTTTACTGTACCTTTCAAAGTTAAGTGAAAACAGTCAGTTTGGGGTTAAATACAAGAAGCAAAGGAAAAACACCGCATAACATAGAATACAAGCTTTAACTGTTGTGAAATTCTTTTCATACTAATAATTATGGAAATGGCTCTCCAGAATCTATATATTTTATTATTTCTCTCTCTAGTTATCTGAATCCTCTCACTAATTTTAGACTAAGGGGGAATGATTAAATTCTTTTATCCTTCATTATTATCAAAAATAGAGTTAAAATTATCAGAAGACTCTTGAGCAGTTTTAAATTTAAATTCCGTTTTCAACTCCATGGTCAATTGCATTTCTGTATCAAGTTAGTAACCATATAAAAGCAAAAGCTGTGAAGAACGCTTTTTCTTATGCCCAATATTAAGGAAACAAAGCTAAAGTGGTTTTGTTGCTACATCTCTTCTATTTGAGATCTGCCCAAATTTCTCATTTGCTACTTTTAGTATTGTATTTATTTGCTTTAAGTACTTTCTAGCAATATAGTAAATATTTTAATAGATTTTGTTTATTGGCTTTCTCTTTTGTGTAAATAATTGTGTTGTTTACCACATATTATTGAAATGAGAGTGCTATTATGAAATAAAAATATGAATGTACAAAATACATATGAAAGAATAACCATTTTGTGCAACTTACTATCTGTACTTTCCCTTTTAAAGGCCTCACTTACCCTGGAGGAGAAGCAAAAGTTAGCTAAAGAACAAGAACAGGCACAGAAACTGAAAAGCCAGCAACCTCTTAAGCCCCAAACAACGACAGTAACACCTCCAGTGAAGCAGGTGAGAGAGAACAACCAACTGCACTGTTTCCATTGGAACTCTGATGCTTTTTCAAGGGCTATATGCATTTAGCGTTTTTTCCTCCTGTGAGTCCCTTTTGTTTTCTCTGGTGGTACAATGGCACAGCTGAGAAAAGCTAAATGAAATTTTCATATGCCTTCATTTGCATCATTAGCACTATTCCCCACTTTATAAATTCCTAGAGTTTCCAAGGATGTCTTTATTATCAGAGGGTCATTGTTCTAGATAAGGAAAAAGGACGCATTAAGAAAGGTTTTTCTCTGAAGAGTTTATTAAGTAAATAAATGAAGGATTTGGAGATAGGAATGGGGCATTTAAGCAAATAGTCACAGTAGTACTTTGTGTGTAGTCTTAGATGTCAAATTAAAGCTGCGTAACAATTAGCTCTAAGTAGCAAAGCACAAAAATAATCCAATTTCTCGTGTGTTATTACATTTCATGCCCAGTTCCATGCAGTGAATTCTAATTTCTGAGAAATTAATGCCAAGTCTGCAGGGGTAATGATAAAATACTGTTGCTAAAATGTCTGTACAGGAAAAACATTTAACTGCATTTTATGTGTTTTGCAGACAAAAGACTTGACAGATACCTTGATAGATAATATGTCATCTTTGACTAGCCGTCCTATCAACCAAGCTCAAGTTGCATCTTCAAACAGCTTCTCTTCTGTTCCTTCTATGGGTGTTGGGATGGGATTTTCATCACCCATTGACAACACAAAGCGAAATATGACAAACGGACTAAACACAAATATGGGTTTTCAGACTGCTGGATTCACTATGGGAGCAGGTCTCGCCACTCAGAATTTCTTCAGTGGTCCAAGTGCAACAGGAGCAACCAAGATGAACATTGTACCAGCTGCCAATATGCCAAATTACAGTCCTATGAATGCTGCATCTGCAATCTCTCCATTGACACAGCAAAACAGACCCCCAGATATGTCTGCTTTAGATAATCTTTTTGGTCCTCAAAAACCCAAAGTTAGCATGAAACAGTTGGCTCAGCAGAAATCAAGCCAGTGGGTTAATCAGTTTGCGCCACCGCCAGGGTCCCCGAACACGAGCAATACAGCCTTGGGACCTCAGATGAACATGATAGGACAGACGGGCTTTGGCATACAGGGTAATCCTTTCTTTTCTCCTCAGAACTTCGCACAACCAGCAAACACAATGACAAACAGCAGCTCAGCTAGCAATGACTTAAAAGATCTTTTTGGGTAAAATGGTTTGTTTTCTTCTTTCAAAGCTTGATGAAATTTGGATCATGGGTAAGCTGATTAACATCTTGTTTTGATTAGTAAAAGCATGACTTGGGGAAACTTTCAACCCAGCAAAGTAATGACTTTTGGACAGGAAAAAAGGCTGATGTTGCATTCACCTGGTACTGCAATGGAATTGTGTAAGTGCAAAGTCATCTTACATGCTAAAGATCTTTTGTCTCTTTACCAACATGAGAGTGTTGAAGGTAGGATGCACATACTCAACTGAAAAAGAAGAAGTATATCAAAATTACTCAGAGGTGAACTCAGTCAACTCCTATGAAATTTCCTACAAAATTTTGTTTCTTAAGCAAAAATGCTTAGGGGATAATGACGCTAGTGGATGCAAACCTGGAGAATCATTCCTGTTGCCTGGATTTGAAACAAGCTGTCATTTTGCCCTATGACAGTTTGCAAAAAGAAAATTCTTACGTTGGCCCAAAAATTCTGATAGCCAAATTAAACAAAGAGAACTCTAACCCATAACTGGGGGCAAGACTAAGAAGGGAACATATTTTGACTTCCTTCTCTTGTGTAAGCTAATGTAATGAATGTGGTAGTAAGCTATAACAGGATTCATCAGTCATGAGTTGTTGTTCTAAAATGTGGTTCAGGTTTGGAACAGAGTAAGAGCATTGCTTCAAAGGTCATGCTGGATTACAATCTCTTTTATAATGCCAGATCCTTGTTACAAGCCCCATAGCAAAAGCAACATACCACTTAAGCAGGATTTTAAAATACATGTGGTGATTTCATCACATTTACTATAGATTCCATTGTTTTGGCTAATATGATACTGCTTCTAACTGATGTGTAAGAAGAATAATGGTAGTTATGAAACTTCACAAAATGAATGTAAATGTAAAATTCACATGTTGACTGCCCCAACTGTGTAACTAAACAGACGTTATATAGTTATACACAAATATCTTGAATTAATTAATAATTTTTGGCTCAATTGAGAAGATTAAAAAGGATCGCCTTATACAAGTTGCACAGGGTTGTGTGAAAAAGCAGACTGCCATAAATTGCCTTGACTAGAGTGAACTATTTCATTTTAATATTGTTTTAAATCAAGAACGTATGAAGGATAGATTGACATGAAGTGATTTCTCAAATATGGATTTGTAAGCTCTAGAGTATATGATAAATACACAGGTATTTCAGATCCTTTTTATTGTATTACTCTAAATTCAATAAAGGTCTCCAGAAATCCAAGTAGTAGTTTCTTCTACTTCCCAGAAGGTGTATGTTCAGCTTGCCCATGATGGAATCTCTGCTCTGTCAGATACTACTGTTGGGTTTTAACATTTTTTTCCTAAGAATTTCAAAAGCTTTCTTACCTAATATTTTGAAGACTATAAATGGTTATTTTGAGAAGGAAAGAACTAGTTACCTTTTTTATGGAAAGCCTACCTGCTTTATTTTTCAAAGCCTTTCACTGAAGAAACTCTTCTTTCATTTGCTGCTTAAGAAACCAAAGGGCCTTATGCTGTAAATATGACTTGTATTTTGTTATACTTCCACAGTTCTAAGCAGTTACAGCATTAAGCATATTTCTTAAAGAATCCTTTATGTATTATAGCTGCTGTGTTAGTCCTATTATTTTAAAATACCTGGGACCAATGAATTTGTGGTCTAGAAAACAATACCTAACATATTGTGATGCTTATGTGCTGTTAATATTCATGGTAAACATTGTAGGTTATGTTAAAATATCCGTGTAAATTTGAATACAGTACTAGAACTGTTGAACTATTTAAGTTCATTTATAGTGGCTGGCACTCTATACTCTCAATCACACTGTCATCTTTTATGTCAACTCCTGAAAGCTGTGTTTTGTTAGGGTGACCTTAAGCAAGCCTTTGAAGAATTACTTGAATCTGTATTCCTCTAAATTATTTGGAAAATAAGTTTATATCAAAATAACATCTCATAGGACTCTACAATGTATTAAATTAATACATCTATGACAAAGGCAGTCGTAAAAGTCAGTGTCCTGATCTGGGGTTTCAGTCACTGGTCTCTCTGGACTGGGGGCTTTTCAGAACTGGATTTAGTTTAACCTATTGCAGGGAAAGTTAAGTGAAAAAAATTGATCTGATTTCATATACTAGACCTCCTAAACTGTGTGGTTTGGGGTATGTGCTTTTGGCATGGGCTATATGAGAATATAATCTATTTTGTAAGAACAAAGTGAAAAAAACCCTACAGATTCAAATTAAAAGTGTCTCTTTGATGAAGTGGTAACATAATAGAATAAGCTCTTTATCTGACTCAGGCAATAGGACTTTTTCCCATTTATATTAGAGAACATAATTTTGATTTCTCTTGTTTGCTGCCCAGAGTAGAACAACAACAAAGAAAACTGAAAAGGGTGCTTATAAAACCTCTAACAAAATCTTCCAGGTTTTTAAAAATTAAAAAAACCAAACTGTAGTTAAACTGGGCGAGTCCAATCCCTCTTCCACGTTGATGCTTCCTGCTAAGTGTGTCAGGAAACTCAGTGTGTGTGATGTTCTCTAAATATTTCTTCTTAACTTAAAGGAAGGAGGACTTGCAAGAGGTCCACCTGCCACTTGGCTCCTGCTACGATTAGTTTTTCTTTAGGAAGCCTTGTCCGATTGAGCTCTCCACTTCTAAGTCATCATTGTGAGGCCCTGCAAGAGGCTGGAAGACTTGGGTTGTAGCCAGAGTGAGTTGTTTGAGAGCAGCAATTGTGCTTCACATCCAGGTTGTTTTTTGGGGAAGAGGAAGGGGAAGGGACAGTGTTATAAAATGTGGGTATTGCAGAAGCCTCCTATGTCTGAACTTGGATGGAAAGCAGTGTTACATCTAGCTTGGCCTGAAGCAGAGGGTCTCATGCAAAGTAAAGTGGAGAACAGAGGTTTGAAATTGGTACCTGATAAAGAAACTACAAATGCTGTTAATGAAATAGTAACCTGGTAAAAAATAAGTTCTTCTTTACAATGCCTTGAGCAAGACTGTAAATTGCACTAAATTTCTGCCCTTTGTATTCAACCTAATTTAAAGGAAAAAATGTGGGAGCCTGTCCAGTTATATCATCACAGCACCCACTGTGCTCACCCACTGTGAGCATATCTTCATTCTGCTGTGGAAATGAGAGCAGGGTCTGCGCTGAAGTGCCCAGCCCGCCTAGTTTACATTCATTTGTAAAGGGGAGGTAAAGGGAAGAGGGAGTAAGTTCCTATTCTTTAAGTGATTAATCTATATCATATTTGCTACAAAAGGAGAAGCTAAGTGAAAATGGCTGCACGTCTTACATACATCAGTTGTGCTTTGGCTGCTCTGCTGTATGCTGAATGAACATGACTGCACCAACACAGCAGTATTTTCCATATTAGAGCTCTTGGTTCCATTTGGGTGTAAGCAGGAAAGCCTCTGAAGTATCGTCTCAAAACTCAGTCACAGAAAGCAAACTAATCCTGTTAGAGGGAAGGATTGTACTAGAGGCTTGAAAAACCACCTCCATTTGGGCTGATGGAGAACCTTAAAACTACTGAGTATCAGATTATCTTAGAAACCCCTACTTCTGACTCTTGAGAGAAACTGGGAGTGAAATGGCACAGGTGTCACTGGAGGAGGGAACCAATCTTCTGTTCCTTTTCATCACACAAGTGGTGTGAATAAGGAACAGAGCAGCCCTTGGAACCTGCTTATGCAGGAGGGCAGCATTACCAGAGGGGTCTTTTGAAAGGTAAAGGAATCCACCAATTATTTGGGAGATGGGGAGAGAAATTTTATTGGGAACATGGGTAGAGTGCCCTAGTTTGTTTTCATGAAGATACAATGTTCTCCTCACTGTGAATAAGAAATGTTGTGGGGAAGTTGTGGCCTTACACAGGTGTTGAGTACCCCAAGTAAAAGGCTGAATTTCTGGATGTGTAGGTGCACAACATTTCAAGCCTTATTCTTTAAAACTTTCCTTTTCTGTTTTGTCTTTTTAGCAACAACTGGTTCACATTTATGTGAAACCTTAACAAATACCCTGATGGCCTTTTAAAGTTAGAAAAATGTATGTTGACTTTTGTATTATAACCTCTGTTGTAATGTTACCTGTATCTGTAGATACATGAGTGTGATTATATTATAGATTATAGGATTTTTAGATTTTTCAGTTCAACTGCACCAAAAAAACAGAGACTAAATGAGAAGTTAGATTTGAATCAAATTCCATAAAACTTCCATGCAGGCTAAGAATTATATGATACTTGTGTTATCTATTATAAATATACATGCTTAGTCTGCCTACATCTGTGTGACTTGAGCAGAAAAGGAAAGTTTTTAAAACATAAGTTTATGAACACTGGATCTTGCATTACAATAAAGTTTTTGGACTTCAGAGTGACATTTGCATATTGATTAGGGGCTTTGTATTGGGGGTGGGTGGGATATTGCTGATTTGTTCCATTTCCAATGAAAGAAGAATAGGGAGGGGAGTACAGAAAAAAGTACCCTGTTGTGTAGGTAACCGTTTTTTTTCTTCGTTAAGAGATATGCTGCATTTTATATATTCATTGGGAACTTTTCCTTTGAAATAGCTCTGAGGAAACCTATCTGGAGAATTTCAGATAAGTTAGCTGATTTTCGAATGAGGTTCTGCCTTGTACTGTACCTTCCATTAGATTTTGACTGCTTTGCAAGGAAATTACACAAGGCAGTGAAACCTTGGATTCATACACCAAATCCTTTTGCCATTAAGGCCTCACCCTTGTATCAACATAACAAATAGGCCCCGAAGTTGTATTGTCTTTAAGTTCTCTGAAACAGGTCTAACTGCTGTACAGATTTCTGAGATGAAGCTGTAAATCAAAATGTGTTAATAGTGAACTCAGGCCTCGAGCAAAATATTTAATACTTGTTTATTTGTCTAATTGTACAGTCTCTGTACTAGTGGCAGTTTTATGTTCTGATTGTAAAACATTAAAATTCTCATGAGATTTATAAAATGATATTGTTGTGTCAGCCGTGATTCATAAATAGAACTGTCATTGCATGGCATCAGTCTGTATATGGTTTATTGGACAGCTCTTCAAAACCAAAATTATTCTTGTATCAACTTTTAGATCAGTTACTTTGAAGCTATGTAAAAGGTACAGTGACAGTTTTGAGAAATACACGTCACTTTGTATTCTGAATTAGGTTGCCTATGGAAATAAATGAACTTTTCATATTTTCACGTTGGAAGATATTTTTATTGAAAATTGTCATTAAATTGACTAATAGTAACTTCTGTCGAAAACTCTTTCCCTGTACATTTTGTTTGAAATACATTTTGTCTTACGTACTTTTAAGTCCATTTCTTAGCGATTGCTGTCCAGACATTTGTAAAATGTCATCACATATTGCCTTCATGCAATGGATAAAAGTTCTGGGGAAAAGCTGCCACACTAGATGTCTCTAAAATTAGCATTTACTTTTTCTAAGCCCACGCTGGGATTCTGATGACACATAGTGATCTCAATTTGCATTTTCACAGCTCATTGACCCAGAAACCAACGCTTTCTCTAAACGCGATTTTCAAGATACACTGCTTTGTAAGGTTAGAGTTTGCCAGCACTCCAAAGGAGTGTAGTTCTCAGCTTTTTGTATGGTATAAATTCTTCAAGTACGAGACATCTGGCATCTGATCTGCTTAAAAGCATCATTGTTGGCAGGAGATGATGTGGGAGAAGAGAGTAAAAGAACAAAAAGGTGGATTCAGTGAAAATGGAAAGGTGGCATCAGGTGGCTTCAGTCCTCTTTTCGTTTTCACTTGCTGAGGATGGCAGCAGCCCCGTTTCTTCCACAGCTGTACCCGTCAAGTGAGCACAGTCCTGTCATATGCCAGGCCCCTGCTGAGAAAATGCCTGCCTTATTTGCTCAGCTAATCACAGTCCTGATCTGACTGGTATGTCCTTCACCTTGGGAATGTTCTCTTTGTCTCTCCATGTCTGGATATTGGTAGGATCTGTAACTTCTACCTGTTTCCTAAGCAAGAAGGTTTCAAGTGCTGAAATCCAAATGTTCTGGGTTGGTTTGTTGTGGTGTAAAGTTGATGTTTTTATAAACTCATTAATTCAGATAGCCTAAATCTTCAAACAGGGAAAGCTGGAGATCTTTGCAGTTGGTTTTTCTTTGCCTGGAATCCTTTGATGTTGGCAGCTAATTGTGTTTCATCACTTAAATATCTCTAGTCCGATCTTTGGATTTGCACCAGAACTTTAGGTCAATCTTTTTTTATATCAGCATTTGTAGAGCTGTGTTACCAGCTGGAGACCACTGCACTTCCTCAGTAGGTTGGAAAACGGCTCATAGTAACAAGGTGGATTCTGATTTCCTGTGCCAAACTGACAAAATAGGAATTCAACTCCTATCCATGCACAAACCCAAGAGCAGCTAAATAAATACTAGTTACTCAAGGTCTAAAATAATTTACTAAGAATTCCAGACATAGAATTTAAACTCTAGACTTTTAAAAAAATCTTTTTTTCCTCTGGAGGACACCTGCCTATGAACTGTACTGTTATGGCTCTGTTGCAGTTTCTTCCTGCAAATTAAGGCAGTTGTGGATGTGAAATGATTGGAAACTCAGAAATGGTAGAAGTTTAATGACCAATTTATACTTACATACCAATTTTTTGAGGTTGGGGGTTTTTTTATCCACCTTTTGCTTTTGCCTTAATTATTCTTTGGCCTTTTTTCATAGAATATCTTAAAATGCTTCACTTTTTGCACAACATTCAAAAGACTAGGTTTTACACTCTCCTACAATAATCAGCTAAGGATAATCAAAGAAGAACCTCAATTTTTAACAACATAAATGAAAACATTGTTATCTTTTACCTGAGAACCAAGAGGTTTGGGAGCTGAAGTTATGACACAGGCAAAAATAGGTTTTAATTTTTTAATTTGTAGATTGTAAGAGATTTGACACATTTAGTCACATCTGTTAGCACTTAAAATATTAATTTTAAACAAATATTTTGCTCAAAGAAGAAAAGTTTATTTATCATTTTAAGCTGTCTCTGTGTCATAATTTTTAAACAAGAAAAGGTTTCATGAAAGGTATTCTGGAGCTTATTTTATTCTAACATGACTAAGCCCTAGCTGCAGTTCAGCATAAACACAACTCTCCCTTCAAGTCAGCTAGAAAATACGTAGATTTTCAGCTCTGTTTTTAAGATTAATATGCCTGCTCAGCCATCCTTCTCCCTCATGCCCTCTCAGCCCTTTGCAACTTCAAACCTGTTGCCCACTTTCAACCTTTGTTTGATGAAAGCGTTATTAAAATACCAAAGATAAAGAATTAATTTAAGTTGTATGGTAACTGTGGCCTCATTAGAGGGACCAACTTTGCACTTCAGGTGAGGGAAGGGCTGTAGGTGGAGATAGCTCTGGTTAGACACTAGAAAATTCACTTAAGGGAGAGCCCTAGGAAGGCAGGTTTTATGAATTCTGATTTTCACGTAGTAGTGAGTTTTATTTTCATATCCCACAGTTTTGGTTTCCAACAGTATTTAAAAGGAAATCATTTTTTCATTAACTTCTATCACGATGTTTTCTTTTAAAGAGTTCCGATCTAGGATTAGAGAAACGCAATGAGCTACATGCTGTAATTTGGTGAATCAATCAAGTAAGAGACTATTCATGATTGGGTATCAACACAGGTAGTTATTAATAGTATGTTATAACAGTACTGCCAGGCATAGACTATCTGTTAAATATAGAAAGAAAACAATACCAAAGACTACTCCCCTTTAAAATGTACTTTTCTAGTAAGAAGAAAAGGGAAAACACAAATTTGAAGAAGTTGAATGATCTTTTGAATAACTTGTAACAAAAAAATTTCTAAAAACATCAAAACAGTTCCTTACTGATAGTGACAGGCTGTTATGAGATGTTAATTTCAAAATGATTTGTAAGATATAGTAAAACTGCCATAAGGTGTCACTATAACCCAAGGAACTTTCAAATAAATTTCAAACATTGTAGAAGTGTACTTGCCCAGCTATAAGACTTTCCTTTTACAGCTTTGTGAAAGTAAAAAAGGACCTATTTTTAATTAACAAACTGCATTCCTGTAGGCACAGAAATCATCATCAAATGTATCTGTATTAGTGCAGTAGTGTAGAAACTCTGTCCTTTTTTTCTTTTTGTGGAGAAACAGACATACTTCACATAGCAACTTTCCACATAAAAATGCTTTAAAAGCCCTCTTACAGTCACAGGTAAGAAATGAGTACTTAATTAGCAGTTTTCAGTAAGGAAAATTATAAATAGGCATTCTTATTTCCATTATTATTTTATATATTACTAGCATACTAGGAGCCACTATTTTGTGTCCAACTGTGATCAAATGTCTTTCCTACTGGCAATCTGATCAGGAAGCAGAAATGAGAAAATAAAGATGATTTTTTTTAACCATTTGGAATTATGCTGGTTTTGCTGCAGTTACCAGGGAAACAAACAACATCTGAAAATTTGATTTGGGCTGACTCAACACAAAATGTTTTAACCTGGCAGGAAAGCACTCAGTTCTCATGTGTGGTAAAATAGAAATCAGGATTCTGAAGTCTTTGAGTCCATCTTCGTTTATGGCAGAAAATTGTAGATGTAAAGCCACAGTTTTCAAAATCTGAAGGACCAGATTGATCATTTACTCTAAACCCTTGTAAAACAGGGGATCCCAGGTCACCTCTTTTATCTTTGACGTCAGATGCTGTAGATCTCGAAGGCTCAATTCCTACAGTACCCTCTTTTTTATGTAATGTTGCAATGACTTTTACAGGTGCCAGTACAAAGAGGGTCTCCAGTACACCAGACACTATACAAACACAAAGGAAGAATTGGCTTCAGCCCAAAGTTTCATGCCTGACAATAAAATATGCTTATCATCTGGGTGGACGTCTTAGGCACCACTTAAGGACATTGGTTTAGTGGTGGACTTGGCATTGCTCAGTTAACAGATGGACTCGATGGCCTTAAAGGTCTTTTCCTGAAAGAATGATTTCATGATTCAATGAAATCTACCAGACAACTTTTACCAAGGCCTTGTTCTTGGGCAAAGCATCGTCAAACTTACAATGCTCTAAACATTAAAGTCTGCCAACCCTAAGGCCTATGTGCAGATGAAACCAGTATTCATTATCTCTGCTTAAGTACTTTGCTCCATTTGGAAGAAATGAAGGCATTTAAAACTTTCAAAGAGACTTAGTTTTAAAACATCAAAATGTTTTAATTCAATTTAATTTTAAGAAATCTTCAGTTAGGAAGGGAGGTCACTTAGGTTTTTCTAGCCTTTGAGCTCATGATGAGAGCTAAAAAGGCAAAGTCATCTCGCATTAATTAAAGAAGGATTCTCCAGATGAGAAGAGCAAGCTGTGGTCCAAAAATCATCTCACAAGCACCAGGGATGTGAGCACATGGCCTTGAACTGAAAAGAAACTGATTAAAAATTGACAGAGTTATTCTTGTGTATTTCCACTGGAAGACCCCAGCAGCTTTTGGTTATTGTTAAGGCTGATTGCTCAGCACAAAGTGAAATATCTTTGTGTTAATTCAGCAGAGGCACCGAAAGGTTAAATTGACTTTCCCAGGGTGTTAGTGTCAGGGTGGCAGTTACTGTGATAATTAAACGTTTGTGAAGAGTTCAAAATTTTATATTTTACAAGCATTAGAAGTGGCTGCTTGCAAGACAATCAGCACATGGAATGTGTATGCTATCCAGTCTGCACTGAAACCAGTAGCAAAAATTTCTCTTAAATGTGGCAAAGAGTTTACCCCATCCATTATGTTGAGGAATCATCGGTAGGAGTAGCATAAAGATGTTTTTTCAAGCCTTTTCAACAAAAGAAATAGCTAACAAATTAGATAGCCTCTAGGTGTACATTTACTTGTACCTGTAGAAACTACTCTTCCACATAAGTTTATTGCTAGTTCTGATATTTGCATGCTTGGTTTTCTTATTCTGAGTCAAGCCCTGTGTCTGCAAGGCACAGCTGTAGTTAGAAAAGCACATCTCCTGTATGTGCACTTGATCTGTTTCAAGTTTTCTTGCAACTCACTTTACTCTTGAACACCTGAGGTAATGATGGTATATGAGCCCACAGCAGTGGCTGTCTGCATGCTGGTTTAGGTCTGTATTGGGTCTAAAATACAGTTTTAACACACTTACTAGTGGTATTTGGGAATAGGAGTCTGTAGTTTCAGTAGTATCTATGAGTTATGTGAGCTATATAGTTTTAATTTTGCAAAATATTTCTTTGCAAGTGCAGGCAAATGCTGTGTCTCGGACTTAGCCTGCAGCTTGCAAGCAGCAGAGTTACAATGAAATGATGTAATTCGCTGTGTTTTGAAAAGGTCTGAGATAGCAAAAGGAGGATCACAATGTGGTATAATTTCTGAAAAAGAAAATTAGGGCATAGGGTTAAATCAGGAAAGAAAAAAGTAGTAACAATGACAACTGGGTCCATAAGGGCTATCATGTTAGGTCTTATCAAGGAAGAAAGGGTTCCTCAGCTGATGCTCCAAAATGTGTGCTGGGATTAGTCACATAGGTATTGCCATGGCCTCACCCAGCGCACTCTTGTTGGGAATTGGGTAGTGCCCCTGTGGATGATGCTCCAGCAGAAGCAGGGCACTGCAAAGCTTCTGTGACAGTCTCTGCAGCAGCGTTTTGGAATCCAGGCACTTTGCTACTCTGTGAGCCTGAGGAGGGGGAAACAGAGAAGCAGCACTGCTCCTGTCGAGCTGCCTCCCTGCAGAAACATGAGTGACACACTTTCTTTAGACCTTAGAGAAAGGGTCAGTGAATTTCAAAAGGGGCCACTGCTGCAGCACTGCAGAAGTGCAGGCAGTGAAGGATTGCAAAGAGTAAAGAGAAGGGAGAGAGGAAACCTGCTGTGAGAAATGTGTAATTCCGAGGCAGGTGGTACTGCTAATGAGAGACACCTACACCCACGAGGGGAAAGTACCCTGCCCGGGGCCAGCCAGGATATATCTCTGAGGGAGCCACTTGAATCAGTCCCAAATGAATGAAGGACAGACTTCAGAAATCTGTGCTAAATGCAACTGGAGAATATGTGGATAAGTGAACAAAGCACTACATTTTAAGCATAACCCCTTTCTTGTGTCTGCTCTGTGCTCTCTTTATCCAAACCAGGACCAGAAACCCAGAAAGAAGGGCAAGATAAAACCCTTTTTTCCACAGCTGCTGGGAGATATGGGTTTTGAATAGCACTTTCCAACCTGAGTTTCAGTCTTCCAAAGTGAATTCCTTGCTCTGGAATTCGCACCAGTTTGGAGACAGGTTCTTCCACAGTTTCAGGTGTTCAGCTGCCACAAGAGCATTCAGGAAACTATCTCAAACACCAGCAAATACGTTTGTTTAAATGGAAAACAATTTCATGATGTAGTTTCACATGTATATATTCCTAAACCCACACATACCTCTGGTGTCTGGCAGTTGGCCTGCTAGGGTTCGTTTTCTGTTGCCTGGTGAAAGAAAATGGGAGAGGCTGCTTTAATGCACACGTTATTGTGCTGGGCCTTTCCATCATGGTGACCATGCTGCTTCGCCTGTCCACACGCCCCAGCGGTAAACCAGGACTAGGGGTCTGGAGTAAGAAACCAGGAGGAATTTCTTCCTTTTGCTCAGTTTGGAGATGGCCAGATTCAAGCCTGAGCAGCGTGAGTAGGAGGAGGCAGAGGAGGAAGAGGAGGTGGAGCTGCTCCCAGGGCAGCAGGACAAGCTGCAGGGAGAGTTACTGGTCAGTCCTTGAGCTGGCAGTGAGAGCAGTTGCTGTTCAACCCAACTAGACAGAAATACACCCAGTGAAGCCCTGCTAGAGGCATGTGGGTAGGTAGTGCGGAGATCTGGAGGTACCCATGTTCTGAATGCTCGCTATGGAAGGACTGTTCTGCAAGGACAAATGTGTTGGCTGTGCCGAGCCAACATTTCTCTACACCACATGAATTATTCAAAGAGGATAAAGAAACTCTAACCAGTGCTGCAACAAAAGAGACTGCAGCAAAGCCAAACTCTCAGCTCCTAACTATGCTCCCTCTCCCTCTCTTCTCCCCTCCTGGTTCATACTAGGAATAAAGGATTTCAGTGAAAGGTGTTTGCCTGCCTCACATAACCCTGGGGAAGTGTATTTTCCAACATTGTCTTCCTCCAAGTGGAGCTGGGACAATCCAGACGTTTGGTGTTTGTATTATGGAGACTTCTAAAACCCAGAGACTGGGGGCCCATGCAAGGAGCCAGGAGAGGAGTGTAGTGGTGGATGGATAGTCTTTGCACTGATTTGGCCCAGATATACATCCCACTCAAACCTACTCACTCAGTTCAAACACCCAAATGAGGAGTTTGTAAGTGAAGAGAACTCAGATCCAGTTCATATCACCGGAGGAATTGCTTTCTGGCTTTCTTTTTTTCTCCTCTCCCTCTGTAGAGTCTGGATAGACCAAGTTCTGAACAGAAGTTAGGGGGAAAGTGTGGCCCCTGAGCCTGAAAGGATAAGGACAGTGTAGGGCAAGAGGGAGGGACCAGAGCCATGGCCACTGGCTCAGGGACACCAGGTGGCCTGTGGCAGAGCAGGAGCTGGGGTTGGTGTGTGGGCAGCTGCCTGCCCGCCACATGGCAACTCTCAGCTGGGGACTTCCAGGGGAAATCAATTCTTGTCCTGCCGGTGGCCTGATGAGGCATTGACAGCTTCTTAATTTAACTGTCCTTGTAGGAGTGACATAATGTGTCGAATACAAAGCTCTCAATTTTTCTAACCATCTACAAGGTTTCTGCCTTTCCCCTCACCTAAAGGAAGGGGCTGATAGGGAAGGGAATATATTAAATTGTTTGGGTGTTTTTGTTTGGTTGTTTTTCTTTGTTTATTTTGTTTTGTTTTTTCTTTCTTTTTTTTTTTTTTAGTTGTTGTCCATAACCCAAATCCAATATCTGAGGCCTTGCCAAAAGCAGAAATCCTTCATTTGACTCCAGCCAGTGTGTAGGCATGATGAGTGGAGTGATGAGCTGCATTTCCACAAGAGTTTTCCTTAAGTACTTTCTGCCATGCTAGGAAAAGTGTGTTGTCATCATGAAGTCACACCGAATTGGACTGCTTCACCTCTTTGACCCCCTTTGTGTTTCAAAAATGCAATGGATTTAATTTATGGCTGGTCTTCCGTTGCTTATTCAAACAGCATTGCACCAATGCACCTGCATGTCTGTCTGCCCAAGGGCCCAGCAGCATCAATAATAAATGACCAGACATGGGAAGGCAGCTTTGGGTTCAAACCAGCAAATGCATTGGGGTAGGGGCCTCCCCTGGGCCGGGGGTCCACAGTGAATGGGAACTACAGCTTGCAGTAATTCCCTCCCTGCAGAAAGGACTCGTAAATATTTAATAAACTTCTGGCCCGTGCCATTGATGAGCAAACTGGAGTGGCTTGAGGACAGGTATTGTGTCTGTTACTATAGCACCACCTTGCACAGGATCTCGGTGTGAAAGAGGCAGGGGAGGGAGGGAAGGAGGGAGGGAGGGAGGGATGCACTGAGGATGAGCCCCAGCGAGCCAGCCTGAGGTTTGCCTGTGGAGCAGGCAGCACGTCCTGCCCAGGGACGCTGGCCCTCAGCAGCACCCCCGGACATCTGCCCCGGCACAGGTACCGACCGGCGCGGCAGAGCTGCTCCACGGGCCATGCCGAGTCCCTGAGTGCTTCTCAGGGGGCTTCGCTCCACAGCTTCTCCCTTCTGGCTTTGCAAGATCTGACTTTTTTTTAAATTTTTTTTCACCCTCTCCTTTTTTGAGCAACTGGTTGCTGTTGCAGAGGTCACCGAGGGGACTGGTGGAGGCTCCCGACTCTGGCATTGGGAAATATGACAGCAGAAGTGACTGCTTGTTAACATAAGGGATTTACTGAAGAAGAAAGACAAAATGCCTTTCAAAGTGCTCGGTTCACTGAAAGAAAGATTTTTTAACCCAGGAAAGGAAGAGGTGAAGAACACCATTAGTGACTCGCTGGGGAATCTGAGAAGGTAAAACCAGAAAGAAAATTCCCAGACAGGTCCATTGATTCAATTTATTAAGAGAAATGCAGTATAGAAAAAAAATGTATAAACAAATAACAGAATATAGAGTTGCAAAATTAATATCCGAGTTCAGAGAGTGAGACACCTTGCTGTTAAGACAGAAGATGTAAAAGGAGCAGTTACAACAGCATAGGATTATAGATCATAGAATATTTATATTAAACAAAAAAGGTGAAAATAAATTATGAAATAATGTTCTAATATTAAAAAGAGCTTGAGAAGTGTTTAATTAAAAAACTTTTAAATAATTAAAAATGAATAATTCTGTGGTCTAGTTTGCATGAGAAAAAGCAATAATTTAATGGGAATTAACACTCCCAATGATGCCACTCTTGAAATTAGATTTAAAGTTCCGAAATTACAGGTTTGGGGTTTTTAAAAACTTGTTCCAAATTAGTAAGAGAAAATGTATTAAATAGAGATGTGTATGTGTGTTTACTGAGACTAGCAAATTAGAGAGAGAATAAGGAGAAGCAGCTGTTTGCTAGCAAAAGCAGAAGAAATTTAAAGATTTTCATCTTAACCTGACAATTTTATGAACCAAGAAATGGAAGATTTTTATTTTTAGAGAAATGAAAATTCGATGTAACAAATGACTGGTTTCATAAAGGGAAAGATATTTCTCATTTAAATAGAAGAATATTTCTGTTAGAAATGGCTACTAACAACACTTATTTGTGTAATCAATAGATGAGGGCCAGAGGGGTTAGTGGCATTTCTTCTGTGCTTGATGTTGATGTTATGTTTTAAATCTTTGTGTGTATCAGGCCAGCATTTTAACTGCAGGTGTTTCTAGTGAATGAATTGTATCTGCTTTCATGTCCATCCCTTTGCCTTCTATTGGGAATGCTATCTTGAGTCAAGAAATAGTTCTTTCCACATCTAAACAAGCCTTTGATCACAAGAAAATGTGTAAGAATTGACACATATCATACTACAGTATATACACTTCTGAAACATTCATAACAAACGCTGGTAGGTTGCAGTTACTCTATTTCTGTATCCTGTGAACAGAGTGTCTGTGTTCTATGCAGTTTCAACTTAACTTTTTTTAATTTACAGTGTTACTGATGAAGTCTGATGTTCTGCTGTGTTTCCTTTTGCTGTGTATACTTTACAATACTCTACAGTAATTCCAGGGAATCCGTCTATCTTTTAGAACATTGATTCAAGTCATTTATTCAATGACAAATTCTCTTTGCTGTGGGCTCTGCTGGCCAATATGACCAAATCCATGTAGGGTTTGTATCTGGTGAATATGTGATGTGGCAGTACACTGGGCTCACTTTAGATTATCCATATTGCTCTCCTCTTGTAGTCATGTATCAAAGATGTCATGCTGGTTCCTACACAGCTGATAGTACAGGCAACCAACTTCAGCAACACTGCTCCTGAATCAAATTAACCCAAATATCACTTGAAATACAAGAAAGTTTGCTGAACTTAATTATTTTTTGTTTTAAACGTAAGTATCCCAGAGCCTTTCTTAGATGTACCAATCAGTAGAGGAAATAATCCAAACTACAAAATCTTTTTACTGTGTCTGCAGTCAGATCTGAGTAAGAATTGCTGCAACTTGAGCAGTATTGTAGGAAATACGCAGTCATATTTGGAAGTTTCCATAAATGAGTGAAACATGCATGGTTTTAATTTGAACTTCATTCTCTACAGCTCAGTCTACAAATAAGAGCACACACTGGTGTTTTACATGACTGTACATGTACCTATATATCAGCTGCAACCTTGACTTTGCTCTTCATCCAATCCAATTGGTTTTAATGTGGTGTAAATCAGCGAAGAATTTGGTTTCTCTTTTAGCATTTGATTGATGATGAATTGTATTAATGCACATCCTTGATTAAGCCTCCAAGTGTGATTTCACTGACTCTGATGTGTTGATGTCAAAACTGGCAAAGTGGGTAGAAACATGCTTTCTAACTTTGGTAAATATGACTGGTCTATGCCTTCCTGCCACATTTCCTCTGTCTTGCAAACAACAGAGCTGGCCCTGAACAGAAGCTGATGCCTGGCAAGTGCAGCTGGTCCGTAGCAATTGTTCACAGTCCAGCTCAAGTGCTAAAGCACAAGCAGCATAAGGCACCTTACTGCCTCCTCACAGATGTGCTTATTTGGTGGGTGCTGCAAAATAAGAGTCCGCTCACAGGTGATGACTTTAGGGTGCCTGCATCCTGGAAGGGAGGCAGCGGGGACTGAACTGGGAGACACAAGAGCCATCCTTTCTTTAGGTTGTTGGCAGCTGTTTAATTTGTGAGATCTCAGAAGATGTGCAGCACCTGGGACATGCAGTCCCTTGGTGTCTGAGATTTGCTGGGGGTTTCATGTAAATACCATGCAGGAACCAGCAAGAGAGGCCCCATGCCCTGGATAACCTAAGAGAGTTTGCGTGTCTGTACTGGGATTTGGTACCAATGCATCAAACACAGGATTTAGTGCGGAAAATTATCACCTGGACAAATCCCTGAAGAGTAAATAGGATCTCAGGAGATTGTATCTGCTTTTGGATTAATGATGTTTTTTGATAATCAGTGTATAGGTTTCTGAAGTTACACAGGGATCATTGCAATTACTGGATTTGTAGGTGTGAGGTGTGAACATTGTGTATGATTGTGCTCCAGCTGCCTGTGAAAGACTGCAACATCTGCTGAAATCCATTCTGGAATGTGTTTTAACACACGACAAATATTAACATTTGCCTGTTACTGTAGAACCTGAGTTTTTAATCAAATGAAATTAAATTCTAGTATACCTAATTTATCATTTAAAGAAAGAACTAATTCCTCTGATAAAACCCCCTTAAAATGCAGAGTGCTGAATGTGTATGTGCTCTAGGGATTTTATTTATTACTGATAGGAATTTTTAAAATTCCTTTCATTCTTTCAAAATTCTGTATATGCCAGAGTAGGCATTCAATAAAAAAGAGAAATTTTGCATACAGTTATTATGATATTTGGGCACAGAATCTGGATGCAGATACCTTCAAGTAACTTAGCTCTTCTTACTTGCCAAGTGTTGTACATTTGCTGAGAAAAGGAAAAACATATCTAAGGACTGAACGTTTCCTGTGCAGGAAAATGCACTCCTGCATCTCCTGCATGAGGCAGATAATTAGAGGAAAGTACTGGTCCTGAAGTATTTTTCTAAGTCATTGGTCTACAACTAGTAAACATTTTCACTGACACTACCAAAATATATGGATCAATTGGAAGATAAACTTCTCATCATTTCATGGAGTTGCCATATCTTCATTATGTACCTGTTCAATAAAACAAAACCAAAAACCCTGCACAGACACTGGCTCAGTGAATGTCTGAGCTGCTCTAATACCTGTGGTTTTGGACTGCTACTGAAAAATAGTTTTCCCCAAGACAAACCTGATATAGAGGCATTAACATTAATCTCTGGGGGTAGGAAATAAATTGTGTGGATTTGGGGTCATGGATCAGTCCTCAACTTGCTTCTTTTACTTAGTGAAATACAATAGCAGAATAATTAATTTCTCTGCAGAGGCAATATTGGTCCATAGTTCTAGTCCTACCTCACCACTGAATTTGGAGCAGAAGGATGTTTTCATGCCTATCGAAATTGACAGCCAGCTGAAAACATCCAGATGTTTTGGCTTTGCATGAAGTGTCTAATCTTTGCCAGCTGCCCAAAAAAATGCACCCACTAAAGTCCAACATTTCTCTTATAAATAGAGCCTGGGAAATGTACAAAAATTTAGAAAATTGTTAATTGATGTAATTTCATCAATATTTTAGATTATGTTAGAAGAAAACAATTAAATTACTTATTTTGGCTTATTAATAACGCTTGTTAATAACTGACAACAGTTCTAAAAAAGAATTCTTGAATTGTTTTTACAGTTCCTGAGGTCTTCATTTCTGATATCTCATTCTGTTTACACCTGCCTCTATTAAGACACGGAATGGAATATACACGCATGGAATATATGTGTCTTCTTTTTAGAGCGCCTGACTGAATTAGTCTCTGTGCTCCCATTTCACTAACAAATGCTGTTTCCCTGCAGGTGAATCATGAGATCTCAATCACCCCCAATAACACCACAGTAAGATCACATTTTCTGTGTTACCTCGCTTTAATGGAAAGTCTTTGCTCCAGTCTGACAATGAGCTAAGGATCTAACTTAGCAGTGAGCATGGGTTTGAGAAAGGAATTATATAAAATAATTCCAGGAGTTCCCTTCTGGCCCAAAACACTGTGATTCTAGTGTTTCTTGAAATGTGAGCTGATGGACTGTAGCATGCTTATTCTCTTTTTGCTGAGACTATGGCTGAAATAATGGGTTTATGTAGTGACGTTAAAAGGAGGAATATAGTAAATGATGCACCAGTTAGCTCTAAAGCCTAAAAATGATGAGATTTTTAAGTGAAACTTTATATTGGAAAGATATATTTAAGTGCAGGAGAAGCCATACTTACCACCTATATCTGCATACTGTCTGTTAGATTATGGGTAATACATTAGGCTTGCAGCAGCTGGAGGAAGTTGTGGTTAAACCAACACTGTCCCAAAAAACCCAATCCAGTCAGATGTAGCCCTGTCAGCATTTACAGTAGACTTTCATATGGAAAACTGAAGTGCATGGGATTTCAAATACACTCAGCCAGATGTGTGAAAGAAGGAAATAATTTATTCCTTATCAGAAAAGAGTGAATGAAACAATTTCATCATCTTACACGGCGAGCTGAGCTTCCTTTAGATTTTTGCAGTACTCCATGTAACTCCATGGCAGACACAAAAAGAGCTGGATCCTGAGCTCACTGTTTCAGAGTGAAGCCAAAACTGAAAGGCTGCTGATCAAGGCCTCTCTTAGTAAAGGCTTAACCTTAAGCTCATGGGTGGTGTTCAGTGGGCTAATCATGTATTCACAGTTAGCCTTGTCCTTAAGTGTTTCAGCATGACAGAAAAACCATACTCTGCATTTTAAAAAAATGCATGGAAAGGTGATGTTTGGAAAGGAATTATCTAGCTCTGCTCTGGTGGGTGTGTCTAGCTCTTTCTTACCTCACCTTTTCTATCAGAGACTTTGCCTGGTCCTGCAGCATGATGTTAATAGCCCTAATCAGATTGAAAGACCAAATTAATTTTTGATTGCAGTATCATGCAGTTCCAGATTTCATGGAAGTGCCATTTTGTTTAATATGAATCTCTCAGCTAGATTGCCTGTAGGAAAGGGAAAGGCTGGATATGCAAAGCCTGAGGAGCTGCACTCCTGTGTTAGTTGGTGGCAGCTGATGGGCAACCTCTCACAGGCTGATATGTGACTGGGTGCCATTTGCTCCTACTCAAACCTGGCATCTTCCCTCCCAGTTATTCCCAACTGCACTGCGGTTGCCACACCAAATTTGATCCCAAGCAAGGCCCTTTCAGTCTCTGCTGCTGAGGAATTGTGAATCAACTGCCCAGAAAGTCCCTGTCTGCCTTCATATCTCATTTCATAGTAAGTATTTTACACAAAGGGCAACACATTCCACAGTAGGAGTTGCAGGGGTTGGTTTGCTTTGGGGCAAATGAAGTCCTTGTAGTGGCAGGATATTTCAGAGAAGAGGGAACAAACACGTGACTTCAAATGCCTCTAGCAAAGAAAGTCTGGGCCTGTGTCTTTTACGTCTTCAATAGGGGCTCTGATGCCAGAGACTTTTTCCTCTGCATCACAGCCCTTATTTTTGTCTCACAGGAGAAAAAAAATTCCAGGGAGTTTGGGGCTGAGTGAAACCATGCTTTGTGTTGTATTTGCCCTTTTCTTGAAACCTACTGGCACCTCTGCTTAGTAGATCTATTTAGAAATTATGGTTAGTTTAACCATGTGTAAATTTTCCTAAGAATCTATGGAATTTATCACAACAGACCTCCAGTTAGGTCTCATAGTTATGTTCATGAGTAGCCTGTGAACATTTTTGCAGCTGGTTGTCTGGCTAGATGGCTCAGATGTGCGAACACCAAGAGGTCATTCAGGAAAAAGTGTAGTCTCTGCTAACCTTTCACAGCCTGCCCATCATTAAATCACCTGTCACTACCAGGAGACAAGTGCCTCACAACAGGAGCTAGCAGGTGACCGGAGCATGGAACTGTCCATCCATGGTTCAGCAAATTTTACTGAGACAACAGGGCATCTTCATCTTTTCTTTCTTCATGCTTTTAGGAAGATCGATGGCACCAACGTGGAGGAGGAGCCCCTTGAGCTGACAGCGGAGGGGCGGCCCGTGCTGGCGAGCAGCCGGCGGCCGGCGCTGTGCGAGTGCTACTGCTGCGGGCTGCCCAAGCGCTACATCATCGCCATCATGAGCGGCCTGGGCTTCTGCATCTCCTTCGGCATCAGGTGCAACCTGGGCGTGGCCATCGTGGAAATGGTCAACAACAACACCGTCTATGTCGATGGAAAGCCAGAGCTGCAGGTAAGAAAACAGCTTCCTTTCACTCTTCTGAGCAGATCCCATTGCAAAATCACCTAAATGCCACAGAGCAAAGTCCTGTGTATAGATTAAAAAACTGGAGGAGGGAGACATGCCAGTCTTGATGCACATAGATGTGCAGGCACTTAGTTCCTATTTATGTGATGAATAAAAAAATCTGTAAGATCTGAGTATTTGCAGTGTCATACAGAGGATTTAAGTACCAGAAATGAGAACTGAGTTAGTTTGCATGTCTACCAGGCCCCTGATCTGTCAGTTGTCACAGATTTTGTTATGGTGGCAGAAGCTTCTGCTTTTTACTATCTCTCAGGGAAATGTGCTCTGATTATGCTACAGAAGGAATCCTCAATTATTTTATGCAGGGCTGCAGCCACTCTGTTCATATCTGTGGATAGTTTTCAAGATTTTAAAGCAATCATTAGCAATAAGGTGTCAGGTTTTGACAATGTGGGTTGTTGTCTGGAGCTATTAAGGGCTAGTTGCCAAGCTATTTTCAAATTTGCAGTAGATGGCGTGTGGTCCACAGATACACAGCTTTATCAATGCACCCAAGCAAGTTCAATCCATACCTTAGCATTTCCCATCCTGCCTCTGTGTTTAGCTGTGATGTCAAGTGTCCCTTTATGGATTTTATGAACTTGAATCTCTGTGTTTGCTCTACTTGTTGACTTATTTTTGGATATATTTTGAATGTTTTTGTCCTAAAAAATTCACAAGAATCTTGACTCTTGAATGAAATGCCATGCAATTATTCATCAGCTTTTCTCCTAGATATTTTAACTTTTGGTAAAGAAGAGTGCAGAAAATGTCTATTGTAAATTTCCAGTGTTAAAATCATGCCTGTCTCCATGGCTCATGATCATAGGAGCCATGCTTAGACTTCCTGCTGAATCTGTATTTATTCAGTCCAATCCCTTCTCCCTGTGGTCCTGCTGGGACTTCCAGGTTCTGTACTTAAGCCAGAGAAAGTATGTGCCTGCACAGGTTGGGAAGCTCAGAAGAGGTAATTTCAGGAAATGGGAATAAATTCCTTCCACAAATCTAAACTCATAGGGTTTGGGCATGAGCCCCTCCTGAATCAGGAGCTGCTTCCCTATCTCATGGTGTTTCTGCCTTCAGAAATTAACACTACCTAGAAACTCAGCTTGAAAATGCTAGTAGAAAATTAGATGTTTGAACAGAAGTGTTTCAGCACAAGAAAGTGGGACAAATTGAAATGCATATTGATGGGGAGGGAAACCCTTCAGCCCTTTGTAAACATGTTGGTAAATTAATGCCATCTCCCTGCAGGTGAAACAATGAGCTGTTTTTCAGTTTGCTTCTTTGTGAGCAAAAATCCAATGTAGTGGGAAAACTGTACTTTTTACATGCAAAGACTAATATTGAAAAAAGAGATGTTAAGGCTTATCACTATAGTTGCCAATTCTCTGTGGTATTTTAGTGATAGTTTCGATTCTGAGTTTAAAAGACATCTGTGGTGCTTCCTCACAGAATGCTTAGCCACCTTTCCCAGATATGTGATTAGCATGAAAATGGTCATAAAGCCCAACATTGTGGTTTCTTATTGATTCAAAAGCATTCTTCAGAGCTAAGGGCTCAGGGAGAAAAAGTTAACACTGACCTTACAGTAGTGTTTATACTGATTCAGGGCCAGAATGGAGGGCAGAAAGGGCACCTTGGATCTCCCTCTCTTTGCTTTATTTTGTCTATGTTTTGCCCTGGGCTTTGGCTATCCATCTTCTGAACAAGGTATGTCAAAAAATGTCATCAGAAAATAGAAAAATCCTTGTTCAGAAGAAATTCGGGAACACTGAAACTGCATGGTATTCAAAGATGAAGTACGTGGTAAAAGCATTTCTCTTGGCTGCAGGGATTTTTGACTAGGAGCCACCTATGACCAGCCTGTGGCTGTCCTTCTGTATCCAAATCCAACCCTACAACTGGCATCGCTTCTGATAAAAGATACACTAATCACTGGCTAGTGTTACCTAGTTTCATTTTCAGATTGCTTTGTCTTCAGATGTGCTCCTTGCCCCCAACTCTTTTCTGCTCCCGTGCCATTTAATGCTGACAGTAGATGGTCGGAGTTTGGCCCTGACAGGGAGAACCATGAATAAATCTGACCAGGAAGTGAATTAATCCAAAGGATTTAAGCAACCTTGATAATCTTGGGGGAATGGGTATGTCCACTGAAAGGCATCAGGTCCTTCTTATAACTCTGAGCAGTCTTGAAAACAAAGTCTTCAAGATTAAGGAACCCGGGGGGAAGCAGTGGCAAGTGGCAAAGTTGAAGGTCCAGCATTAGCTACTTTATGGCTGAAACCTTTCCTCCTGCACTCAACTGACAGCTAAGAGCAAAAGCAGTAATCTCACATGGGAATTGAACATCCTTTTGCCTTAGCTGGGGGCTTTCAAGCTCAGCAACGCTGAGCAGCCAGTAAAGAGGCTTGATTTGGAGCATGGGGTGACTTCTGTTTGACTTCTAAGCGATAGTTACCTCCAATGAGTATGCTTCACTGACAGCATGTATCCCGTTTCCTTTACAGACAGCCCAATTCAACTGGGATCCAGAGACTGTAGGACTCATTCATGGCTCCTTTTTCTGGGGTTACATTGTGACACAAATTCCAGGAGGGTTCATCTCAAACAAATTGGCTGCTAACAGGTAAGAAAACAATAACCCAAAGAAATAGGCTTTAGAGCCTGACAACTGTTTTACACTGTGTAAATGATGATTACTAGAATAGTGAATTAATGTGTTTCAGAAATGCGCATCTGAAACTGAACATTCAGTATCTATGTCTGTAATCAAAAACGGGACAAGATTTCCATTATGGGTCTATTGCTGATTCTTTCAATTTAACTTGTTCATCTCAAATATTTACACATTTCTTCTCTAAACAATAATGTTTTCCGGAGAGTTCTAGGGAAATCACACCTAATGCTTCCAACCATGGTTGAAGCATTTGTCTTTAAGAAGTTGTCTTAGTGCTTTTTAGCTCAACTTAACATCAGTTTTCCGTCAGAGTTTGACCTTTCTCCTTTAAAAATTCCCTGTGGACTGAAGCTGGGCATAAAGGAATTGCAGAACTATTTATGTTCTGAAGCCACAAATCCATCCTCGTGCACACAAATATCCTTGCCATGGCTGGATACAGTACTGACTGTAATTAAGATTGCATAGAACTTCTAATAGATCCTCCTGATTTCTGCTTGGTGAACTTTGAGAATCTGTATAGATTTTTTTTATGATCAAAGTGTTTGTCAGCCAATTTATTTTTTTTTTTAGTTCAGCTGCTCTTGAAAATGTACTTTATTTTCTGCATTCTGCAAAGAGCTATAGGGGTTACAAGACTGCCTGAATGCTCTTCCCACCCATATGCCCTTGTGGAAATTGCTCCAGAGCAGAGTCATCCCTCTGAATTGCCCAGACCGTTCAGTCCCAACTCTCTCCTGTCCATAACCAAAAGTTACTCAGAGTTTGGTTTGCACTGCTTCTTCGGCACTGTTATCATCCTCAATTATTCATTTGTCTACCATGTAACAGTGCCTAGGCAGAAGATTTTTCCATCTGCTGAGTAAGACAAATCAAATTAGCTAAGCTTAATCACTTCTCCAGCCTTTCTAGTCTTGCCGCCAGCTTTTGCAGCAGAAGGGCTCCAAAACACAGATGTGCACGCTGTTGGCTGAATAATTCAGCATATTATTAGTTTGGCTTTTGTTTCCTTAATTTACTTGCGAACAGTAAAATCAACCCCGTTTATACTGTAACTTGATGTATTCTGTCAGCAGAGTGCTTTCTTAAGTACAGGCTGTGCACAAGCACAGAAAGCTCTGTATTTATCCCTGTGAGAGTTTCCAACTCAATCTAATGCTGTACCACAACATCACATTATGGATTTGACCATCATGACTGGGTTTAGGAGTAGAATTTGCTGAGGAACAAAAATAGCTTAAAAGCTGAGCTCGGAGAGTATTTCTGTTTGCAGTAATAGGACTCACTGAGTCCATGTTTTTCCTTTATTCCTTGTTTACCCAACCAATTTCGGCTTAGGTAGGTTCACCAGTGGTGCCAGGTTTCAGTTTCAGAGGGGTTATTTGCTAAGACACAAGGCAGGAAACCAGGGGGTCTGTGGCCAATGCACCCACCAGCCCTAGAAAGAGAAAGACTTTCTTTTGTCCAGCTGCACTCTGGAGATGAGATTCTATCCTATTACTGACCTTACAGATTTAGGCAAAGACTCTTTTGCCACCTGTTTAAATCGTGCAACCTTGGACATATGTATGGATGATCCACCCCAGGCACTTCTCTAATGCACATAATAATCCTTAACAATGGGGGATTCAAATGGATCTCATAATGGCTGAAAATACCGAGTACTTTATGGTTTGCACCAAAACCCTCTAACACTATAGAATTTACTCTATATATTCATCCAAATTGATGTAGATCTGCATTCCACCAAAAAGTTCGTGAACCATTTAGTGACACCATCCCTTTAACTTGCTGCTTACTCTCAAACATACATCTAAATGTGATTTCAGCATTGTCTGGTGGATACATGAAACATGAGGCACCTCTTGATATCAGTTTTCAGTAAGAGCACCCTGCTGGGCAGATGAGTCTGTAGCTGAAGGAGTCTGTTTTGATCCCAAAGTGGCAGCTGCCCAGGGATCGCGGTAGAGAGGAGAGAAGAATATGTGAACGAATTGAAAAAAAATGGAATATTTCTCATCAAGATGGAGACCAACTTCTTTGGAATAAATGGCAGGGAACTGATGAAAAGGTGCTGCCTCTGTGGAAACAATACTCAACCCTTGAAATAGTAGCAGAAGAGTGACTGGTTCTAATTCAGTATAAATCATGCATTCACAACCTAGGCATATTAAGAGTTGGCATTAAAAGAAGCAGCAGAGATTGGAAACTCAGTCTTTAGAGAGAGCTGTTTGGACAATTAAACATATTCTGTTTGTTACAGTTTCTTCTTTCACAGGTTTACTAATTCACATGGTTTGCTGTAGTTCCCTGAGTCAACAGTGTTATGATAACAGACCTGATATTTCTATTAGTGGTAAGAAAGCAAAAGGCAAAAGTCTTTTCTTCAGGGATCACAACAGAGAGATAAGTAATACTTATTTCTCAGTTAAACGTTTACTTGGCTTTGAAAGCAGTCTCCTAAATGTCAAGATATGACTGTGGGCTTTGTATTCTAGTTCATATTTTCAGACTGTTTTCTCTATAAATCAGTTCCTGTGTCACTTCTCTCTGACAGCCTATTCAGCTTCTTTGCTTTTGTGCTCACCTGTTTAGTGCTTTCTCGTCACTCAGGTAATGAGCTGTCTAGGCATGGGCCGTTGCTTTTGTCAATAGGTGTAGAGAATTTAGATGAAACAGTGTTGTTCTCTGACTGTAAATTTTTCATGCCGTAACACAATCATTAATCCTACTGTGAATAGTAAGACCAGACACAAAAATTAAGTCACATATATTTCCTGTGAATAAGTTTTCAGAGACTGAAATGCAAAGAATTGAAATACTTATTAAAAAAAGAGAAAGAACTGTAACAAAATATTTTAAAGTAAGTTTTTAAATATTTTGAAGTGGAACATCAAAACACTTTTGAATAATAGATAACAATTGTATTCCCTTTGATGTTACTTTTCTCCGTAGGGTATTTGGGGCAGCTATCTTTCTAACATCTACACTGAACATGATCATCCCTTCTGCAGCAAGAGTGCATTATGGCTGTGTGATGTTTGTAAGGATTCTTCAAGGTTTGGTGGAGGTAGGAGCACATACCAGTTTGGTCCTTTCAAACAGCATTTGATTTTGAGATTTGGTTCTAAAAGTTGTAAAATCTCTTGATCAGGGTTTCTGATTAATATATGGTTTTACTTGCTGCTCATTTATAGATGATAATTTTTTAATTATACTGATTTATGTTTCTAAGTTTACTTAAAAGTAAAGAAAAATGTATATTTCTAGTGCTACAGTTTGAGCCACTTTAGTTTTCTTGTGCCATCAACTGGATATACTAAACAGTATTTTTACCCCACAACATACTACTATTCGAGTAATAAATAATCCGGATTAGTTTTACATATTCATAGTCAAACAATAGAGCTCTTCCAGACTTACCTAATCCTTCCTACATCATTCCAAGGTGACAAACAGCTAGGAAGTAGGGATAGTATCAGCAACTACTCCAAGTGGAATGCAGTGAAAGCAAATCATGTGATGTGTGAAATGTCTGCCAGGGCGTCACGTACCCAGCCTGCCACGGGATGTGGAGTAAGTGGGCTCCGCCGCTGGAGAGAAGCAGGTTGGCTACCACGTCCTTCTGTGGTGAGTTGATGGGCTTATATGGTTTATGGAAGCACATATTCCTATCAGATTTATTTTATTAATTTCATTATTTGAAAGAGATGTGCAAACCTTCTGCCCTTTGCTACAATCAGCTTGTACTCTGTGCTTAGGAACTTGTGAGTCCTTTTTTGTTTAATATGTCATCATTTTATCATTTAAAACCAACACTTAGAATGGCTGTCATAATAAACTAAAATGAGTCTAGTTCACATGAGAGAAATTATATTGTATTTCTTAATTTGCTTCATCATTAGGGATTCCATTTATTACACATACTCAATGGATGCTCCTAAACACACACACACTTAAAAACTATCTTAAAAGGACTTCAGTACTTCAGGCTGGCTGCTCAATATACTGCAGTGGAGGTGATGTAAATTCTTCCCAGTAGCTGTTCTGCTTCATTCTGTTTTGAGTTATGATCAGACATGTACTTTGCTCTCTTCTCTGGGTCCCTTCCCAATGCTGACAGCTGAAAATGAAAGTTTGTAGTAGAAAATGTTCAGTAGAAAATGTAAAAGTCACAGGAAAAAAAAATTCTGTCCATCAGCAGTGGAATTGTACGACTGGGGAAAATACAGCACTAAAAAACAAGATAAAGGATAAAAGGAGTGAAGCAAGTGGAAAAATGTTTGCATATTATGGGAAATTTATTTTTACTGCAGATGGCTTCAGGTTTTAGTGATTATTTAGGTGTTTACAATTCCTGCTGAAGAATAGATCCAAAGAAAAGCCTCTCCACTCTCAATGTTGTCTCCTTGAAATTCCTAGCATGGGATCTCTAGAGAAAGATTCATCCTTCAGCTTGACACCCATTTTAGTGGCTACAGATCACTGATCCTTGCACTTGAAAGGTGAATAGGAGCAATGGAAAAATTAGGAAAATGCAGGTAAAGCAGGTTCCTTGTTCTTCTGTCTACATTCTGACCTAGGGCTTTTCAATTGCTATAGGAAAAATGAATTACATGAAGATGAGGGAGAAGGATCACTCTGAATCATTGCAGAGAAATATTTGCTAATGAGTACAACGTTAACAGATGTTTACTAACAAAACATGTACTACTCTCAAAACCACAAGTATCTCATTTCCTAGAATAATTCAGAGCAACACTCTTCACATGAAAAGCCACTGGCACTGTCTTGCACTGAAACCTAATGTCTAGATGTACTTAAATACTCATCTCTTTATACGAGACACTTAGAAATATATTTCACCAGTGTTATGTATTTCCCAATCAGAAACCTTGGCACAGACCATGTTTTTATCCTTTTTTATCCCCATGTCTACATTTGCCTATTTATTCCAGCTGTTTGTTTACGGTGTTGATATGAATTAAACATGGTTTCACAGACTCAGGGCTGGTTTGAACACCCTCTCTGCTACCAGTGCTTGTATGGGCATGGGTCTAGGGCCATGACAAGAGCCTCCCAACATATCTGCAGTCATCAGGATTCCTGAACCCCATGAAGGCTTCTGAAACTTGGGCCATTAGCTTCTCCAAAACCCACCTCATACACCACAGTGCCAGGTGGGATTTCCCACTCAAGTGCACACATATAGCTTATGCCTCTGGGGTGGTTTGTCATCAGTCTTGGATTTGCAAATCCTGGTTACCTACAGGGCACAACTCTGCAAAATGAGACTGGTGACCCATGAGGGGTCAGTGCTTCCTGTCACCCCAATCAAAATTTTGGCACTTCCATCCCTTTCTCCATGTTCATAACAAATCAGCCAAACATATCCCTCCAGTTCTGCTCTCATGAGTGCCTGTCTGGATCATCTGCTCTGAAAGCCGGGCACACCTATCATAGCTGACATATTTTACTAATCTGTTTTCTCTTCAGGGTCTTATGCAGGTGCGGTGGTGGCCATGCCCCTGGCAGGTGTGCTGGTACAGTATATAGGATGGTCATCAGTCTTTTATATTTATGGTGAGTTGCTTAACATGAAGGACCTCTGCCACTAGATCAGTACTGCCAGTTGTTTACTAAAACCTGTCTAACAAGGATGGATCAAAGTTGTTTCGATGAATGAAGAGGTTGCAAATGGGCACTGCAATTTATTCTCTACTTATTGCAGATTCTAAGAGTTTTTATTTCATAATCATCTGTAATAAAATGTTGTAAAATTGCAGTGACTAGGCTGCAGCTCATGGTCACCCAGTGACAGGATTGGATGTGGTTGCAAAGGTTCCTCTGCAGCATAAACACTTGTGTGAGACCTGCCCCGCAAGTGGGAGTGCATGCTAACAGCAAATGCTACAACAAATGCTGCTGATGGGGAGCCAAATGGACCTGAAAACTTCTGCCCTGAGAAATCTTCCCCATGCTGCCCGTCTTTATAGTGCCACCTTTACAAAGTGGTCCCATGGGTATGGCCTTGTGGCTGAACTGTGGTGCCTCATTCTTCCTCTCACAGTGTGGCAGAGGTGGCTCCAACCCAGCCTTGCATATCAGCATCCCACTTAAGATGGGTTTTCTCTGTCTTATCTGGAGATTCAGGACACACCACAAGATGTGCCATTGCCATCTTATGGTGGAGTCCCTTCATGCGGATTGCAACCACATTATGGCCTGTCTGCTTTTTCCTTTCCCAGCTTCTGCAGAGAGCTTTCATCCTGCCTTTACTTTGCCCCATGCACAACATAATAAAAGCGACAAAATACTCAAATTCTTTGCAAGCAGGCATACAATATACACAGAGTTAGTTGCCATATTCTGTTACTTCCCCAGGCATAATTTCTATGCAGGTTTGGTTTAACTGGCACTTGAAACAAACTTCAAGGCTTGCAGATACTGAAGTGCAGCTTTATTGGCTTTTAAAACCAAATTGCTTTTCCTGCCCCTTCAGGAATGTTTGGGATTGTTTGGTACGTGTTTTGGCTGCTTCACGCCTATGAGAGCCCTGCTGCGCATCCAACAATAACCAGTGAAGAAAGGATATATATAGAAACAAGTATAGGAGAAGGAGCCAGCCTAGCTAATGCAAGTGTAAGTAAAAAAAACGGGTTTTCTTGTCATCTGTGAGCACTTTGCACAAGATGAGCATATGACTGGATGGATACTGTTAGCTGTATAAGAGTGGCAGAACTAGGGGCTTTTGCTTTCATGAAAATTACAGAATCAGGCTCTTGCAGCCGGACAGGATGAGTACAGGAAAACACATAATGCTGTTTAAGCTCTTGGCTTATGGAGCTTCTCTGATCTAGGGGGAAAGGGATGGATTGTGAGGGGGAACCACACATTCTGGTCTCCTGCTCTTATTAACTGGCATGTTTGTTCTAAGAAATATCAATGGATTTAGCTAAATAAGAATCTGACTGCAGATGTTAAATTATCCATCTGCCTTTTGAACTTCTATTAAGGATGATTGCAAATCTAATAGCTTCAGGAGAATGTCTGCCCTGCTCACTCTCACAGCAGCTCAGGTCCTTTAAGATTTCTCATCCTCTCTCTGAGAAGATCCTGGAAACTTTGAGTTAAAACCTATTTTCCCGTCACACTTCCCTCCGTTCCCTTAGGTAACTTTTTTTGCTAGTAGTGAAAAACAAAGGTGTTTCTTGATAAACCATTCATTCTTAGCTTTCAGTTTTGAACAATCTGGAACAAAGTAACTCCAGTTCTTTCCTCTACGTGTTTTGGGTAACAGACTTGCTAGGAGTGTAAAATGCCAGACTGTCCTTTTGGGCATGCTACTGAAATTTGGCTGAAGTCATTCAGGTCTTGTCTGGAGACACACACACTTGTTCTAGGTCATGGATTTTCCTTGCAGTACGCTGGTTTTACTGCAGAGGAAACTAGTACCACCTTCATGGCTACACACACAACTGCAGGCATATAGTGGCCTGTAGAACGCAATTAACATTTTTTTCAAAAAAAGGAGAAAATCAATGTGTATTGCCATAGCTACAGATTTCAGCTTCTGACTGGAATTCTATTACAAATCAACAGGTCTCTGAAGTATGTTTCCTGCTCTGTGGAGTATTGGAGCATAAATATTAATTGAAAATGCCAAAAAGCAAGTTACAGATATTAAATTCTGTAACACAGACCTTTTTTTTTCTGAATTAAATCAATTAGGTTGAAGCAGGTGGCTGCTTGTTGCTGTGCTACTGCATGTTTCTTAGCTTGGACAACCCTTTTTTCACATTCCTTTCAATAGAATGTCTCAAACTGCATCATGTCAAAAAGTGGGGAATAGCACAAGGTTTTCTCTAGTTTCCTTTGGTTCTTTTACTGATGCTGTTATCCCAATAGCAGGATTCCAGAAGACCTCATGTATTTTCAGTGAGCACGGCAATAGTGGTGCAGTATTCATCCTAAAAATCCTGACTGTTCTAAGAAAATTTCTCTACCTGTTTTTTGCCACTAATTCAAGAGATATATTTCACTTGCATTCTGAGTAATCTTTGATGTAAGAATGTACCAAACAGGCTTGATAATAAAAGATACCGGTTCTTTATTTTGCCTCTGTGTACCCAAATTTGTGGTTTTTTCCCCCTAGAAATTTAGTACTCCCTGGAAGAGATTTTTCACTTCGATGCCAGTTTACGCAATCATTGTGGCCAACTTCTGCAGAAGCTGGACCTTCTATTTGCTCCTTATAAGTCAGCCTGCTTACTTTGAAGAAGTCTTTGGATTTGCAATAAGCAAGGTAAACGTCTGAGATGAAGCAGTGACCTTCAGACTTCACCCTAGGAGATGCACCAGGGGAGGTTCAGGTTGAACATCAGGAAGAATTTCTTCACTGAAAGGGTGGTTAAATATTGGAATGGTCTGCCCAGAGAGGAGATGAACATCATCCCTGTAGATGTTCAAGGAATAACTGGACGTGGCACTTAGTGCTACAGTTTAGTTGTTTGAGGAGAAACCAGACAGACCTGGAATCATCACAGGAGGTTATTCCCAGTATTTGGGATGGCATACTTCTTCTGACCTAATAGAAATAACAGTATGTGGGCATCAAATTATCAGAAAAAAGAAAGAATGGAGAAGTTATTTTGGGAAATAGTTGATTAAAAGCCACCACATATCATGAAAAACCACAAAATAAGTAAATAGAAATGCACATTTTGTTTGGTGTTGACTGTTTAGCATTTACCCAGGCAATTTTTATCCTCTTCTTGATTTTTGTGACTTTTCGTTAGCAATGAAGATCAAATTTTTTATAGATTTATATTCCCTGCCACCGTCATTTCATTAAAATCTGAATTATTGCACTCCCTCTTTGGAGCATGGATGAGGAATACAGGATGATTTTTTCAGAAAAGTTTTAAAACTCTTTCCTTTAGCATACATACTTATTATGTGGTAATTATTTTCAAGCAAGCCTAAGGTCGATAACGAAGAACATAATTATTTATTCTGGGAGCACTGTGTGCCCAGGTTCTGCTAGAGTAGCAATGGTTATGGCGTGGTAGCAATGACACTCTAAATGGCCCAGTACAGCATGGAGATGAAGAACAGGGATATTAAGAAAAATTACATGTGTTTATTCTGAGCTGCTTTTCATTAACGCTAGAGTTGCATCTCTGTGAACCTCACTAATTTAAAACCAGTGTAAAACCCACTGTCAATGTAACGAGGTTGCACACCCCAGAAAGTAAACTCAAACTTCTCACTAAATTACTGCTTCAGAGAAAAGCTTCTAGCTGTCTAGAAGATAACATACTGATCACTAAAGCTCTACCTCAGGGGTCATACTGAGTCTGGTCCTAATTGACATCTTCATTAATGACCTGGATGATGCAGCAGAGTGTACCCTCAGCAGGTTTGCAGATGACACAAAACTAGGAGCAGTGGCTGATACACAACAGGGTTGTGCTGCTGTACAGAGGAACCCTGGCAGGGCTGACAGGAGCCTCATAAGGAAATGTGTAAATAA
Organism: Ifrita kowaldi; assembly: GCA_013398055.1. Lineage (NCBI taxonomy): Eukaryota > Metazoa > Chordata > Aves > Passeriformes > Cinclosomatidae > Ifrita > Ifrita kowaldi. The sequence continues at coordinate 320,858 of VZRS01010090.1, read as the reverse complement.
GGGAATGTGTGAAGTCCTGCACCTGGGGAGGAACAAGCCCATGCACCAGTATGTGTTGGGATTTGCCCATCTGGAAAGCAGCTGAGCAGAAAAGAGCCTAGGGGTCCTTCTGGACACCAGGCTGGACATGAGCCAGCAGCGTGTCCTTGCAGTAAAGATTAATGGTATCCTGGGCTGTGTTACACAAAGGCCAGCAGGTAAAAGGAGGTGATCTTTCCCCTCTACACAGCACTGGTGAGGGCACACCTCAAGTACCGTGTCCAGTTCTGAGCTCCACAGTAAAAGAGAGACATGACCATACTGGACAGAGTCCAATAAGGGGCCATGAAGATGACTAAGGAATGGAAATATTTCTCCTATAAGGAAAGGCTGAGAGAGCTGGGACTGTTTAGCCTGGAGAAGAGAAGGCTCATCAGAGTTCTCATCCATATGAACAAATAAGTGAAGGGACAGTGTAAAGAAGACGAAAATAGGCTCTTTTCAGTGGTGCCTTGGGCACAAACTGAAACACGGGAGGTTCATTCTGAACATGAGAAAACACTTTTCTGCTATGAGAATGACAGTATACTGGAACAAGTTCCCCAGAATGGTTGTGGAATCTCCATCCTTGGAGATATACAGAAGCTATCTGGACACATTTCTGGGCAACCTTCTCTAGGTGATCTGTCTTGAGCAGAAGGAGGTTCCTTCCAACCTCAGCCATTAAATTTTTATATTTATTTATAAAAATAAATCCATGTCTTTACATATACGCTTATTTAATAATTTGTAAAATTATATCATAGTGTCAGGTTTTATGCTGTATGGTCTTCAGTCCATATGCAAATATGCAGGTTCTTTCTTCCTTTACACAGAGGCAGGTAACAGGGACAGATTTGTTATTCAGGAAGGAGCTCTTGATAACATAAATAACAAAAATATATAAAAGCAGTTGAAAACCAAGATAGAGCACTCCAATATCAAGACATATCAGACAGGGCTTTGCGATGTCTACGGCAGAATTTAATATGAAGTCTTCAGTGCAGCTCTTTAGAGTAACCATGAGTACTAGGGATATTGCATGGCATTTCTAAGGTGCGATTCTCACTTTTGCTCTGGTTTCTTCTCCTGGACCACAAAGAGATGTTTCTTCCCTCACCCAGTTTTGAGCATCTGCTCTAATCAGATAAAGTGTCTGATGCAGGAGAAAAGAGGTGAAGAAAGGTTATGGTTCCTGTTCTCTTGCCCCAAAATCTTGAAGAATAAATGACAGCAAGCACCCATTTGTCTAATTGCAGGTTGGCCTTTTGTCGGCAGTTCCTCACATGGTCATGACAATCATTGTGCCTATTGGAGGGCAATTAGCTGACTTCTTACGGAGCAGGAAGATCTTAACCACTACCACTGTAAGGAAGGTCATGAACTGTGGAGGTACTATTGGATTCTGAAAATATGGCATTTCAATTGTTTGCTGCAGTTGATCCAGGCATCATAGTTTAGTCCATGTTTAATTGTAACAAGAGACAATTTACTCAAGATTGCATTTACAGCTGGTTAATCTGAAGCGTTAAATGCAGAGCTGATGCCTCGTGGCATAAACCCTTACTCATATGAGTATGCTTTTAAAAAGGGAGGAGACAAGAAGCCTGGTTAATAATTGAATGGGCAATAGAGTGGTATGATCAAATAGGCCCTCATGCTCAGGGATGTCCTGTTGTGTTGGTAACACACTTGTATGTAAAACTCTCTTTTGTTCCATTTACCAAGAATATCTTGCATCACTACAAACATGAGAAATCAAAGGCATTTTTCTCCTTTCCCTGTAATGTTTGTGTGTTTGTGACTTTTTCTGCCTTTTGCACAGAGTCACTTTCTTGTTGTTTTCTTCTATTGCTCAGTGAATTGACTTCACCAACTGCTTGGGACATTCACACAGCAGTGAATGAGGAGAAAAAAAAGTACATTCTCAAACAACAAATACGCAACTATTTGTGCGAATGCACAAAGCTCCCAAGTATGTTCAAGAATAGCTAAAAGACACAAAATAATTTTCTCTCATTTTAAGCTGCTATTCTGGATAGTGCTTATTGGTATTTTCATGACCGATAATAATTTAAATGTAATTCATTCTCATGTGTTTCATTTGAAGGCTTTGGGATGGAAGCAACCTTGCTTTTGGTGGTTGGTTATTCTCACACAAAAGGCGTGGCTATTTCCTTTCTGGTGTTAGCAGTAGGCTTCAGCGGCTTTGCAATTTCAGGTAAGAGTTAATCTTGTTCCTGCTTTTGCTATTCATGACAAAAGTGATGTTATTATCCTCACTGTTCTTACTGTCATAGTGTCTATTGTTATGTTTGCTCTTAATGTGGCTACTTATGAGATGTTCTGTATTTCTTCCCAAATCAGAAATCATTTACTTCAGTATCTATGAAACATGTTGCACACAGGACATGAAGATTTGAAAAGAGCGTGCTCTGTATTGATTCCAGTTTACATCAGCTTTCTGCTGTTATTTTCTAATACACTTTTGCAGTGTCTGTCACTTTTTCATCCTGTTTAAGCTGTGTCTCTAAAAGAGAGAGAGAGAGAGGGAAAGAGGGATCAAGAGAGAGAGAGAGAGAGAGAAACAGAGAGAATTACTCTGCAATGACTAGTTGCACAAGGGCTATCAGCTGCAATCCTGCCCCCAGCCCCAGCACCTGGTTTCTGCTTTCTATGCTAGCCCTCTCTCTGTTGCATCCTACAACCAGCCCTTCTCCAGAAGAGCTGTTTCTAACACTTTCATGGGTCTCACCCATGTTTTGTAGTCTCAAGCTGTTTTGTAGCACCATCAGTACCAGCATTACTGAAAAAAACCCCTTTTGTTACAAAGATGGAAGATTTTGCTATAAAGATTGAAGATCTTCCAAGAAGACTGCCAAGAACGTGGGTCTATTGAACAAAATTGACCAGCAAAGTAACTGCTGATCCTCAGTTGTTTCAGGATTCTGCAGATGGGAAGTTGTTTTGCTGCTCAGTTACAAGGTCCTTGCATAGCTGGCCATTTCCATCAATCAATTTTTATTGCAGGATTTTCCCAGTAGTCTGCTTCTTACTTTATTTATTACCATGCACTTGGAATTCATTGTCACTTCTTGTGATCAACTACAGTTAATATGACTAATTTTCATTACCTAAGGAATGATAATTATCTGAGCTGATATTTAGCATTTGTTTTTACTTCTTAATAAAATATGTACTCAGAAGACACACTAGAGTAAGGGTAATTATTTTTCCTACTGGTTTATATTCTATTTTTTTATCATGTTGTTAAACTGCTACTTAAACCACTGAAATAAATGAATTTAAAAACTCTACTATGTAAGTAAAAAGAAGACTAATTTGAGGCACTGTTTCCTTAATTAAAAATATTTGCCAAGAGCACTGTTTCAGTATGAGAAAATGGAAAGTACAGACACTTTAAATAGAGCCAAACAAAACTTTATTTTCCATACCACATAATTGTCAGAGGTGTAATAGGAATGTTGCTACCCTTTTCAGGCTCCTTCAGCCAGAATGGCTGTAGAAAGTCCTGTTGGCCTGGTAGTGCAATGCTGTATAGCTGGCTGTTGTCTCTCATTTTTTGTAGGATTCAATGTGAATCACTTGGACATAGCCCCTCGTTATGCCAGCATTCTGATGGGGATCTCCAACGGTGTGGGGACACTCTCGGGAATGGTGTGCCCACTCATTGTTGGTGCAATGACAAAGCATAAGGTAACATTTCTCCATGTTTTCTAGGAAAAGGGTTAGGTAATGCAACCAAAGTTAAGACATTTCAAAGAGTCCTGGGGATTCCATTTCATCACTGGTCTCTGCAGCTGCTTTCTGTTTGTCTTAAACATGCACTTTTTAAATACCGCCTTGGCCTGATTCTCAGCTATTATAAACTAATTATTTGTGCAGGAAGGTTTTATTTTATACCATCTGAGCCTGAGTCTTTGCAATATCTCCATATAACTGTGCAATGCTTATAAGGACTTGGAAAACTCCTCTGCAATGCATCCATACCTCCATGGTAGGGTTCCTAAGCAATCACTGATCTACAATAATATTTACGTAGTTAGAGAAATCCCTGCATTTCCAACTCCATTCATATTTCACATGCAAGAGAGAAACTGCACTGTGAGGAAAAAAACCCAACAAAGAAACCCAAGTTTTATTACGTTTGCTGTAGTTATAAAAATGAAAAAAATCTTTGCAGTGATTCTCATAAATTTTTCTGTCTCTAGCATCAGGAATCAAACAGTGATCACAGTCATTCCTCAATATGTGCTAATTCATGGTGTAATTTAGAGAGTAGAATTTCTTATTACTGGAAATTTAATGAGACCTGCACCATTCTTTCAGACCCGTGAAGAATGGCAGAACGTCTTTCTGATCGCAGCCCTGGTGCATTACAGTGGCGTGATATTCTACGCTATCTTTGCTTCTGGGGAGAAGCAGGAATGGGCTGACCCCGAAAATCTCAGTGAAGAGAAATGTGGCATAATTGATCAGGATGAACTGGCCGAAGAAACAGAGATGAACAATGAAACTTTTGTAAGTCCAAAGAAAACATACGGTGCTACCAATCAAAATAGTGAAGTACAGAGAAGGGAATGGAGGAAGCAAAAGCAAGTAACTCAAGACATGGAGGAACAGACTTCTTACCATTATGAAAATGGAAATTTTCAAGATTTGTCTTAATACTCAAAACTGTAAGATTTGTATAGCAGCTATTCCCATGACTCCTTCTGCCTAGCTGCCCCAAATCATCAAGTATCCATATTTATTGTCGTATTCAATTATGTAACATCTGGGCACATGACTAGATTTGAGGGGTGATAGTTCCCTCCCAGCGGTGTGTAAGAGGGCTAGTGGCAATGGGACTGGGGTAGGTGATCCTAAATCCTCTCCCAGCCATTGTATGACCTTGGGAGAGCTTCTGTGCCAGTTAGATGACCAGCCCTGGCAGGTCTCCTGCCTGATGCAAGCTGTACAATTGACTGTAGGAGCAAGGAGTTCCCTCATCTGAACAGAGAAAGGACAAGTGATATCAGATGGTGTATCCACAGTGATCTCTGTAATCCCTGGGTCTCCAGTGGTGTCACAGTCTGTAGTGAGCGGCCCTGCTTTGCCTTTTTAGGATTCCTGTAGGGTGGCGTTTGAACTGCTTAATCCATGTCAAACAACAAGCTCATGCTAAAAGATCAGAGAAGAGGGAAAAGCAGGTTTACGGCAGTAGGCTGTAATTAATTACTAATGGCCACTCAACAAGGGGAAGAGGAACATGTAGTCGAGGTGACACAGGATTTCTTCAACAGTTCCTGCAAATTGATTGACAGATATCTTTATATGCGCAGCCCACACAGTATGGATAAGACAATGAAATGGATATTTGTAAAATTTCTCCCCCTCCAAAGATTTTGTGCTGGCATGAAATAATTTTGAATACAAAATCATCGTTAGTGATGCAATATTATTAATCCTTATGAAAGGAAATCTCAGCCCTGTTTTGATTAGAATTCTCACTCAATTCATTATTGTGAAGTAATTTGAATATATTTTTCTAGTATTATACTGATAGAGTTCCTGGTCTCAACACCAACAGTCTTCGTTTAGGTGAACAAGCTTACTTATAGGAGTAAAGTCTTTAGTTCTGGCTCTGTAACTTTTCAATGCCTCAGTCTTGTTCTTGCTGTGAATGAAGCACTGTACCTTTTGAGAGTTAACAGGGTACCTATGTATAAAGGTAATTCTCCTCTGTCATTGGTATATATTTGACAGTAGAAAGTGGCTTAAGCCTTTTTCTACCATTTTTAGAATCAACCAGTGGAACATGCTGTATCATCTCAGTTACCTGCAACTCAGAAACTCGTTGTGGCATTAATACTCTTTTCAGAATGGATAATTTCAGTAAGCTGTGATTTAATTTGTCTCTCATTATGACTACTGCCTCATTAAATCCAAGTGAAAGCTATCTTGTGTAGCCTACGCTGTGCTTTGTGATGTTTCAGTATTATTGTTCTCATGTACCATATGCAGCCACTGTGATGCACACGAGATTTGAACATTTCTCAGCTGCATTTTGCTATTATATTGAAGTGCAATTGAATAGCATGAGAGCAATTACACTTGTCCATTCATTTGAATCCATGGATGATTTATCTTCCCTACAAACTGGTATATTGGGAAGTTAGCTAATTCTCTGTTCATGTCTCTTGTTTCTCTTCTACTCAGCAAAATCCAATCTGCAACTGTACATGAATAAGAAGGAAAGTGAGTTGAATGGATATATGCCTAATTTGACTACAGTGAAGACTTTTAATTGGTATGAGTGGATAATTTAATGAAAGGGATAGTTTTATGGTACAGCTCAACCCTGCTTTAAAAAACATCAATTTATTAATCAGCTACTCCAAAAAAATCTTGTCACTTTATTCTGTTAAGTCAGAAAATAATATTTTTTTAAAATTCAAAACTTCTATTTACACTGGACTTGCTTATTTCACTACTGATATTTAGATATAATAGGTATAAGAAAATACCTTATTTCTTGCAGGTTATAGACAGCATTTGCGGATTTAATTGGCAGGAACTTGGGTCAAATGTTCTCATCAGTCTATCACAATAGTAGGACCAGCTGCTGTCGAACTATTTTGCAACATCCACCACAATTTACAAAAGAATGAGGGCCACTGCTTTGCATATGTGCAAAGCAAACAGCTTCTTCCTCCCTCTCCAATCATGTAGCATTCATATAGTTTCTACAGGAAGTTTAATAGGGAAAACCATATTATCAAAGGATTTAATATGAGAATCTGTGTAAGTATAATCTGACAGAGAAAAGAGAAGATCAGACAATATATTATTCTAGAAACAGTAACATTTTCTTAGAAGCAGCACCATTTTTCCAGTAATGATGAAGGGTAACTTTCCTGTTGTTAAGAGGAACATAAAGGAAGTGAATGTTGTTGTTATGACAAAGAACTACAAACATCCCAACAGTCTGGGAATTGGCCAACTGGCCCATGAAGCTCGGTTGCCTCTCTGGTGAGTGTAGCTGCTATTTTTTACTGTTGCAGATGTGCCACAGCTGTCACAAGTGACACGCCGCAGCTCAGTTTAGCAGGATCATTTTGTATCCCCAAACAGACTGCACTGATTTAGTTCAGTGGAAGTTTGACTTCAGTGGACATTTGAGCATTATTTAATACCCTGAAAGAAATGGCTTGAAAACATCTGGACAAGCTTTTGCATTTAAAAACCCCTTTCTTTCTTTTCTAAATTTAACTGTTTCCACTAACCCAATATATCAACCCTTACCAGTTCAAGTTACATACATGCCACAGTGCTTTTCCAGGCACTCAGTCAGATGTTTGGCTTGTCTTTCTCACTTTCCATCTGTTTAAATATTTCAGGTGTATTGCATGAAGTGTAAACATCAGCACTGGTTGGAAACTATTTTTTTTTTCCTGGAAATCTCTGTACTTAATCAACTCTTTTATTTACACAGTGACTTCCACAATCCTGTACGACAAAGAATAAAGACAACCTATTGAGAACAAACTGCCTTTGTAGCTCCAGTTTTGCCGGATGTTTCTATTTGCAATATGCTCCAACAGAAATTTCTTGTGGAGTCTAAGAAAGTACGGTGACTAAGGGTGTTTCTCCTACAAACTGACTTCTTAAAATCTGTTAGAACTTGGAACATTTAAACAATATGGGAAATTGGCATATCCCACTCAGACTTCCAAAAAGTAATGTCTCTAATGGTAGTGGATGTGAATAACTCAAATGATATTTTCTATGGAGAATAGCTTGATTAAACTTCATTTATCACATTGTTTGAATGTTTTTCTGTCCCCATGTCCAAAATAACTTTTGTTATATTTTCATGTATGACAGTGCTCATACAAGTCAGAGTTTGATTTGAAAATGGCTTTCTGATTGTAGAAGGAAGCAAAATTTACTTTACACTGGAATATAGATCTTAAGTAAGCCAGAGGAAGATTCAGCTCTCCATAAGCTGAAATGTAGGGTAGTCCACAGAATACGAATTCAAGTCTGAGGAGAGAAAACGCAGTACAGTAAGTCCCAGAAATACGCCGTTCAGTGTTGTTACCTACTGATCTTTCATTAAAGAAAGCTGTAGCTTTTATTTCTTTGACAGCTTATATTTTTTAGGCACTACTAGCAGAAGTTTAGTGATAATTAATACTTCTCTTATATTCCTGTAAGAGTTAAGCAAAATGTTCCTTGTAGTGAGAAAGGACAAATTAACGACAAATGATGAAAAATTCACCTGAGTAGGAACTTCTCCAGGCAAATAGTCACACAGTCCAAAAGAATGTACAGACATTGGGGTAAAATATATAACAAGGGCGTCCAGATGTTAACAAAGTGCCAGGAGGAGTCTCATGTGTAACATAATTAACTGAAAGCAAGAAGGTAAAAATTAACTCAAGGTCATGCAAAATGTGTCAAGGCTACACATGTATGTTTCCAACTGACTTCTTTTGACAGTTACAGAGATCTGTAATTTTAGTCATTATTTTAAAGAAAGGTTTGTAAAAACCACGATTTGTTATCTTATTTTTCTTTTTATTTTCCGTTGAAGACCTTAATTTTAGACTGCTATTTAATTATTCATATTTTAAGAGAGAGGAGTATTTCTTGTGATTTAAAGAATAGAAAGAGGAACAGAGAAAAAGAGAAAGCAAATTGCAGCCACAAGGCAATGCGACAGAGGGCCGAGGATGAATAAGAAATCAGTTTTCAAATCCTGGAAACAGAACTTGGAGTTCTCCAGATTTTTGAGTTAAAAAACTACAGGATGTGCCAAGATCTAATATTCTGCATCATCCTAGGGTCCAGGGAATTCACTCAGGTCTCATTTCAAAGCTTAACTCTCATGAAATCAGGAATAAATGGAGAGATTAAAAACTCCTCATTCTTATGTCTTCCAAATGCTTATGTTGGATTAGATATCACTGCTAGAAAGGTAACACTGCTAATACTATTGCAGCTCTATATGTACATGTAGAAGACCGCCTGGCAGGCTTCTTAGTAAAAATGCTTTCAACTAGTTACATACTGGTACCAGTTATTTCTTAACTTCCATTTGATAACAGTGTTTAGCTTTGACAGAAAAAATCGTCCCTTTTTTATCTCAACGTTTTTTGGTTTTGTGTTTATACTGCTTATCATCTTTACAGCTCTTCTGCATGCAAAATTACATAAGTAAAGGAGGAAATTTATGTAAGAAATGTAGTAAGATTGTACTTCTTTGTGCTGAACTATCTATGGCATACTAAGAGCCAACACACTTTTTCCACAGAATATTTGGGTATTTTAAGTCTTGATCACAATAAAAACTTGACCCATTTAAGTTGTTGTCCCCCATCCCATGTTGTCATGTACTTCCCCTCAATTTAATTACTGTATTGGATATCTGCAACAGCTAACAGACTATATTTGTTTATCTATAATCATATTTATCTGCTCAATAAAGTCAGTGCTCAGACACTTGCTGTGCAAACTTTTGACAACTATTTCACTCCTTGTTTTAGACTTAGTTCTACCTGCATGACCAATTCAGAACTCCTCTGAGCAGGTCATGGCTGCTTTGTTAAATATGTGTCAGGAAATCACCGGAACTCATGAAAAATACATCTCCATTGGCTCAGAGTTTTGGTTGCCCAGAGGTGTCTGACAAATCTTTGAAGCACCAACCAGGAAGACAACAACGTTTGTAAACCGGGAAGTATTTTAGTAGCTCCAATAAAGACAGCTCTGCTCTCTGGAGCTGGCAGTCATCAACCAGAAGCAATGTGCCAGGTGCTTTCTCTTGGCTGGGAATAACTGTAATGAACAGCAGGGGAATTAGTGGGAGAAACTTGCTGATACAGTGCTTAAGATAAGGGAAAAGGGACTTTCTTTTCTTTTAGGGAGGGGACTTTGATCCCATCTGCTTGTTCCCTGCCCCACCTCTGGTGTGTAATCAAAAGAAGGATGTCTGCAGGTCCTGAGAGACCCAATTTATTTCTTGGCAATGATCAGTTGTATAGTTTGTACTGGTACAAATCTTCAGGGGGCTTGAAGTGGCTTATGGAACCTTGCCGATTTATGTTGGGCAAGGGGGAAATCATAGTACTAACATGAAACTCGAATTTAGATGTGAAAGAGATGAACATTAAGGACAAACAAGTGAAGGACGATCAGTGTGAATGGATGTAATAATTACTTCTGTGGAATAATGCTGCTGTGTGGGGCAGACACAGGCAACTGTGAGTAACCCCAGCAGGTAGGTTTTCCCTCAGCAAGGGAGTGTAATGGAATTACCTCTGTCCTGCACTGTTCACTCCCCATTTCCCAGTGCTCCATGCTGCAGGTTTACCTGTTACAATGCTTGGAAAGAGTGTAGAAAAGTGCTGCAGTCACACCAGACCCCTATCTTTACTTTGTATTTTCTTGTTTTCATGAGTGGCTTCCCCTGACCCTTGCTAACTGATGGAATGGTGCACAAGACACCAGGGCAACCTGAAGTTAAAATTAGCAAGGGTTTACTTTTTAGCATATTCCTTATTTTATTTTAATTTTTAATTTTTGCTGGGAAGTGGTAAGTTTTGTGCCAAGGTTCCTGGCAGCAGCAGCTGGATCCATGGGTCCATGGTGGGCAGCTGAAATGTTACCCTGACTGGCCAAACGTCAAGGCCATGCTGGTCTGTCCTGCTCCCTCTGCTCTGCCAGAGCACACAGCAAACTGTCACGCTTGTGGGGGGCTGAAGGGCAAAGCTGCTGACAAAGCTGGGAGGGGAGCTGCAGTCAGGATCTCTGTCTCCTACCCTTGTTGGCCGCCTGGGTACAGGAACTGTAAGACCTGAGAAACGTCTGGTGTTTCCAGGTAATTTTCTGCGTTCCTCATATGCAATCTTATTATTCCCAAGGAACCACCTCTATTCCAATTTCACGGAAAACTGTGAGCAGATTAAAATGCCCCTTGTCAACTGGCATCTTCTGCTGTTGTATTTACCTGGGACAAGGAGTAGCCCCACATGTAATTCCTTCTCTCTCCCAAGACGTATTCCAAGTCAGGAGTCCATTATGCATCAGTGCTCCCAGTCCAACCCTCCTTCACTGCCCTTAAGCTGTACCTTTGGTCAATGCCCCCCTCTTGCTCCCTCCTTCTTCCCCAGAGCAGTGATAGGTGCCCCAGCCTGAGAAACATTCAAGGTCAGGGTGAATGGGGCTCTCAGAAACCTGGTCTAGTTGACCATGTCCCTGCTCATAGCAGGGGGAGTGGACTAGATTACCTTTAAAAGGTGCATTCCAACCCAAACTATTCTATGATTCTATGATTCGTGGGCAATTTTATGTCTTTCAGAGAAGATATGGTGCTGACTCATGCTGACTCAGTTGTTGGGAAAGACTTACCTCGAAAGAATCTGCCTCTTCAAAAAGGTACGTAGAAGAAGTTTGCTAACAGGTTGTTCTCTGTGTCAATGGCTGGAATTGGTTTCAGAGGACACGGACACATATTAATTTGAAAAAAAATATCACAGGATGATTTCTTGAGCCATCAAATTACTGCAGGACCTGAAGGTCAGCAAGGCCTCCAGCCCAACACATGCAGATTTCCTCATCAGGAATGCCGTGTAGAAACCCTATTAGGAAGAAAAGCATTTCCTTCAGTAATTATTTTCATTAGTGCTTCCCCCAAGAAACTATGAAATATCTAAGGAGGAGCAACAAAAGCCCATCAAACTTGTGTAGAGTTTGAGTTTCCATACCTGGTGTTCTCTCCAAATTGTGGGTAGGCTTAACATTTTAATTTATTTAGTGATGCTACATTTTCTTTGGAGAGGTAGATTTCTGTAGCTAGTGTCTTAGCGAAAGATGCCCAGGTCAGTTTGGCTACTCCATAGGGCTATTTCTCCCCAGCTGCAGGACTTGAATTTCCCTTTGTTGAAGTTCAGAGGATTCCTCTCAGGCCATTTCTACAACCTGTCAAGGTCCCCCTGAGTGGCAGCAAGACGAGCCATCATACCAAGCGCTCCTGCCACTTTTGCATCATCTGCAAAGCTGTTGAGGGTGTGCTCTGTCCCATCCTACAAGTCATTAATGACTGTATGCTGGTCTCAGAATTCACTCCTGGGATATACCACAAATCACTGCCTCTAGCTGGGATTCATGCTGCTGATCCCAAACCTTTGAGGCAAACAGTGTAGCCAGTTTCAAATCGAACTCACTGCATACTTATCTAGCATGTGCTTTATGATTTTGTCAATGAAGACAGTGATGAAAGCCTTGTTAAGTTCAAGCTCTTCCCTTGCACACTGAGCCTGTCTTCTTCTTGTAGAAGGCTACCAGGTTCCTTCCCTCCTTCTTAAAGACCAGAGTGATGTTTGATTTTTTCCCAGTCATCAGGAAGCTCTCCCAGTAGTTACGACCCTTCAAAGGCAATTGAAAGTGGCCTTACAGTGGCATCAGCAGCTCCCTCAACACTCCTAGTACACTCCATCAGGATCCATAGACCTACGCATGTCCAGTCTGTGTAGATGTTCCTTAAACTCCTTCTACTCTATGGAGGGCAAGTCTTTCTTGTTCTGGACTTTTACACAGGTTTCAGGTACCTGGAATTCCTGGAGGCTGCTCTTATCAGTGAAGACTAGGGCAAAGGCAGCATTGAATACCTTGGCTTTCTCTATGTTTGTCAGTTAGTCCCCTGTCCCATTTAGCAGCAATCCCAAATTTTCCCTAATTTTCCTTCTGCTGCTGATACACCTGCAAAAGTCTCTCTTGTTGCCTTTCACATCTCTTGCCATATGCAATGGGGTGGGTTTTAACTTTCCTAACACTATCTCTGCATGCTTTGCATGCTCTGTATTCCTCCTGGACCATGTAACACTGCTTCTGCCACTTCTACACTACACTATGTTTGATTTTAGTTAGAAACTCCTTGTTCGTCCATGTGGGCCACCTGATGACTTTGCTTGATTCGTGCTTTACAGACAGACTGTTCTTTAAATTGGAGGAGGTGATTTTTGAATGATAACCAGCTCTTCTGGACCTCTCTTCTCTCCAGAGCCATATCCCATGATATTCTTCCAAACAATTCCTCAACATGCTGACGTATGCAGAGTTATGATCCACCATCTGAAGACAAAGAATGGAGACACCTCAAATTTTTAATTAATTTCTAAAACTCTAGACTAGGAAGTAGATTGCTAAAATACTGTTGAATTGTGAAATTAAGTGGAGGGATCAAGCATAGGTACAGGAAAAGAGTGCTTTTCCATACCTCAGTTACTGCCTTGAAATAATCCAAGGTCAAAGGCAGTCAAGGTCTCATTTCATTTTAGCACCTGCTGGCTGACATTCCGATTAGTAAAATCTTGTGTCTCTGCCCACTTTTACTGGTAATTGCAAAAGACTCTATTCAGGCAATTATGGATCAAGATTTTCCACCTGAAGAAGCAAGGAGCAGTATATTAACAGAAGAGAGATTTCTTAGATTCAAGAAGCCTAAAATATCTGGTTAATTATAGTTAATTCCTGGAAAAAATTGATGCTATCCCAAACAAGATTTTATCAGCTTCTTTGCAATACAGTCCATTTTACTGGCATGCTGTACAAAGGTTTCTATTGCAACTCATATTTAGGAGAGTTACATAAAACTTGATGTAGGAATAAGTGACAAAGGTTTTGTTTATTTCATATTATTATCTGTTGACTTTAAAAGACCTAGGTAACAAGACAAGTTAAGCAACAAGTCAATGATTAAACGGATAAAATGAGTATCAACTGTGCTAGTTTAAAAAGATATTTAGAAAGTATGAAGATAAAAAACCACTTCTCTGAGTTGTAAGAAATTTGAAGTAATAAAATTTTTCTGTTCTGCTTATTTAAAGTCTCTGATATTTATTAATTATCCTCTTTCTCAGGCAATTAATTTTTGTATAATTTTAAATGTTTGAGGAGAGGCATATTTTTGGCAAATTCCAGTTTTAGATCAACTTTACAATGTAGCAAGGTCATGCTTTGTCAGTTTTCTAAAAAGAATTAAGACTTGATGTTTCTTCAGAGCAAATATTTTTGATTATAGACGGTATCATGCTACAGCAGTGACATAAAGGTCTTACATAGGTTAAGGTTACAGTTCATCACCTATTTCAACAGCAGTTCTGTCACTGGGAAAACAGCAGTCCCCTCACATTTTCTAGCTTTGACTTACCTCCCTTGGACTAAATTAAAAGTGGTAAGAGCTGGGTATATTCTTCCTTTGCTCTCTCTGAAATGAACTGGATGTAGAGAAAAAAAGAAGGCAGTTCCGGGGTTTATGTACATTTCCAGATTGATATCACATATCCAGGAGAAAAATGTTTTCTGTTTTGAAAAACTAATGTTGCTACATGCATTTTTTTTTCCTCCTCTATTAATCTTTTACTTGGCAGTATGCTTGTTTAATGGCTGCACGTTCGTGAGACACAATCTGAAACAGAATCATCTGCTGGCATCTGGGTAATTTTCATGCATACAGGAAGGAACCCCTTTTGTGGTTGTGTTTACATGAGGATGACTTTCTGGAGGTATACATTACATATTGGAAGTAATCAGTTTATTAATATTAGAACAGGATTAGTTGCATCTAATAATCACACTATTGTTTCAGTATTTGGTGCCTTTGATATTTCCATCAGCTTCTGCTGCTGAGTTTATCAGCAGCAGCTATTGTGGGAAAAGTCTACTGAAAAAAGAATAGGGCATGACTTTTGCCCCTCAGTTGTTGGTGATGTTAATTTAATCACATGTAGAGATTCTATTTCCTTTAAGCAGAAATAACAGCACTTACATGTAGACACATAAGTGCTTCACCCCCCAAAAAATTCACGTGTAATTTTGTTGCAGCTACGACTTAGCTGTAGTCCTCATGATAACCAGAATAGCAGCTCTGATTATTGGTGCTGTCTTGTTTTAACTTTTCACTCAAATGTAATAGATCAGAAACTGGAACTGTGTTCTCCATGGAATGTGGTGGCTGGTTTGTGTGGCCTGGGGATGTTTTTGATAAGCAGTTCCGTACATCAAAGCAGTTGGTAGAAGGTAGAAGGGCTCCTGATTGCTACTGGAGCCCAGTTCTCTTTTAGCTCCTGCTGGGCTGCTCAATCCAGTCACTTCTCTGAAGAACTTCCTAGCTGGTAGTCTGTAATGATAACACCTTCCTTTGCCCGTTTGCCATTGTGGTAACCAGTTTATATGTCCAAGAAATACAAATATGGCTGAAATTGGCTGTGATATGCAGGTGTATGAATCCCACAGGCTCACACAGAGTTATTCCACCATGGATTAGCAGCTGAGAAAGGGTCATCTCCTTATGAGCACAGCACATTCTCTGGGTAGGCAACTCCATCGACCAAGGGAAATACAAGTTTGGTTGATGGCTTGCAAATTCAGAGAGCTGTAGGCACGGTCCCCAACTAACTTGACACAATTTTGAAGAAACCTCAAGGGAAAGGGCAGAAACCTCTAATTTGGCTCCATATTTGTGAGGAGCCAGTGTAGAGGGAGGAACAATGGCTTCAGTTGCTGAGTAAACTGCTGAGTAGGTGAGCTGCCATGCTTTGAATTGAATTTTTTTTCCCTTTTCCTCATAAATTGTCTTATCCTACACACCTATTTAGAGAAACAGTTAATGGCTAAAATTCACAGATTTGTAAGATTCCCTGCCTTGTGAAGGTTTGCAGGAGGGGGTCACAAAGATGAGAAACAGAACCAACTAAACTTCCCATGCGTGCAGTCTACTCTAGATAACCTGGTTTTGTTATACGTTTTGTGTTTTGGGATGAGATGGGGAGATGAAACACATCAGCCAAGTGAGACTTGACATAAATAAGGGATCTGCCAATGCAAATGATCCCATATTTTGGGATAAGACCCAATTTTGGACAAAAATGGTATTCAGATTAGATATTGACAAATGAAGCTTTTGTTCAGATTGAGCCCAAGCTAATACTGCTATGAGATAAGTAACCTCTCAA
Source organism: Ifrita kowaldi (assembly GCA_013398055.1). Classification (NCBI taxonomy): domain Eukaryota; kingdom Metazoa; phylum Chordata; class Aves; order Passeriformes; family Cinclosomatidae; genus Ifrita; species Ifrita kowaldi. Next base: position 304,818 of record VZRS01010090.1, on the reverse strand, counting down.
TTTCCTGATATGCGTTATAATTTAAATTTCATAAACTTTATACCACATTTAGTTTCTTTCTTCTAAAAAGGGAAGTAATTTGTTTCCAGAATGCAATGATGTCAACTGAAGATTAGGAAAGAAAGAAAAATAAACTAATTCTTTCAAGATCTATTGTTCAATATCCCTTTAACTTTCCCTTCAATGACCACACTTTTCCTTGACCTCCAAATCCCTTTCTTTTCTCTGTACCAACTCTTTACTAGGTGGAAACTAAAAGGATGATCAGATTGACCTGGGCCCTGGTACCTGAAACTGTTTTTCTGAATTTGGAAATAACTCAGCTATATCCAGGACCCAATATTATCTGATTTCCAGCCCCTTTCATCTCTTCTTAGCTGGGTGTAGTCATGAGCACTCTCCAGCTAAACTTGTGACATCTCTTAGTATTTTCTGTGCAAGTTGGATGTTGAAGGTGTAGTCCTGCTGCTACTCCTCTTGCCTGCCACAGGTGATCATGACCATGTTCATCATTTGCCTAAATTCTGTTAGGGAACAAGGAAGAGTCAACAAAGCTTTGAGAGCTGCTCTACGTTAGGGTCCTGAGGCAATCATAGGCTTTTAAATGCCTGATCATCCTCATCTGGAGCCTCCCACATGCCTTGCCTGGGGGTTGAGGATGCTTTTTAAGCTCAAGCCTGGCCTTCTAATCCTGGGTTGTGATAAGCTTGTGGAAGCGTGCTTGGTATTGTCTCCTCATCTCTTGGCTCATGAGTGGATTTTTCCCCAGGTGGACTGCAGGTGTCAAACTGTAGCCTGCATTATCTCCAGTCCTGTCTCTGCTCTGCCTCCTGGAAGGACCTTGGGCTGATGCTGCAAGCAGTGTGTCTCCAGGTCTGCATCTGGCCCTACCTCTTCCTGCTGCTCTTGGTTGATCCCTGGATGGCCCCTCATCCTCATGTACCACATTGCCTCCCCTGGGCTTGTTGCTGTCAGCAATCTGGCTCCTCAGATTGCTATCCTTAGCTCCAGTTTTACCCCCTCATGGAACAGCACTGCTCCTGCTCCTTCCTGATGTACAGGTGTCTGCCTTGCTGAAGGAAGAAGGCAGCTTCTCCCAAACTGAGCACTGCATTATTACTTGTAGTGGAATCTGACGTTCCCTTTTCTCTTGGATATGAAGAAAGATGTAATGAAATCTCCATCAGCTGCTGAGTGTGCAATATTCCCATTTTTCCCTGGTTGTCATGGACTTCTTGAGATAGGATGGGGAGATTCCCCCAGGCTTTGCCCCAGGTACCTGCTGGACATCTGATGCTGGCTCTGCAGCCCTCTCCCTCAATGAATAATGAGAGCAGTCGTCTGCCTGCAATGCTTTGAGGCATGGTAGAGCCTCCTCTAGAACAATAAATTACAGAGCTGAGGGTTTAAGAGGTTAACAGTGACTGGCTTGCCAGATAGCATTAGCAGAGTTCCTCCTGCACCTCCAATGGTTTACACTGTCCATTCACATGATGTCTAGTTTACGCTTCCTCTCCCATCCTGAAAGAAATGGTTTCTTGCTAGCTACTGAACTGGTCCTTTTAAACATCTTTTTTTTTTCCTTGACACTATACAAAGTATGAGAAAAAAGCAGAGGTTCAAAAGTTTGCAGAATGAATTTACTTAGAGTGATTATCGTAACAATTCAAAAACTCATCTAAAAATATCCTAATATTTATTTAATAATAATACTTCACTTGTCACCTTCGACATTTAGTTTGAAAGAACTACTTATTAATGAAAGGACAGTGCTTTCATTTACTGGAATAGTTCAACATTTCTTAACAATTTTATCTCTCCAAATATTTACACAAATGAAGGCTAACCCTTATTGAACTCAATCACTATCACACTGTAAAACATCAAAATGTCAAGAGAAAATAACTGTAAGAATAGAGTATATATTTAGTCCAAGGCCTCTAGGAGAACTTCTTATCAGCTAATACTGTACCAACATGTTTAACTTAAAGCTGTGATTTCTTTAGGAACTTGTAGACTTGTAACCTCTAGCAGGGGGTAGGGGTGGGAAGCACATGTAATATCAGTGTCTCAATTAAAATTTAAAATAATGAGAGACAATCTAATGTGGAATACCAGAACTTATTAATAGAAAAAACACATCCTAAATTTCAATTAGGTCAGCTAGAGGGAAGCAGACCATGTTTCCCCTACTGAAACTTAGCTTTTGATGCTGTAGCTGATGCCACGTCTACTCAGCTCTCCTCTTGCACCCAAGCAGCTGTAAGATGGTATCTTACGTACATGCTTTTGCTAGACCACGTTGGCTAACAATTAACTGCCTGCCACCAGGGAGGAATTCCCCCTCTTAGGACAGATTGTTCTGTGGTCATTTTACCCTTCATGACATTCCACTTAAAATATGTGAGTGACAAAGACAGGTTATTTCATCAGGGCAAAATATAAGATTATTGAATAAATTTTGCCCTGCTCAGAAACTGAATAATCAGAGAGCAACTTAAAATGAAGAGACTCTGATTAATGAAAGACTTATTCAACAAACTAAACTAATCTTAAAAGCAGTTATTCCTCCACTTTTAAAATGCAGGACATTAAAAAAAAAATATTAACAGACACTAGAGTTAACTTACTGAAACTTTGCACCCATTCCTTACCAATTTTTTAACCTGTACAGAAACAGCCATATCTATTAAGATTGCTTAATTATCTTCAGATGATAAAATTTATTGTAAGCTTGTTATAAGCTTGGACATCTTTCCAGAAATGAAAACCTGAGGGTGCCTGAGAGTAAGAAATGGCTGGTTTGAGGAGACAGACCACGGCCCAAAGTGGTGTAGATTATGTGTATCCTCTGTGTAGCAATAATAAATAAGGGATGCTGCAGGGATGAAAGAAGAGCTGAGGGTGACTGCTGTTTAGTGGCAACTGTTTATGATCATGCTGTGAACACTTTCTGAGCTGAAAATGATGGTTTGTGCTGAGGCACAGTTTAGTTCACATGATCTCTCAGGTGCCTGCAGTACCATTCATTCTGGGAGCTGTAAGAATAGTGAAAAATAAGTCCTTGAGCACAAATAGATCTCAGTCAAGACGTGTCCCTTGGCCTAAGAAACAAACACAGATGCAAGGTATCTCACTCATTGTGACTGCTGCAAATTGGATCTTTTGTCAGAAATGCCCAGGTGTTTCCAGGGTATTGACAGCTCCAGGTGCCAATCAGAAATGCTGATTTATCTTTCAGCCAAACCAGACTTGCTCCTTCTTGCAATTCCCACCTGCCCCAAGATGTTCCCAGGAATCCCTAGGCCAAGAAGACATGTTTTCCCACTGGCAAGACAGGAGGATTCTCCCTTTGCATCTTAGGGAACAGAGAAATTAATCCATTGGCAGAGATCTGTCCGGCTTTAACTCCTTGTCCTCACCTTCCCTGTGGTGATGACTGTCTAATGCAGGAAGGAAATGGCCTCCAGTTGTGCCAGGGGTGGTTTAGATTGAATATTAGGAAAACTTTCTTCACCAACAGGGTTGTCAAGCATTGGCACAATCTGCCCAGGGAAGTGGTTGAGTCACCATCCCTGGAGGTGTTTAGAAGGTGTGTAGATGTGGCACTTAAGGACATGGTTTACTGGTGGACTTGGCAGTGCTGGGTTAATGGTTGGACTCAATGACCTTAGAGGTCTTCTTCAACCTGAACAGTTCTACAGTTGTCATGTATACAATGCTGTCGGAGCTCCAGAAAACTGGCTGTGAGTAGTCAGAAAGCTTTTCAGCCACTGGAAAAATTTTCTGAGCACAAAGGAGCAGGTACCGGTCATTTGTGGGAGTATTATTTTCGTAATTTTTTTAATGTGTGATGATGCATTCATCCAGATGTGAAGAGAAGGAAATGTAGAAGGTGAACACCCAGCCTGCTTTTTCTTCTTTTCCCCCTGTCTCTTTCTGTACTAGATTTTTCCTATCTACAATTTTGATGGCGAACTACTTTGTTGCCAGGATTTTTTTTGCCTTGGCTTTTTTTGCCGTACCCAGGCCATGGAGCTGCCTTGACAGTGAAAAGTGGGGAATGGCAAATTTTTTGGTGGAGGAAAGACAGAGTAGCAAGAGGAGGAGCAAACGAGCTACGGCAAACACCCACATTCTTTCATGGAGTGTGAAGTTAATGAAGTGGTATTTTCTAGGCAGACAGATTTTTAGCTCTGAATGTTCTCTGTGTCCCTGGTTTTGTTGCTGAACATGTACTTGGACTGGTAATGGCATAAATGTACTGTAGAACACATGCTCTTTGTCAATTACAGAAGTAGTGTTACTACTGTCTAGAGAAGCTTCAGGATGTCAGATAATATTCTGAAATTTTAAAAATTATAGAATGCAATGCTATCTTAGAAAAGATATTCCATTTGTAAGTATCCGTGTTTGAATATTTTCTCATTCTCTTCTCTCCCAAGATGCTGTGCATGTAATCTCTTGAAGCACTACAGAAGACATATTTGATTTGCTCCAATTCTTTTCTCTTCAATTCTCATTTGTACGTGAACCACAATAAATATGAACACCTGGCTGGCTTTAACCAGTAATGCCACATGTTATTGCTACAGGCAACATTTCCTCTTTTGATCATGTGGATTGTTTCTTTGCTGTTTGCAGTAATATCTTGAATGTATTGATTAGTGGACAGAGGACCATTTTGGCACATGCCTCTTTATTATTGTAAGGAAGGGAAAAATGTTTTAATGCAACAAATGTGTTGGTGAATGGGGGGATTAAATTCCATTTCCTTTGTGCTACGATATGTGCTGTCTGACAAACAACATCCACACAGAGGAAAATGCTTTTCAGGAAAGAACATTTATTGATAGTTAGTCTCTAGGGACTTCTAAAAAGCAATTTCTCTGTGCCACCAACTACATCAGACCAATGCTGAGGGAAGTTGAGAGATGGAAAAGAGATTTCAGATCTTTGGAACTTGCCAAGAGACAGAGAGCTTCATGAGACATAATACGACATTTGTTGGACTTCTTGGTTCCACCTCTGCTTTTTTTCCTGATATGGGACAAAACCCATCACTGGCCTCAGGATGACCAAAGAAATTGGTTTTTTGGCATGTGTTTTCTAGGCACCACTGGAGTGGACATACAGTGGAAAGTGTCAGACGGGCTGTTGGCATGCTTGGTTGAAGAGACCATCTGTCTCCTCTGGGTAGGGTTATTTTGGAAGAATTCTCTTACTTGAAAGTACTTTGTCGATTTTGCTAAACATGAATTTGTCAAACAGAAACATCATTGTTTACAGAAGTAAGATGGTGTTCAGAGAGTCAGAAATGAGGACTGAGAGATCTGGAGTCTTAAACATGCTTATCATATGGCCAGTGCCTGCTGGAATGAGCAGTAGGCATAACTCCCTGAAAACAGTAGCCCCTTGGGAGTTAGTGTCCACTGACAGCCTTACAGCATCATTCTCCCATTGTTCTCTTCAGAAATCTGTCATACCACGAGTGTTTGGCTGGCTACCAGGTGAATTTGCAAGGGACAGAACACATAAAAGGGACTCTTTATTAATAATATTTTTATGAGAAGTATAGAGAATTAGAATTTATTTGATAAAAGTTTGAGGATGAATGTACCTTTTCAAAGTATTATTTTTTCTGTTAAAATGAGGCAAAGTAAAGGAGTTTTGTTCTTGGTAATTTTAGGGCCAGCAGCTCTCACCTTTTGCACAGAGAGGACTGTGTTTGCTGTCCAATGCCTCTCTTTGCTCAAGTAGGAGGCACAGCCTGTTTCTCTGTGTATTCGATCTTGCTCAGACAGTGCAAATGCATAGGGAAGGATGGAGATCATACACTGTGTGGCAATCATGAGCTCACTTACCAGGAGTGATGCTGCCAGTGGTCTCCCCTGACTGAAATTTGTCTCAGTACCACTGCCAGATCAACTCATGCCCACTGGATATGTTTAGCAATGCAAACCAGGGAATTATTATGCTTCCTGTGTAGGTGGGATGTTGAAATAAAACAGCCTCAATCCATTCCACTTCACTTTAATTTTCTCTACAGGGCAAATGGGGATGTAGTAGTTCAAGGTCCCCTTTCTGCCAGTGACAACACATCAGCATTTTCAGATACAGTGCAGCTCACTCAAGGATGTGGTTTTCCACCTACAGGTACCAATTTCTTCCCCCTGTGCACAACTAGTGCGTGAATCTAATAGATTTAAAATTAGGGGCCTCAGTTTCTTGTCTAAAGCTTTATACAATGAGCCCAAATCAAAATGATGCAGTTTTTTAGAGACTCTTGCAGATACAAGAATTAAACTTTAATGTCTTCACATCCCTGTGATGCTGTAATTTATAGCCTATTTTTCTTCAGTACTCGGTGTAATGCTCAGTCTCACTAAAAAGTGTAAAAAATAACAGAAAGATTTAGAAATCAAGTTTACGTCTTGGAATAACACCTGCGCTCTTTGGATGGGAAAGACAAGCAGGCTGAGAATGTCATAAAAATATACATGTGCAAGGAAAGGGTTATAATGAGCAACAAGGTGCTATCACCCCACTGTTTGAGTTAACTTCCCCTCTGCACCCGACCAGAGTATTAACGAGCATCTCAAATCTCTGTGCTGATGGTCAAGTTGGAATTCACAACATTTTAATACAGCCCATGTTTGGAGAGTTTCGCAAAGAAAGAATTGTTAATGAGTAATCCTTGTCCATTAGGGCACTGAGCCAATAAACCCAAGCTTTGATTCATTGTGTTATCACTACAGGCTTCTGCTAAACATGAAAGAAAAACAAAACAAAAATGTTCCTATGTGAGAATCATTAGGATACTGAACTGAGTGCAGAACTGTCTTACATCCTGCCATCTGCAGTCTTCCAGAAAAGAACAGTAAGTAGTAATTCCTTAAACCGATAGCTCTTGCTGTTGTGTAGCATAAAAGTAATTTTATCACCTGAATTATTTAGTGGATGTTGATGGATTTTTGATCAGAAAAAAAAAAAATTAAAGTGAAGAATAATGTAAGAAGTAATTTCATCTACAAAACTGTCTCAACAGTAGGAATTCCCCTTGGGAAAAATGGTAAGGTGGAAAATAAGGTCATGTTGAAATTTGTCTTTAGAAAGCTGGCTTCTGTGTGTCACTGGAACAGAAGGCGTAAGTTTGATATTGCGACTTTCTTGCAACAGCACTATCTAGTTAATTGTGTGCTTTAGCTTTAAAATTATATTTGTTGGTTTTTTTATCCTTTTAGAAACAGAAAATGTTATCAATGTGACTAATGGGAGAATAGAGAGAAATCCAGAAAGGGAAAATTATATTTGTTTCATGTAGTCTTTTCTTTGACAGTTCTGTGTACAGATTCCAAGTGCATCTTCCAAAGTTGAAGACTTTAGCACATATTTCACATAACTAGGAAGAGCAAAAGGGAGTTTCAAATTTCAAGTGATTATCATTTGAATCCATTGCTAGTTTTTAATAAAATGTAACTCTATTCTGAGTGTTCCTGCTACTCATTTATCTTCAGAAAACTATAATTGTGGTGGAACACATTTCGCTTTTGTTATTTTTATTGCTATTGCTTGTGTTGCAGAGAACCTAGAGATTGGGAATTAAATTGGAATTCCACTAGTCTAAATGGCAGTCCAAAAACAAGTTAGAAATGGAGGGCTTGCAGTTTTATCTGGTGAGACATGAAAAAAATGCTGGAGAAAGCAAGACACACAGAAATGGTGTTTAGGAGGTAATCCCAGGGACAGTCAGAAGCTGGCCCCACTCTTTGAAGTTACTTACCTGCTTACAGAAATGCCATTGATGCTTCTCATAGAGTTCTCAGTTCTACATGAGACCCAGATACCTGCATTTGTTACAGAATTAAGCAAGAATGTTCAAATTTTTTTTTCTATGTCCTGTGTCTCTTTCCTGCTCTGATTTTAAACGCCATATTAAGAAATCTAACAGAAAATTTCAAATAAACACAGTAACACTAGTCCTGTCTCTGGTTCTCAAACTTGCTTATATGGTTTCTTGCATTTTGCATCAGTTGCTGTGTGCCTGTAGTGCCGTGCTTGCCAAAATGACCTGAAAGCAACAGGCTGGAAATAGAGAGCATAAATCACCCTAATGCTTTCAGGTCTCTTTGATACACTTTAAAACAAACAGGTAAGCAAATAAAATAGCTTCTCAAATAACTGAGGCACTGCATTAAATGTCCTACAAAAAGGCTGTGAGGCCACATCAAAAGCCTGTGAATGAGATGGGAATCTATCCTCCCATTGATGTTAACAATGTTTGGACTGGGCCATAGATTAATGATCTTACTGAAATTTCTCTTTGAGCAATAGGCAGTCAGATGTGTGAAGAATAGGAAAATATTATGGAAAAGATGGAAGGAAATGTACTTCACTAATATTTGTGAAAAATTTTGTAAGTGCTTTAATAGATCTTCCTTTGCTGAGTAATTGAAATAGATTCAATCATTCTTCTGAAAGCAAACGACAATTGGGCTGTCATGGAGCTTTTCTGGTGATCAAACGTATTTTTACATTACTTGAAAGCCTGGGGCCATGATGCTTTTGTTTTCAGGGAGCTCAGTTGATTTAATTTTAATTATTTCACTAAGAGACTTGGCTTTGCTTACACAGAAGCCAGGGAGAGCTTTACTATTGACCATAGCAAGGTCAGAGGCAGTGCACAGATAAGAGCCCACACTAAATCTGAAACCTAGAGTTCGGTAGTAAGCCCAATGGTGTATACATATGTATTTGTGTACCTCAATGAACACATATCCCATAAGAAATCTGAATAAACATGTATATGCACCCATACAGTGGAGACAAGCCCCATATATAATAATACACATGTAAATTTTCTTAGTCATACATAGAATGTGTAAACACACATAGATTAACTGTTCTGAAGTATGTTAAAATGTAATAAAATTTTATGTAATTCAGAGCTCTTAACATGTAATTGAAGACAATAATCTCAAGCAGTTCGGCACATATTTTACTTTATACGTACTGATCTCTGTTTGTCTTTGCTGCATATTTTGTCCTATGAAAATAATCTCCAAAGGTGGTAGAGTATATAGGTTTATTTAAAAAGTTAACTAAAAAATTATTTGGAAAAAGAAGCTTTCTAATTTGTCACATGCCTCTTCTTTTCTCTTGGAGGGCTCTTACTTTGGAGAGCAATATTGATTTCCTATGCTTCTATTGCCTTTATTTCAGCTTTTACATACCAGATGCTCTTTTTTGTTGTTGTTACACCTCAGGATGGAGTACCAGTCCAATATAGTGACCTATATTATTTCCCAGAACTGAACAATGTGTGGAGTAAGTGTAGGTTAAATGCTGTGTACTGTGTACGTAGTGTAGGTGTTAGAGCTGGAAATCAGCATCTGCTGCTTTTGAATACATGTGAAATTAATTATGTGGGTATATCTAATACAGGTTAGATAGATCACAGCAGGCTGGACTCAGGTGAAAATCAAAGCCAAACATCAATCAGTATTTAATGAAGAGTTTGGTGTCCAGTGAAATTTACAGTAGCAAAGCTACATGCAATGGAAAATATATATCCAGCCTTTTTTACGGCGATCTTGTGCCTTGCAGAAACCCCAAGAAGATAGGAGTAATCTCTTTCACAAAATCTAGTAAATGGTCTGCATCAGCTAGATATATTAAAGAAAATGAAGTATTAAGATTCTGGGAACTTTAAAATCATCATGGACATTTGGCTTGAACTGAATCCATCCAGACCAAAATTTAAGTGGCAGGAGGCATAGAGTTACAAAACCTGTAACATTCTACAATAGCACAAATTCTTAGAAATGTGTCCTCAAGATTCTCACTATAAACAAGGCAGTATTAATAACATGAGGGTTGGGTCTTCTTGTGTGTGTATGCAAAGAATAATAGATTCTAAAGAGTCCATCTTGAGGTTAAAGAGGGGTATTATACAATGATATGTTAAAAAATGGAATGGACTCAATGAAGCGAGAAAGAAGTTTATAGACATATCAAAGAGGCTGTAAAAACAGATGTTTTATAAGCATTTAAAAACATAGCTTGCCTGCCTTCCTCTTTATTTGCAGCACAAACTAGAAGGATGCAGAATACAAACCTTAGAAGCTAAGAAGTTATGCACTGAAAATCTGACCATATATTGGCAGTCCTGACTGTGCTGCTGTCTTCTTCCGGAACACTTGTAATGCACTGTAAGAGGAATCACATCCCTAGAGTTTGTCATGGGTATTTCATGAGAAAACTGTCTGTCAGGAATTTTAAGACCTTAGAGCTATGTGGGTAGCCCCACCTCTTGATTTCAGCAGATAACTTCCCTGGCAACTGAGGCAGCAAGGCAGTAAAATGGTTGGAAGTAAACGTGGACCTAGTGGGGTGGCTGGGCTGATTGCCAAACCCCATCCAAGATACATGGAGTTTTTGTGCTGTTGCAAAACTATGCTTCTGTGCTAGATTTGAGACTCTGTGTTTACATGTTATTTGCCACAAGAACCCTATCTGGTCTGCGATTCAAGTAGCTTTTGACATTTCTAAGTAAACTGTTTAAATTATCTGTGGGCAGACATTTAAAATGCATCTGTCTAATTAGAGGGCCTCTGTTTATGTTAAGAAAGAATTTAATGAATCCTTATGGACAAATCTGAATATAATTACAGGGTGTGCTTGCCACTCTCACAAGCTACTTCCCAGTCTGCTCAGCACTGTGGCCTCCTGCAGCATTCACGTTTTTGTCAGATGACTTCATTTCTGCTCGAGAAACATGCTGAGACCTCACTGGGAAGCAGACTGGGCTATAACTCTCAAATGTATTCAGTGAGTGGAAATGCAGTCCCAGGGACAGTCCCACGGTAATAAAACCAAATAAAGAATTAAGACTATGAAACAAAGGAAAACAGATTGCTGTCAGCTTTATGCAGAATCCTCTTGGTGTCTGTATAAGCCCCTGAGACCTCTACTTGGAGGTCTGTATTCCCCTGTTGGTCCTGCCTCTAACGCAATCTGGAGTTGGCCCACTCCACCTACATGAGCTGGGCAAGGGAGCCCCTTTCACACCTCTCCCAGCCTCCCCAGGTGAGAGTTGTGTGGCTGCTTGAGACCACGGAGAGAGCGGATGGGCGAGCCTGGTTACCAGAGCAAGGCTTGGCTTTCTGCATTTGCCACCATTTATCGTGTTCAGTAATTACTGAAGGCAAGATAAAGAGACGGTCCCTGGAAATTAAACTCCAGTTTCCTGTCTGTGTTCTTCTGATCTGACCATAAACTTGCACTTTTTCAGTAAGTGAAAGCAATGAAATGATGAAAGAGTGGTGAAAAATAATGCAAACAACTGGTATTGCATGGAAGGGAGGCTGGCAGCATGCCCTCAGGAGGTCAGGGCAGTGCTTCACTCTGAATATTTGAATAAATTTGGGCATAAACCTCCATTAATTTAAAATGAACAGAAAGAGGGTAAATAAAATATGTCACATCAAGGAAAAACCAAACAGGCTGGATGTAGCATTTTATTTAAAGGCTGAATTAGGTATTGTAACTTCAAGACAGTGTTTGTTACAGCAAATATTGAACCAGCTTCCTGCATCCTGCTGTACACTAGGTACACAAAAGTTAGTTATCTTGTTCTAAATATTCTTTTTGCTTCATATGTTTCAGAGTCTCTTTTCAACCTCCTTTTTAATCAGCATATTCCTCCTGAACTGAAGAATAAATGGGATCTGAAATGAATTTAATAGGACATCATCAGCTAGCCACGGCTGATGGATTTCCTCTTGCTGAAGGTCCTCATTTGTTTGGTAAGTCACCAAATTAGGTTGAAATAGTAATAGTTCCTTTACTCAGAAACCTAGAGGAAAATGCACTGAAATTTCAAATCGAGGACATGTGGCTGAAATGTGCCAACCTTCTTGAATCTTCAATACTTATGAAAGGAATAACAAACAATACATCTGTGGTGTCAATGTAATCTTGCACACTATTGCCCTCATCACTGCTCATAGCAGAACCTATAGGTTGTTTTTGTGACACTCTTCTAGTACTAGAGACCATTTGGCAAAGACAGACTTTCGTATGTAGGCTGGATGTTACCTTCATGCGAGTCACTTAAATCAAGCTGAGCAGACATATTTCCAGTAAATCTGTAATAAAATTATAGTGCAATGTATTTGCGTTGCCATATTATGCAAATTTATGAAAGTAATTTCACCTAAATTAAAATTTTTGTCTTATTAAGACCATTAAAAACTTATCCTATTAACTTCAGTGCACAAGAAAATTTATAAAGCAGTCTGGAAGATTCTCCTTGCTCCAGTTCCACTGAATTTTTCAAGGCTAAGCATGAGTTTGTTAATGAGTGAAAAATTCTTGGTCAATATTTTATAAGCATGGGTAAGCTCTTTTCTGATATATGTACTGCTAAGGGGAAAAAAAGAGACTAACACATGGCAGCAGTGTGGGTCTTTCACTAAGTTATAGTACATTGAGGGACTCACACACAGTACAGACCCCCACAAAATGCTGCAACGCTTCGGAAGTTTACAGTCCAAATAACACCAGAATTTTGCCTTTTTGAGTGCTGGAAAAACTGAACACATTCCAGTTTCGTCTGTCTGAAACAAGAGTAGTGCCTGGGGCATGGAAGGAAGGACTCTGACACCCAGAGCCACTCCAACTGCAGAGCTCCTAGAAGTCAGGAAAATCTCTACAAGTCAGACCACTTGCAGGGTCCTGGCTCCACACAGCTAAACTAAAGCATGATCACTAATGATAAGCAGAAACCACTCCATTATTGTGTGTTACTGGTTTTTATCCCTCTTTGTTTTGGGGTTTGGTGGGAGAAATATTTTGGAGTTGTTAAAAAATAATATGCTAACAGCTAAACAACTTCTTTGCTAGCTCTTAATTTCAATGTCAGGCCATGATATACAGAGAGGAGAATGATGTTCAAATCTAGGGTGCCAAATTTTATATCCAGTCATCTTTAAAAACTCCTGCATATCCAAGCTACTTCAGATTTTTGTCCAGAAATTTGACCCAGTATCTATTTTTTAAAAAATTATTTAATTATTTTTAAGTAGTAATGATAAGGTATCTTGAAAACACAAGGAAGAATGTTAATGTGAAATACTTGCCCTCCACAGGGTAATCTTACTTACAAATTGTGAAGCTTTCAGAAGAGGGATTGTGTCTTTTATTATAGGTGTTCAGAGCTTAGCACAATGGAGATTTAATTCAAACTGACATTTCTGTAACAGAAAGAAATGATGTATTAAAGAGTTGAATCACGGGTCCCATTAGGAAGAAAACCCAGCACTCCTGCTGTGTTTCACTTAAGCTGACTTTTGTTTTGTGCGGTGTCACTCTAATGTGGTGTCTTTTTGCTTTTATAGCTGGAAAAAAGCCTATCAGAAATAATACGTGACTGAGTCCACAGGGAAATTTACTCATTGTGAAAATATGACTCTATCTCTTCAAAACACTTGTAGGAAACAGTTTTGCCTCTCAATTTTTCATCTTCGTAAATTACTTGCATTTTTTTGCCATTCAGTTTTGGCAGGAAGTGACTTCTGAACCCCAAAAAACAGGAAGAAAGTTTTTCTTTTAGATGGTCCTTATAATGCACGTTTCTTTTAGGTCTTCTCATACATTGTAGCTCACAAGTTAAAAATTGCTGGCTTACAAAAATTAGCCTTTATATACACCAGTCTCCTTTATTCAAAGACGCATACTCACATTCTGTAAAATCCCTGGAAATATATTTTCTTTTCATTATGCTTTATTCGGTCTACAGGGAGAGCGTTCTTAGACCTTCAAAAACAAATCTAATTGCGTCTCCAAACATTAGCTCCAGGTTCAGGTCTTTCCAAAGAAATGTTCTCAATTCTGAGTTGCTTGTGCTTTGAGCCTCATCACCATGGTAATTCCAAGGCAATACTTAGCCTCAAGTCTTCTAGTTGCAGGAGGTTTCAGAAAAAAAGGTTTTCTACCTTTCAGTAGTTGAAAATTGTATGCTGCTATTTTAACAGTATATGTCTAAGGTAAAGTATCTCTGTATGTCTTTGGAGTTAGTGTGTTTTAACTATTTTTTCACTTCTGTGGTTATGAGTCCCCGGGAAAAGGGCCTCAAAATACAAACAAGGAAGGATCCTTAGCCTTGTAAAAGTGAGGGTCCTTCCCTTCCACCCTGTCTTCCTGAAAAACTGCTTTTCTTTTTCCAGCTCCCTACTCCGATGATTTAGAAATATCCTAGATCTCTTTACAGGAAATACATCTTTGAAGAAGTAGCCAAAAACAAATATATAAAATGATACAACCTCTACAGTTTCTGCACACAAAATCAACTTTATCTTTCTTGCAGCTCTGGTTTTCCCAGTGAGGGAAAGGGACTCTTGATAACAAGAAATCCCACAGGTGTGTGGGTCTCCATAAGAGCTGTCCTGTTGAGATTCTTCCCTTCCTCAGTCAAATCCTGTTTTCGTTTCACAAGTCCCATTGTACTGAACAGGACCGGCTGTGTGAAGACTGGTCCAGTTTCATAGTCTGACCTAAGAGAAAGTGGCACACCTATCAACCTTCCTTTTTTAACCTCTGTAATTTAGGACTGAAATACTGTTCTCCTTTAAAATCCTTTAAAATCCAGAAATGGAATTATTTCTAAGAACCTGGAAAGATAATTTGGTACTATTGTATGCTTGCTTTGAATGAAGACCTATTTTAAGTATTTTTGATGGCCTGAAAATGGTTTTTTGTAAAGTGGCATTAAAACATAAAAAGACAAGAAATGCTACCCTCATTGTACCTGTCCCTAGCTGGGAAAGAATTTTTAGGGGGAATGAACACTCTTAAAAGCTGTATTGAAAAGCATGGGGAAGAAAAAGAAAAAAAAATGACGTAACAAAGGGGGAAAAGAAGCAATATATCGAAACTTCTTAATGAAAGAACTACAAATGCCATTGAAAATTGTTGTAGACATAGAACAGTGCCTAAGAGGGGCTTAAAAGGTTGACTCCTTTTAGGTAAATCTGCATTTTTTTTCTGGTTTGGGGTTTGTTTTTTTTTTCTTAATAAATAATAGTAACAAAAAAGGTAGTAGGGTCAAGTGTCCAAACTGATTAAACAGCTTCAAGAACATAAGATGTGTTAAATAACTACTTGTTTTTAGCACCACCTGGCAGTTGATGCAACATCTGGCTTCATCCCTGCAGAGAGGATAATTAGGCTCATAGCTGATCCCCAAATCAAAAGGAAACAAACCAACACAAATTAAAACAGAAAATCTTGGATGCGTAATAATTATGAAGAGAGCCAAACCAAACAGAGTGGCAGTGTGAGCAAAAAATTTAATGAGAAGGACAGATTGGATGTGGCTTTGAGCAATCTGTTCAAGAGGAAGGTATCCCTGCCTATTTCAGGGGATTTGGAACTAGATGATCTTTTTGGTCCCTTCCAACCCAAACCATTCTATCTTGTCCTACGAATGTGTCCAGTAGGGTCTGAGCACTTTGGCCTTTTTTTGAGAATGCAATATTTCTGCACTTAAAAAACATGCTTCCTGTGATACTGAAGTGGTTAATCTATTGCATAGAACCACCTGACCTTACCAGATATTTATTGATACAAAATTTTGTTGTAACTAAACCACAATAGGTACGAAAATACAATGGCTAGGCTACTTGGAGGCATCCCCTCAACTGGTAACCAAATTTTATCCAGGTAAACACACACTGGGAACAGACATTGTTTCCGGCATTTACAAACAAGTTTCTCGTAATGAAGTTAATTAGTAAACGATATAACCTCTGGTCTGTGTCACTCCTTTCTAATCTTAAAGAAAGTTCTCACAGTAAAGAAGTTAACAGGACGCAGACAAAGCAGAATTAAGAAGTTTTATGTATATACAGACTTTAAGAGGTATGAAAGAAAAAAGAGAGGGAAAGGAGGACTGAGGCGCCTTAAGAAGAGCATTTTTGGTCAAGAAATGGTCAGACTGAACACAGCCTGAGGTAGGATATTGCCATATTCTCACTTGGATCTTTTTGTTATCCATTCTTGCACTCTTCCTTGAAATTGTAGGATGCTAGTAGGTTTTTTAAACCAAGTGATCTTTAAAAGATACTCAAATAATTTGTCTGGAATTAAACCAGGATTTTGTTAGTGGCTATGCTATGGTTTCCAAATTACCTAATTCTGAATATCGTTATTTTATTATGTTCCTTCATGAATAACAAAGGAGAGACAGGCATTCATGTTTTAAACCTGCTCAGAATTTAATTATCTTTGTTTAGCTTTCTATGAGTGGAACAATAACTTTCACACTAAAATGTCATCTCATTGTAATTTCTGCAATATTCTGCATAAAATCCCCTTTAGCTTACACAAAACATCAGTATAACTCTGTGAACTGAAAACAGTTTATTCCTGCAAGGAAAATTATCTATTTTTTCTACAAGTCAAATATTTTTTTCAAGTTTCATGTAAAATATTCTGTATAAAATTTAAAGTAACAGAAGTAAAACTCTCTAATAAATTTCAGTTGCAAGTAGAAAAAATATTTGTTAAACAATGATCACACACATGTAAAGGTTTCACTTTACTTTTTGTAAGCTTTCCATATTTTTGTAAAAGGTTTTCATTGAAAAACACTTACTTGCAAAATATAAGATTTGCAAATTGAAAAAATCTGCAGCTATAAGTAGCATAACATTTGTGTGTGCTTAAATACTCATTCCTAAAAAATCTGAAAAGCATGCTTCCAAAAGGAAAAACAGATGAATGTTACAAAATATTTAAGACCACACAAACAAAATGTCGGTGTAGTCCAGTGAGCTCATTTTTGTTTTCACTTTCACTGCTTGTACTACTGCAACTCCAATGACTTTACTGGGCTGCTCATGCTTTAGTTGCATTAAACGAGTTCATCCCAGATTTCTCCTAATATATACATCTGGAGAAAAGCTTATGTACATTCCGCTTGGTAAGATAAGATTACTTTTCTTTTGTGATAAGAAATTATTTGGTCTAGACTCTCATGTGCAGGTCTGCAGGTACATCAGGCGCAAGTCTACTTAAAACAAACCAAACCAAAGCCAAATAAAAAACCCTCAAAACTTCAAGCTAAAATGGGAAAACCTACATAGTTGCAACCTAATTATCTTTAAAAATCATACTGGTCCTTGAGCACTTCCAGTGCTTTAGCTGTAAGTCTGTTTTACACAAAACAAGACCATGTTCTTTCAGTCTCTCTCAACCCTATCTGTTCTTCCTTTTTCTCTCCATTGACCTCTCAACCCTATCTGTTCTTCCTTGTTCTCTCCATTGACCTGAGCATAGACTCAGTTCAGCTAAATTGTTTAAATCTGTACGTGATAGAGAAGGAAAAAGGATATAATATAGGCTGTTTGGCTTTTTCTCCTGTATTTAACTTAACTAATTCAGACTCATATTTTTTTTCTTTCCTTTGGAAGCAGAGTAGAATTAATGATTGGGAAGATTTTTATCAACATATTTGTAACCCAAATGGCTGTACAGTTGTTTAAATAAACCCCCAGTATCGTCTCAGGATGTGCTGCAGTTCTTTAGTAGCTCTGAGTTTTTAACAAGCCCTGAGATTTTTTTTCTGTGGAAGGAATGTTACCTTCTCTTCTTGCTCTTTCAGAGGCCCAAGCAGCTCAAGAGGCTGGTATAAAGCTTTTGTGGTGTTTCCTGTGGATGGCAGAAAGCTAAAAATCAACAGTTTCTTCTTTTTCATTTTGGGATTGCCCCACTTTCCTTTAGCAAACTCAATTAACTAATTACTAACTAGCAAATGCAAACGTAGGTTTCCATGGTGAACAGATTCCTTTCCAAAGAAAGACTAAATGAGTGTGTATCCCACAATTAACCCCAGCGTTTGTACCTAAAGTACCTTGACCAGTCTTTATGAGCAGCGGCCCCAACAAGTGGTAAATATAGCTAAAGACCCATTAAAGACTCATTAAACCTATACTGGATATCAAATCATTGTTGTCCTCACCCTTTACTTGTTTTGTCACCCCTGTGGCTGGCAGGTATCACTGATAGTTTTCATCTGATGCATGAAGCTGTAATTTCACTTCCAGGCTCTTTCATAGAGTCCCCAGATGCCCTCTGTATGTCTATACTCTTGGTTTAAATGGCACAACCTTGGGTTTGGGGAGTGCCTTCTGCTACTCTGCTCTGCCAGTGTTAGCGCTTGGTGCCCTGGCCTCTTCCGGGGCAACGAAATGCAACCATAATTAAACTAATTGCTAGTAACAAAGGGCACCATTATTCTCATTCAGTTTTGTGTCACGTTTTTCCAGACATAGATCTTGCTGCTTGTTCTGGAGCTGGGACCTCAACACTTGCTATTGGCAAAGATGTACTGTGGGCAACAACAGAGTAACCACACAAATCCAGAACACTTGCATGGCTTCTGCTGCATGGTAAAGCAGGAAGGGCAGAAAGCTGCAGAGCAAGACGTGAGACCTTGAAAGTAAAAAAGTAGGTGTAATTAAAAGGTTAGTTTGTGGCACTAACTGAAGTGAGACAAAGGAGAGAGATCCCCCACTACAGATTTTAATTATTTTTGTCATTATGGATGTTCCCTCCTCTTAATTGTTGGCATTTCTTTGTTGTTTCTGATTCCTTGCAAAAGGACACTTATCCGGGACCAATTTCATGTCAGCAAAAATGTTTTTGGAGTTCTTCTGAAGCATTGTTAAGTGATGGTCACCAACGAACATTAATCTATGATTTCCTTGTAAATACTGCTGTTGACTCAAATAAAAGTGGACTGGTCATCTGCCTGGAAATATGCACTATTTTTCTCAGACTCTCTTCTTGGAACTGTTGTAGGAATTGAGTCAGTGATTTCACGAAACAGAAAGACGTGGCTCTCTCCAGCAGAAAATAAGAAATCATTTGCAAATAACTTTTAAATTCAGCTTTTCAGTTGTTTGATATGGCCTTGATTTTAACTACACCATCGAGGGACTGCTAGATATTATTGTGCCTGGAGTACAGAAAAGAAATGAGAGTTCAGTTGTTTGCAATTTTAAATATGCTATTTAACGAGCAAGGTTAAGGTAACCTCCAGATACCCTGTTGATCCCAACAGGAAATGTTGCCACTCCTTGTGCCATTGCCAGGCATGTTGCTGGCTCAGAGGAGACTAATGC
Organism: Ifrita kowaldi; assembly: GCA_013398055.1. Lineage (NCBI taxonomy): Eukaryota > Metazoa > Chordata > Aves > Passeriformes > Cinclosomatidae > Ifrita > Ifrita kowaldi. Next base: position 285,631 of record VZRS01010090.1, on the reverse strand, counting down.
TGGCTTAGAGAGGTGCTTTTTATGAGAACTGTGCAGCTGCACGGAACAGCACAGGCTTGTAGGGGCTGGGGACCAGGCTGTAGAGGCTGGCTGGGCACTGGAGGCTGAATGGTGAGAAGGTTGCATTTCACCACTTATATTAGGAATATCTTTCTTGTTCTTTCCTGGTAACCTCACTTTACCATTTCAGGCTCTTCTTGAATGTTTATTTCATTTTCTTAGTCTTCTAATTAAGCCTCACCCTTGTCATTTTTCTCCAGTGCAGTTTTTGTCCGTCATGACGTATTCATTCAGAATTAAATACAAATTAACATGGAGTCTTGATTTAGCTTTCATCAGTGCCATGGGGTTTTTGCCATTTGTTTGGATTTCTTCCATTCTGCTTTAAGGCCTAATTTGGGCTGTTAGCTTCCCTGGGGTGTGGATGGCTCTTTCCTGTAAACTGAACAATTACACTATTACCTGCACAATATTTTTCAAGATTCTTTTTATGTAACTGCCAGTGCCGGACATTTCCACCAATTATAGAGGAGTGTCTGAGAAGGAACAAATTACTTTTAAAACTTCTTGCAGTGTATTTGTGTAGCAAATCTGAGTTTAGATAATGCAATCTTTATGCTTCTTCCTGGTTTTTGAGATAAACGTCTAGAAGTGGAAACTTCTCTGATAATTACAGTTTCATGGTAGTAATAGAAATTGGTTTTGCATTACTATTTTCCAGGTGTCCTTTCAGAACCAATGAGTTCTCCAGTGCAAGAGGCAGATGTGTCACCTTATGCACAGTACAACAATGTGCCGTTTCCCCAAGTTCAGCCTCAGATCTCATCGCCACCTTATTACTCCAACTTAGGCTTCTACCCTCCGCAGCATGAGGAATGGTATTCCCCTGGGATGTATGAACTCAGGAGGTTACCCTCAGAGACCTTTTTCACAAGGGAGACAGAGATAATGGATATCCCTGCAGCCAAAAGGCCTAGACTGGGTCACTCCACGGGAAGAGTGAAAGGAGAAGAGCTCTGTGTGGTCTGTGGTGACAAAGCCTCTGGGTACCACTACAATGCCCTTACTTGTGAAGGATGCAAAGGTAGGATGAAATCAGTTCAGCTAATAGGCACAGCAGATTCTCAGGTTTTTTGGTTTTGGGTGTTGTTTTTTGGGTTGGTTGGTTGGGTTTTTTTGGGTTTTGTTTTTTTTTTAAATAATATTTTCTCAGTAATTTTATCCAAAACATTAAACACACTAGAGATTTACATTTGGATCCTGTGTACCCTATTTTCCCCAAGACAGACTGGCAGAGTCTTGTACCATTGCCCTGTGGTTATACAGCATAGTAGGCCAACCTACGGCTCTTGAGCACCATTAGCTTTTGGTAAACTGAAGGACAGCTTCTCTGTGGAGACTGGCAGCCTGGCTCTGCTCTCTATGGAAGCTGTTCATGCCATTCTCTGCCGGAGGAAGGAACACACCCACGGAGGCCCCTGGGAGCTGAGTGCTAGGCTGCCCCAGAAAATAGCTAAAACCAGCCCAAGTGCCTCATGTAGTGTGCATTGAAGGGAAGTGAAAGCTGTCAGCCCCCACCTGCGGGCTGTTCCCAGGGAACCTCTTTCCCCCTGCTGCCAAAGGATATGATGGGAGTCTTCAGGTTTGTGAAATGAAAGGATTTCTAGTTCTATACTTTCTTCTAAGGATAGCCCCCATCCCTAAGGAGCGAGCTTCTTCAGGAAGAAGCTTCTGTCTGTAGGACAAATACCTTGCTTCTTAGAAGAATATTATTCACATGTTATTATCAGGATAAATGTGGTGTAGAAAATCATTGCCATTATGGTAAACATGATTGCCAGGTATTTTAGCAGAGAGGAACAAGAGGTTATGTCAATTATTATACCTGAAGAGGTATAATATATCTGTGACACGGCTGAGGTACATTACGGCCAGAAAAACAGTGCCTCAGTTTTTCGTTCTGTTCTGTGAATATTTCATTACCATTCCTGTTTTATGTATAAAGACTAAAGCATGGTCACTACTGAATTACTAAAATATCTTAATGTGGAATTCACTGTCATAGAGAGTGGACCTTGACTTAATCTGGGGCTTTTGCTTTATCTATCACAAAATCATTTGTGAGGAAAAAACAGACCACACTAGTCAAGCACTCTAAACATGAATGCAGACAAGGCTCACACAGTTTTTCTCAACAATTCCAATAAATAAGAGATTAATTTCTTTCTGCTGTCTGAGTGAATAGTCTCCATGTCAAAAACTATTAATTAACTCGTATGAATGCTGTCAGTATAAACCAGGTTAAACTCAATTTTGATGCGATGATTCCAAGTAATGATACATTTATTCTGTTAGTAAGCTGTTCCTACTCTTTATTAACTTCAGTATTAAATATGTTAGGAACTTTTCAAAGACTTAAAATTACAAACTTTGAAATTTGTATAGAATATTTCTAGAAGAAAGGTTAAAGCCATCAGGTAAATATCCAGACTAAAACCCATGGTGAAAGGAAACATGTGTCCACTTCTGGTTACATAGAGTGATTAATTTTGAATCGCTGTATGTAACCAGAATTTTACTGCTTTATTGGGATAATCTATTTTATGTTTTTGTTCTGTTTCATGACTGCAACATCAATTACAAAGAATAGTACCCTTGATCAAACATAGTAAAAGTTGAATTACTTAAAGATAATGGATTCTGTTTCTACAATAAACTTCAGAGGTGACTAAAGTACCAGCTGATTCAGTAAAGAGATGTGCTGAGGACAGTAGTTCTGTCTGACAAGGTAAAGCAGATGCTGTGTTTTCTAGATCTCTTGATCGTTCTTGTTATCTGTGGAATTTTTCACGTGGGTATGCATTACCTTCAAAGCATGGAGACCAAAATTAGGCTCAGTGATTCAGTTGTTCTCTTATCAGTGCAGCAGAATAACTACCTCACGTGTCTGTGTCTTGTCCCAGTACGAGATTATCCCTTCTTCTTCTTGGCAGCAAGACTGTTAATTCATGCTCAATGTGTGTCCAAAATAATATGCAGGTCCCTTTCTGTAGGACTAGTAATCACCTTGCAGCACCCCTGCTCCATTGATGCCGTGGATGCTCTTATTCAAAGGAAGAAGCTTTGCACAAATTTTTATGGGATTCAATTCTCTGTGATGAATATGTTAATTTTTTTTTTAAATTTCTTTCTTGGGTAATGCATTCAGCAACACCTTCCATTCTTTTTGGTTTTCTTTCTTGGGCAGATGGAACAATATTAGGATCTTATCTATTGTCCCTCATGAGAATATTAATCTGAAGATGCAGGAGTAGACACTGCTATATATATATATTTCTTAATACATTACCATACATTATCAAATATGTATGAACCATTTCATTAATATTTTACATAATATTTGCTTGATGTATCTCACACCAGACTGGAATTCTTCTAGCAAAGAAAGGTCCTGTTTCAGTCCCCTCCTCGCACTAACACCCACCATAGGGGCATGGAGTGAAGGAACGCCGGAAGATGTCTTGATAGTCTGACAGAGCAGAGCAGATGCTTTGTTAGCAATTGTGAGCTTCAAAAACTTTCAAACGTAAAACCCATCAGGATGCCAAACAGAGATATTTCCAAAGCTTTCATCTACTCTTTTTACAACTGCCCTCCTTAAACTTTCATAATTTCCATATGAAAAAATCAGCATCAATAACGTTGGAGCAGCTCTACCATAATTAATCATATTCATGACTATCTGAGAACAAAGCTAATTCAACGTTTCCAGCCAACATGAGCTTTTTGTAATCTGGCAAGATCAGAGGAAAGTTAGACTGTGCCAGAAAAACCTTCAGCTTTTGTGGTTACTAACCCTTTGTTAATTTAACATATGCTGTTTCTGACTTACCTTTAAATTTTAGTAAAGCTCCTCCCATTATAGAAAGTCACATATAGGTATTTCTGGCAGTATAAGTTCATTTTGAATTAGTAGTGAATAATATATACAGAAATTTCATTCATACTGAAAGCTAATTTCAAAATTAATTATGAAGAATTCTGTTCAAGAAGACAATGATTCAAGAGTCACTTCACAAAAAAATGAAGCAAGAATAGGGTTAAAACAACTTCTTGAAAAAAAAATTGTTTTACTTTTCATTTTAAATAATTCCACTTTTTCAAAACCTTTTTTTTCAAGAGCAGGTATTTGACTGCTTGAATCTTGTTGGTTCCTAGCTTTTGCATCCATGTTTTTGCCCTTTTCTTTCTTGCATATCTTAGAAAATTCATTTACTAAAGTTCTTTTTCTTTCTTCCTCCCTGAAGAAGTAAATGCACACCTTGTGGATAGGTTGAGTGACCATCAATCAGTCTTAGAATGTTATAAATATTTGTGCAGAGCTTTTCAGTATTTACTACTAATTAATGTGTCATAAACTGTAGGATTTAACATTAACAAATAAAATTATAAATTATATAAAGCAGATGCAGTTGCCTTCAACTGACAGTGAGAATTTACAGCTTAAATCCAGGCTTTTTTTCCCTTCCCTGACCAGTAAATGGTAATGTATTAAAACCATGTGAGTGATGAATAAAAATAATGCCTGGGGCTTCTGGAGGTTCCAAGTAATCTGCATTTCAAAAGAGACTGATGCCAGTCAACTTGTATTTGTTTGAAGAGCAGCCAATAAAACAGACAGCATGGAAGAGATTTCAAGCAGGAATTACTGGAGATTCAGAGAAATGCCAGATTTTTTTGTGACCAGGTAGTGGAATTGTTTTACTGGTTGCTACATACTGGTGCTTGGAAGAGATTAGGCGACTATAAAACCATGGGTCAAATTCGGGAAATTGTCATCTGACAATGCACAATTCTGCAAACACACAGACAGTCCTTTAGATTCGCAACTGAATTTGCTCTGTGATTTGAGCATGGGAGACTGGCTCTTATCTGCTCCCTCTTTTAATGCATCAGAGTGCTAGGTTGGAAAACAATAGCTTTATTGTGCCAGGCAGTGGTGATAAGAAAGCAAAAGCTTTTTGAATAGCTCTGGTTAATATACATGTACACAGAGCTCTAGTTTGAAGCACAGTATAAATCAGTGATGTGCCAGGAGAATCTCCCAGGAGTTTATTTCAGAAACCTGCCCTCACATGGGGAAGAAATCCGCTGTAGCTGAGGCTAAATAGTCTCCACCATATGAATGGAACGTAAGATAAAAATGGCACAGTGAGTAACAGTAAAAATTCAGGAAACATTGACAGCAAAGATTCTGTTGCTTTGTGATGACCCTTATTCAATCACATTTAATATCTTGTGCACCCCATGTTTTGGCCACAGTGGCACTCTCACAGATGTGCTAGGCAGCAGCCAAATAGGAGATTTGGACAGATTTAGGACGGGTTGTCTCCATTTCTTTTATCAGCTGCTGTTTGCAGTGATCACTCTGCAATTTTTGAGTGAATCCAGTGCTGATACCAGTAGAACTGCCTGTGCAGGTGAAATTAGGTGACTACTTAACTCATCAAGTGGACAATACTTAGTGAATAAGTCTGGAGAGTCTTTTAAGAAGGGGTGGAGGCCACACGTACAATAGCCAGCTTGATTGCAGCTTCCTTGTTAAACTTGGGGGTGGGTGAGCAGACCAGTATGTGGAGCTTCTGTTGCTCCCAGGAGCTGGGGGAAGGGTGACGAGTTACTCAGCTCTCTTTCTGTACATTCCTCAAGAGACTTAACAGATTCATATTTTTTTTCACTGGCTATTTGTACAGTATCACCCCACTGCTCTAGTGCTGGTGCTCAGCCTGCTACTGGCAGGTTTCAGATTTGGGTCTGAATTTTCCCAACATTCACAATTCCAGGACTTTACTTCTGACTAATGTCTAGTGTGTGGGCTCGTTTATTAAATTATTAAATATGACATGGATACTGTTGTTAATACAAGTATCAAGAATGTAGCCATCCAGGCACGGAAAGAAACTGATGGTCTGGCAGAACATGTGTCAGTCAGAAAAACAAGTGTAGATGGAGGTGCTCTTCAACTTGATGACTTTGCTTCTGAGTGTTTTCTTTCATCTACATTACTGCTGTTTTGTGCAGGATTCTTCAGAAGAAGCATCACAAAAAATGCAGTATACAAGTGTAAAAATGGAGGCAACTGCGAGATGGACATGTACATGAGGAGAAAATGCCAGGAGTGCCGTCTAAGGAAATGCAAGCAAATGGGCATGTTGGCTGAATGTACGTATACAGGTATTTGCATCATCTAGTCAGAGCGTGAATTAAATATTGTATTTGTTTGAGTGGTCTGCTTTTAATAATAAAGGTATAAAAGATGTCATTTGGCAGGTGGAAGGTGTATCAAAGAAGATGCTGTGCCTGTGCATCAAATCCTGTTGAAAGATAAATGCACTTTTAAGCAATGGGATTTCATTGATGGTCAGGGATGCGGGGGAGTAGGAGCTGAGCAAATGGTGAAGGAAGGTCAGTCCTGCACTGGATGACAGCTATTAGTCTGCTTGAGTGGGAAGGAGAAGCAGCCAGGGAAGTGAGTCTATGGGAGACTCCCCAGGAGTGAGGGGTTTGCAGTGTTACGGAAGCCAGAGCAGGAAAGTCCTGGTGCTTCTCTTTCCTACTCCTTCTGGGGTTCCCCCTGACAAGTTCTTGCTAGCCAAGTCCAAGTTTTGGCATGTAAACAATGCCATTTTCAAGAAAAGAGCAGGAGTGTTGCTAGCAGGAAGTTTCTGTGGACTTGCCAAGTGTATGTTCCCAGACCTCACCCAGCAATCAGGCAAAGCCTGGCCCTTTTTTATAATCTCATTAGCTTTTCTCACGGAGCTATAGATTTTCCTGCCTTGCATATAGGCACATAGGTAGAACTCATAGACATGCAGGTCTCCAGAAATGAACCCGATGGATTTTAATAATGTTTCATATTAAAACAAATATTCTATTCAGACTGATGGTTTATAAACTTTATTGAGCTTCAATCTGGATAACTTAGAAAAATGGGGATATTAGAGTACAACTTTGAACACCTTTAAAGCTCCTCTTTGAGTTATAGCATTATTTTTGTAAACTTGCTCCTGAAAACACTCTGTAAACATCTGCTCTTTTGCCTTGCATGAATAGGACTACAATTTATTTTTCTTGATGGCTCCAGTCACTTTAGCATACACGTATGTGTGAAACCAATTTAGGTTCATACAGGAAATTAATCTACTTGGAATTTTTAATATATTTCTATCCTTCAATCTGATCAGAAGATGCTATAGTAACTGTTGGTTATATGAGAAACAATAAGCTCCATCAATATTTCGAAGGTGTTGCCAGCATAATGTAATTAATCTTTCATTCTGCAAACTGAACAGGCAACAGAGATCCTGAGATATTACATATTCTCATGCAATCCATAAATATATGAGCAGACCCCACTCTGATGGAAGAACTCAGTGTGTACTGCATTGTCAGAGGAAAATAACTCCCCTGTGAGCTCACCCCTGATCCATTGCTTCAAAATTTTGAGGATTCAAAACAGCTTGTGTCACTCAGTGCAGCAAAAATCCAACAACCCACTGCTGTAAAAAAAACCAAACCGGGTCAGCGTAAATAATACTGAGTGGGACCACATGAAACTTTTATACCAGCCTATCATTTTCACAAGCTGGCATACGGGAAATAAAAGCCAGTGAGTGCCACTGCCATTTGACTCTCTCTGTGCAATGGAAACACGGGGTATCTTGTGTTGCTCATGACTTAACCATAAGTGTGCTCTAATGCACTGCAATGAGGATGTTTGGCAAGGCACTACTTAATGGCTTTAAAGTAGGAGTGTGCTGTATAATTGCTTTTAGTTCAAGGCAATCTAGGACAGTAAAACTTGAAACTTCTAGTAGTATAGGGCATTTATTTGAAAAAATATGACTAGGAAATAAAAGGTTACCTTGAACTTTGTTTCACTTAGGCATTTTGTAGGATTGTAATTGCAAGTTCTGTGGATTCTTTTTTCCCTCTGAATAAGGAGGTAAAGTATTATAAATATTTATGACACAGCTACTCAACAATCTTTCTCCTGCCCTTTATGTGCAAACTACAGACAGACCAAAATTACTACCCATCAGTTTCAGTAATTTGCTGTCATTCTGATCTAAACTGCAAGTTTCTTAGGTGAAATGTCTAGCTAGGGAAGACTCAGGTTCTGCCACTCTTCCTGGAATTTAATACCCATTGAAACCTAGCTATCTCTGAGGTAAAAAGTGAAGTCCTGTCTCACGCATGAGTTTTTCAGCTGACTTAATGGAGCCAAAATAAGATATCAAGGTAATACTCAGTAGCAGGAAGCATGAGAAAAATCTGTCTTAATGCTTAAGGCAAATGTAAAGCAAATTTTCCCTAGGAAGGCAATAGACCAGATCCTAAGCTGGTGGAAAACAGCACAAGCCCATTAACAGAACCAAAGAATGCACTGAATAATTCAGAAAAAGAAATCTATGGTGTTGTGTGGCACCACATATTACATGGCTTGATACCAATTATTATCTCCATCATTCCTATTCCCTCCTTTCAAGGTATTCTTTGCAGGTCTTATTTTAATCATGTAAATTTCCTCTTCTCTCAGCAGTTCAGGTAGGTCATTTTATATAGGGCTTAAACAGGAAATTAAAAATATTCACAACGAGATTCACTGGTTTCATGGTATCTTCCTCCACATCATATACTACTGAATGAGCCTCTTTTCCTGCTCTGCATTTTTAAAGGTGAAGAATGGGAAGAATACTTGAATGAAGGAAAGAAAGAAAGAACAAAAGAAAGAAGGAAAGAAAGAAATAAAAAAAGAAAGAAAGAAAAGAAAAGAAAGTCCCGTGCTGATAGGTTTATTTTTAGATGAATACTTAGGTGCTTACTTTTTCATTTGTGATTTCTGACTGTCTTCCACAGATTGTGTAGGGTACCTATTGTTCCTTTCTTTTGTTAGCACAAGAAAATTGAGAGTTTTTATGACATCCACAAAAGGATGCTCCCTGGTTCAAGGTAGTGAAATGTAGTCTAGAACAAAAGCACCTAAACAAAAAATCCCAAACCACAAATGCAAAAATCCTTTTATCAGGGCAAGTGAAACTCTATTATTAAACCAGGGCTTTATGCAATCCTCTAATACAATGAAAAGCAAAATAACAAGACCAGCTGGGTAACTTCTTAAATAAATACATTTTAAAGGTAGGTCTGCCAGTCTGAGTTACTTCTGAGTCTGCGTTTTCAGCTGTTGGTCTACCTGAGTAGTGATGCAGTCATGGCTAAAGCCCTGGAGTCCCCTCTTCTGAGTGGACTTTCTTTCCAAAGATTCTACACAACAGACTTAATATTGCTTAAAGATTATTGAAAATATCCAATGCTCTTTGTATAAGAACAGCTGCACCTCAGTCATTATTCTGGATCAGAGCAAAAGAGCATTATTTTGATGACAGTCTTCCAGTTGTTCCTATTTATTGCACTTTGGTTTAGGTCTTGGAGCAGAGGAAAGGCTTTTCTCTTGTATAAAACTAAACCAAAGGCACAGTCCAGCATTCTCCCATCACTAATGGGATTTTTGCCTGTGAGAATAGATTAGAGCTGGTCCAAAGGAAGACCCCTGACACGCTCAGTGTGTGGATGCTGGGTTAGCAGAACCAACAGTATTGCTCTGCAGATGAGCTCCATGTGGGCTAGACTACTCATCATGTGTACCTAGCTCGTCTCGTTATACTCACATCCAAAGATAATGACGCGTTCAGGAGATGATCTGCACAGGTAAGCAGGGTTGTTAGTGTAAAGGGCATTCATGGGCATGTTTATGTACCTCGTCAATGCTTCAGGCATATAAAAGTTCATATATAAATGCTTTGTGTTGCATTATGTGTCCTAGGTCTATTAACAGAGATACAGTGCAAGTCAAAAAGGCTACGGAAAAATGTGAAGCAACCCTCAGATCACACAGTCAATGAAGACAACGAAGGCCATGATGTGAAACAAGTAACATCTACAACCAAGATATATAGGGTAAGAGAATTCTTGTAATAGTTCATACAGTAGTGGTTATGTTTGATTTTTGTTAAATGCATCTAGTACAGTGAATAAAGAGTATTGAAAACTCTCTGGAGCTACTTGTATCAGTTAAAACTCCATCTTCCACCAAGTCAAGGAAATACCTTGAGTGTAGAAGTAGTTCTGATAAATTTTTAGTCAAAACTCTGTAAAGCATGTGTAAGATCCATGCAGTATTTTTTCTGTGGTACATATACCACATACAGTGGGGTGTGATACTAAAACCCTAACATATCTAGTTATTTGCTAAACATTTCCTTATTTCTGATAATCAACCACACAAACCTATGCAGTTTAAAAACATTATACACCTCTCTTCTGTACACGTCTATAAAAACCTCAGTAACAAGCAAACCTCTTTTCTCCTTGGTCTCCAAATGGTGAAAAATAGATGTACAGATTTTGCCTAAAGCAAGAGATGCTACATCATTACTATGACTGCATTTCATGATGGGCTTTTTTTTTTTTTTTTTTGCCAGTATAGGAGAAGGTAGAATTTACCCCAGAACAGCAGAAACTTCTTAATTATATTATGGATTCATACAGTAAACAAAAAATACCGCAGGAGGTGTCAAAAAAACTAGTAAGTATATTGAAAAATTCATTTTTGAAATACTGATAATGAAGCTGAGGATTACACGGAAAAAAATATTTGTAGTCAGCATAAGTAGGTACAGTAGAGTAGAGCAAACTATGGGTAAAAGCTTACAGTTAAAGTATGCTGAAAGTGGGACAGAATCTCTCCCATTCAGTCAACAGTTAGACCACATCTTTGTCTATCAAACTTAAATGTTAAGAAAAAGCTTTCAACTCTAGAATAAGACTTTTGTGATCAAATCTAACCTTTGCTGATTGGAGCTTTGTTTTTTCCATTGTCAGTACAGGCAGTGATTTGAGTTGGACTTGCTTTCAATCTTCCTTTCTATAAAGACATCAGCCTGGAAGCCTGAAAATAATTTCTAGAGTAAAAGATACTGTCTTCTTCTTATGTTGCCCTCCAAAATACTTGGTTTTGCCAACATTGGTGACAAATTACAGTATTTGGTGGAACTCTTGCCTGGTCCAGTCCAATAGTTCTTGTATTCTATGCTCTTAAATGTGAAATGCCAGTGAAAATTAACAGATTTTGTTTGGTTTAATTTTTAACAGTTAAACGAGGAATTCAGTGCTGAAGGAAATTTTCTGATTTTAACAGAAATGGCTACCAGTCATGTGCAGGTTCTTGTGGAATTCACTAAAAAACTACCAGGTATGTCCATCTTGTTGTGGCAAATTTTGTTATTGCAAGGTTTACATGCCTTTCTGTTGCCTTTCGGCAATCATTGTGTCTATTTTGAAGACTATAAAACAACGCCTGCTCCTTCTACACATTGCTTAGATATTTTAGATACAAAGCACAGAGGTGCTTTGTGCTCACAAGAATAGTAGGTTGACCAATCCAAACTCTGCCACTTCAAGATGTGGCAACCTTTAGCTATTGACAAACAAAATGCTCAGAGAAGGGATTGTGTCTGTAGAGAGATTTTATTTCTATATTTTGCTGCAATGCCAAATAGTCTGCCTCTAAATTACTGCTAACACTTGCTAGACTCTACTTCATGCCCTTTGCTGCCTTTCTAGCAATGTCTCTAGGTTATAACATCCACTGAATTGTGAGTCCCACACAAGAACTTTCTCCAGTTGGTGGCACCAATATTTATGGTCCTGGCACGATGTGTTACGGACAAGTGCTGAAAATCTGAGTTTACTAGTATTTTTTCAACTCTCAAGTTGATGTTACCTCAAGACTGAATACTGGGCATACAGTAGAGGTCCACTTTAACTAAGGAAGGTGCATTGTAACACTGAGAGAAGCATGGCAGTCGGAAAGGCATGCAGAGAGCTCTGGTGGAAACATGACAGAAGATATTATGGAGCTAGACAAAATTCTCACCAGTGGTTATGCTACACCACATTTTGCTTACCCTCTAAAAGTACCATGAACACTGAAACGCACGTGTAAGCCTCATAAACTTTGGGGAGGTTCAAATCAGTGTCATTTTCTGAAGTCCAGGTTTCAATTTCTGCAGCACTTGGCAACCCTACTGACACCAGCATCAAGGTTATACAGATGTGTGGCACCTCTAGTGCAGGAATTTCAGGACAGAAAGAAGTGGGAACTTCTACTGCCTGACTTATCTCTAATGTCTCCTCAGGCTTCCAAACCCTTGATCATGAAGACCAGATTGCTTTGCTGAAGGGCTCAGCAGTAGAAGCAATGTTCCTCCGTTCAGCTGAGATCTTCAGCAGGAAACTCCCTACGGGACATACTGTCCTTTTAGAAGAAAGAATTCGCAATAGTGGTAGGTATCTCGTTTAATGAGGCAAAACCAAACCACACCATTGCGCTTCCGTGTCAGTATTTGGCCCTTGGAAAGCTAGAGTAAGATTGTTTAGTAGCAGTGAGACAGATTTATCTGAATGTTGTTCTTTATGTTAACTAGAACAAACCTAACTCAGCCTTGAGTCTAAAGTTCATAAGGTAAAGGTTTCTTTACAAGTACGTTGCAAGTATTATGAATAATGCTACATCAAATAAAACTAGTGCATGTCTCCAATGATAAGCATGAAAGAATGACAAAGAACAAATATTACCATTTCAAATTGTTCACATAAAGTATTGGTAATTATGGTTTCAAAGGCAATCCCTGTAAGAAGAAAAAAAAAAGATTTTAGGGTGTTACTGGAGATGACTGAAGGCAAGCACCTACTCTTAGGGATGTTTTGGTAAAATTGAATCACACAGCACAAGGTGCATAGAAGAATTATAAATACAGCATGTTCTCAGTATGTTTTCTGCTTCTTAAAGTCTATCAAAAGCTCAGTGACCCTGATAAATTCCACTGGTCCTAGACATAAATCTTAATAATTATGAAAAGCCAAATGTGGCGGACTGGAAACAGTGACTTCCAGAGTGATATGAATAGCTTCTGGTCCAAGTTCTGCAGGCAGGGAAGTATGCCAAGAAGGCCAGATATATTTCCTGGAAACTGTAATGAGTTGTCACGGATCCAAATGTCTTCATTAAGAGATTTTTCTTACTGGATTATAACCCCCATTTTTGATAAAAATAGGTTTTAGAGAAAGGAATCCATATGGCAACGTGATTACTGAAATCTTCTCTTCTCTAATCTGTAGAGTGAGTATCAAGCTTCTTTGTTCAGGGTATCAAACGTTCATTAAAAAAAACCCAGAAGCAAGAAATACTTGAATCCAGAACATAGCATAAGCCATTACGTCATACCAATAATTTCTCCTTAGTCATAATTTTAAAATATTCTGTTAATTCTCTGCAACTATTGAATCCAGATGAGATACAATATTATTTTTTTGCAAGTTTGTACTAGATTCATGACAACACAACTGGCTGGAATATTACATTGTATCCTGCCTTAGTATTATTTACCTGTCATGTCACAGATTTAAAAAAAAAACCATTTTGTGTAGACAAAACTTCAAGACAAGTAACAATTTCAAATGTATTGTTTATTCCAAAGGAAGATTTTTTCTGTGGAGAAAAAAACTCCAACGTAAATTAAAAGCAAATTCTTAGGCCAAAAAACAGGGCTGAATAGTTCCCAAGAAATGAAACACAATAAGTTTTTAAATGTGTATGCGTGTATAAATACAAATGTGTATCTTCTTGCCCTTGGAAGTGGCTTTCTAAAACATCTTCCCTCAAGCCAGGATCAAGTTGAAGACATGAGAGGAAACACTGATATTAGAACTTCTCTCTCCCTGTATTACAGGAGGATAATGTATTATCCAGCTCACTGCTGCTGACTGCATTCTTTCCTTCAATTAATAGCCAGAATATAGACTAAAATAACCTTTCTCTTCTATTTTATTCCTCTACTTTCAGCAAATTCAAGTCTACTTTAAAAGATTTTCCTTCGCTGCATTTAAGGGGGCTGCGACAATAAATAACAAAAGCAGCTTGTAAATTTTTGCATTTGTAGTTTAATTACTGCTACTGGACCTATTTAACTCTCAAATAAAACAAACTTTGAAATAGTTTTGAAATATCTACTATGGAAATAGCTTATTTTTGTGGCTTAAATCCTCATTATTTTCATGTGTCCAAGTCTAAACAAAATGAAAGAAAGGCATCCAAATTATTCTGTTATCATTGTTTACACATACAGCTTTCAATGTTATTTCAATAATATGTAATATAAATTATAGTAAAATAAAAATATTACAAATATTTAATATTAAAAATATCAAATATTGTGCAGTTCACACCTCTGCACGTCATAGGACTCAACACCAGGGCTCTAGGTTTCATAGTAGCCTGTACCAAATGTGACCTTAGAGTAGAAATGTAAGCAGTCTTTTCCAGTCTTGACCAGTAATGACAAACACTACTAAAAGCTGCAGCTGCCCATTATCATGTTATACACTGGTCCAAGAGATAGGAGTGGCCAGAAGAGATTATACTCCTCTTTTTTGCATACACCTCACTGGAAAACAAACAAAAAACTAAAAAAAACCAAACACACAATCAAAAAAGGCTAAATGCAGTAAACTGATACGTACAAAGACAATAGAGAGCATCAGAAGAAATTCAGTGATGGTTGAGTGGGAGTTTAAAAATCAAGTTTATAGGTAATAAATGAAAAAACAGCATCAGGATTATTTATGGCTCCTAGTGAGGTAGGTCCTAAACCTTGTCATGCCAGCAGCCATAAATTGTTGCTGTTAGTCAGAATTTCTGTCCGTATATTTTTAGGTACAGACTAATGCTTGAATATCACATAAGTTCTATTGTCAAGCTTTGATGCCTGTATCCATCCATAATATCAGGGAGGGTGATGGTGATCCTGCCTAAAAGTCACAAGTTGTCCAGACTTCTGTCACCTGCCACCATGTCCACTTTGAAGCGACTCTCATCTATTAATATTTATGTCTTCTCCAGTCTGATTGTATGGAATGTTGGGGTTTTTTTTCTGATAAGGAAGTAGAGATCTGGTGGTGATGGCCTTTGAGCGTTATCAGCATTCATTTTCATTCTCATGCTGATGAGGTGTATTTTTATTTCTCAGCTTGTGCATATTGCTCAAGTCCTGCTGCACCTCAGAGACTGCCTTTGTGCCCTGATGGTCTTTCTCCATAAGCCATTATGAAAATTCTTGCGTCAGCTGCTCGTGTTGTTGAAATCCTCTCCTACTCGCTCTAATATTGAGACTTAATGAGAAGTACAGACACTTTATTTAATGTTACTGAGATTTGGTGCCATTTACTCATCTTATTTGATGCTTCACTATGCGTACACCACATTGTGATTGACTCACTTGGTGAAAGGCTGACATTCCAGTAATTTAATGCTTAGTGTTTTTCTGTTATTTTGAAAGCAAATTCTCCCCATTATTGAGCAGTACAGTATTTTAAAATAACAGAGCTGAGATACAGAAATTTTTCTCTGTGAGCATTTGTAGTTTGTTTTGCCAAAGATACTGGGTGTCAGTGGTCATGAAAAGACAGAGATTTTTATTTCATCATTTTATTCTACAGAGCAGTTCTAGGAATTTGAGTATTGGGAAATAAAATACTACCTGGTATTGACAGAAAGGGAAGAATCTGGACCCAAATTTTAAGTTGGCAGCAGGACATGTGACATTGTGAAATACACTGTTGTCTTCCTGGATGGGTTACAGGTGCTGAAGTACACTCAGATCCAAGGAAAAAAAAAATAGCTGCACTTTCAAAGCATTGTCAAGAGGCCACCTTTTGCCATTGAATGTGGGATACAAAGTTCCCATTGATTTGGATAAGAGGCTCCTGCAACCAAAAGCAAAGCTTGTTATTGGAACATGGATACCTAATAATTTCCATTTCCCTTGTCTTATATCACTTGGTTATTAGTACTGAGCAAGGGTGGTGCTTCAAGACCCCACTGTGCCAGCGTTTGTGTAGAGAAATGATCTTTACGGATGTGTCCAAAGTGTCTAACTCTCCAAACAGTCATGTGCACCCTTGTGGAAGAAGACACATCATCGTGTGACTCAAGGCAAAACTGGCACACTGCCCAAAACATTTAGAGATTTGGACCACTTTAAAATGCAAAATATAGGAAAAAGCTTTTCTGTTCACACACCTTTCCTGCACAATCTACCACACCGACTCATCCAGTGCCAGGTTCCTGAGTTATACATAAAGTTGCTAAAATTATTTAAATCATATCTACAGAATAGATCTATACCATGAAAGCAAGAACAGATGTCAGGAACCCGACCTCTTTCCTTCTGCATAAATGTGCTTCTTCAGGCCAAAAACTTTTTTTAGACTCTGCCTATGAAGACCAGCTCAAGGCAGTGCAGATGCTGCTAACTGTCTGCCAGACCACATTTCTCTCCTGACTGCAGGCACTCAGGCCACTGCCAAAGGAGGGTATGTGGCAAGGTCATTTGCACCCTCCTTGCAGGCTTGGTTTGTTGTTTGGGTTTTTTTAAGCTAAGGATTCTTTGCTTGCAATTATGACTTAACAGAGGTCCTATGGATTATTTTAAAGAAGATGGGGGTTTGCTACTTGGTTGTGAGTTCTGCTCCACACATGCTAACTTCTCATTTAAGTTGGCTATTTAAGCCCTACAAGATAATGGCAGACAGAAGAGCATGTGCCCATGCTCTGGTGTGTCTTCTCTCCTGGCTAGATTTTCACTGATCTGGCACTCAGAATCAAGGGGGTGAATTTGGTCAGTGTTTAAAGGATCACTGATGCATTTGAATAGCTCAGAAGGGAGAGCTAATAAGCAGCATGAAAAGCAATTCTGGTGGATGGAATAATGTGAAAGATAAAATGTAAGTTTGTGAGTAATTAGAATATTTTATTTGCATAAAGCAGCTACTAATATACCCTTGGTTTCATATTCACTAACACCTCAATCTTTATCAAGAAAAAACGATCTCTATCTATATTAATAACACAGTGCTAGTTACTCTTAATTAGCATTTACTCTCAAGCTTTCTTCTTGCAATAGATTAGTTATTCAGTTTCACAAAACGGAAAAAATAGAAGACAGAAGCTGTCTCAAAAAGCTGGCAATACTGACTTGATATCACAGTAAAAACACCTATTCCAGGATTATGTTAAACAGATAATTATTCACGGCCTGAAACTGCAAACTTTATGAAAGTATCAGTCATCTTACCTTTATGGAGAAATCATAGCAACAAAACTCTAAAAAAGACAAGGTCTAAAGTAATGCTGTGTCTTGAGCTACAGACAGGGATGAAGTTGTGCAAGGAAGGGGTGTTGAATGAATAATGTTCATGGGTTTAAATCTGCTCTAGTCTGATGCTGCAAAGCTGCACTCGGTAAAGCTTTTATTTCCCACTGACTACGCTTGGGTTTACAGCCAGACATGCATGAACATAAGGAAATAACCAAACGACCGGCAGTATCTTCTGCAGCTGACAGGGTTGGGCTGGTGGTTAGGTAGGGATCTGTGTAATGTGGAAAGATGCCCAAAGACATATGAAGGATGAGCATGTTCGTACTGCCATAATGCTGCATGAAACAAGGGGTTTGCAACCCTTTTGAAAAAAAGTTAGGAAGGAGGCACTATTAGCAGTGACCAGGAAGCTCTGCCTGCCTGACAGCACCGTGCAGGGCTCTCATCTGATCTAAATATAGAGGGTTAGGCGGAACTAACTTTTCTGTTCTCAGTGAGGCCAGAAATATAATTTCATCTATTTGATTTTTTTCTTCCACTTTTGGGCTATAACTTGTACTGATGACATTGGGAAAATCACGTAACTCATTTCTTCTCTAGTCTTTCCAGTTACAAGCACCAAATCACCTTTAATTCTTGCTCTGTTCAATCTGAATTGAAGTGGCAACATCTCGTACAGTAGCTAGGAAAAAAAAGTAAGAACTATAAACATCTGTTTCCTGTGTTTCCTGCTTTTTTTTTTTCCTTTCAGTTGGAGCTTATTAAATCCAAACCGAAACATTTACAATCACATTAGAAAACAGCCCCCTCTTGTGACGGAAAAGCAATTTGTGTAACGTGCACACAGGAAGATGAAGTAGTAACAGGGAAACTCCAGCATAGGTGGGATGACAGCAAAACTACTAACCAAGAAAAGATTCCATTATCTTAGTTTCGCAAATGTTAATGTTTAACGGTTTTTTTTTCATTACTGCCTTGTGACATATATCAATTTAAAGATTTTGAAGTTCTGCTCTCCTTACGAAAAGTGGTAAAACACTTGAACTGCTGAAACATCCCTTTCTACTCCCTCCCATCTCTATGGTTTTATTTCTCGGTTTGCAGTACAGTAACGCAGAGTTCTCTGCAGTAATGTCATTTGCTTCCACATCCGTGCTCATTTTTAATGCATCCATCCATACTTCAGTTTCTTAAGGCTAGCTTTCTGGGCAGGGATTGTTTTACTACATGCTTAGGCATTGTTTGGACCAGTGAGGACCTGAATTAGTTTTTCCAGATCCTGTTTTCCAGCAGCACTTTTATCCTACTTCTGCTATATTGACAACAGGACTTGAGGAGTTTGGGATCACCAAAAGCAATGAATTCATCCAGCTGAAAGCTAACCTGACCTTCAAAGAAAAAAAAAATCAAATCATGAATATGAGAAACAAATGATGGGAGTCTTAGTCACAGCCCACTTCCTACCATTTGTTTCCTGTCAAGATGATTGTGCCCAGAGGCACAATACCTTGTACAGAGACTTATAAAAATATCAAGTTTGCCTTGGACTTTTCTCATGTTGTTGCTGAGGTACTCATTTCCATGAAAGGAATTCATTTGCTCTGCTTTAGGGCCCAGCTTTTTACTTTTTTTTTGTTTCTAGTTTCATGCAAACTGTGCCGCATATATGTGCTGCTTACATACTATAAGGAACCTTGGCATTTAAAACCACCCAAGGGAGAGACAGGTGGTTCCCCAAAAGTTAGCAACAACAAGTATTCAAAATTTTAAGTAGTTAAGGCTGATGACTAACAACAGAAGCCTTGCAGCACGTTAGATGCTATGACTATTGTTTGCTCTGTAAGAAGGTCCAGCTGTGTTACTAACTTCTACAGGATGAGCTGACCGGCATCATATATATGTTCTTAATTGACTTAGACTCAATAGTATTGAACTCATCACAAAAACAGGCTTTGTGGCTTGTAATCTGAAGTGAACATAGGTTGCTCATGTCATGTGTTTAAACACATGACTCAGCCATAAAATAAACCACACCCTGCAAGACCATTCTTTCACTGTTGGGACGCATAACTATTCCACTGCTTGAAGTAAACTCACTGTCACAGCAAAATGTGACTGTTTCATAGTTAAGTCAAATGACTTCATGCTTCCTTTCTTTGAGTTCCACCTGCTGAGTTTCAGTTTGAATTTCCCCTACTGGAGGCACTCCAAACCTCACTAGTCCCGGACTTCAGCTTTGTGTTGTACACAACACTCAAAATCGCATTATTTCGTGTGGTTTCCAAGGCAAGTTATAAAGACTTCTCCTAGAACAGCTCAAAATTAAGATTAAATCTACAAGAGATCCTATGGCCCTCATCTGTGGGAACCAAGGAGGTTTCCATCCTTTCAGCCAAGGAAGGCCAAAAGGCTCTTGCTGCAGAACCACTGGTTTGGATGTCTACACTGCTTCAGAGCTGCAAGCAGCTGCTGTCAATAGTCTAGTGTCTGCTCTGGGTGACTCACATATCATTTTAAAAAAGAATAATTTTGATGTCACAGGACTTACTTCTCTTTTACACCAAAGAGCAGGATGGAGTACATCCCTAATTTAAGGCTAACTAAGAACATTGTGACCTGATGACAAAGTCAGCAAGAAGAAGCCCCATTGGCATGCCTTAGTTTGGAAACCCCAAAGGCTTTTGCTGATGGTGAGAGAATCACATGATCCCATTCTTAAACAGGCCTGGATTTTAACTATTTTTGGCTCTGTATTTTGTAATAATAAACTAATATTTTAATAATTATTTTATGCTTTAAGGTAATAGTAGTTGCAAGCAAGTTGATCTTGGACTACAGGTAATCCCAGACCTAACGAGTTTCAGGCTACATAAAAGGAGTAATTAAGCGTCTTTATGGAGACAACTGAAGCAACTGCTCAAGGCAGTTAGCTGTAGAGTAGAGTTGGGCTGGAATTAAACCATACACCCTGAGAGGTTTCTATATAACTAATGCAGAGACAGGGAACACAGGACTGCTTCGCAAAGAGGATTATCAGCAGACAATGAGGAAACCACGTATGAGACTTGTCCTGAAGAGCCAGCTAGACAAACCTTTATTTAACAAAAAAGTTAAATAAATTGTTTGAAAGAAAGACTTTGAAACCATGCAAAAAAGAAATTGCCAGTGTTTGCCTGTGTCTAGTTTGCTCTGGAAAACAAGGATGTGCTTGCACTTTTGTAACTGATTGTCTTGCATCATGATTTCTGTAGCAGATTTCTCCCACAAGACAGTCAATACGAAATATGAAATAATTGCTGTGTAGCAATAAACCAGAGTTCTTCAATAATTAAGACATACTATAACTATTTTTTCCCTCTCACAGGTATCTCAGATGAATTCATAACACCCATGTTTAATTTTTATAAAAGCATTGGAGAGCTGAAGATGACACAGGAAGAATATGCACTGCTCACAGCCATAGTTATCCTGTCTCCAGGTAACTTCTCATCCAGAATTAAATGTTAGTGATTTTGGAAAGAAAGTGTGAGGAATATGACATGAGATTTGTAAAAACTTACATTCTACATGGAGTAAGTGAGCGTACATGCTCATTCTGTATATTCAGCTGTTAAACCAGAAAACAAGCACACAAATACAAACTCCAAATGTCCTGTTACACCATTTGGTTTTGCATACAAGGAAAAAACTGCTTAAATAACCTGCTTTAAAGAATTACTGGTATCTCTTCACTGCTTAGCAAAACAGGCTTCCTCCTTCAGAAAACCCTACATGTGGCTACATGCACATCACCACTGACCACCGTGGAATGCCACATTTTTTAGAGGGAAATTGGGAAACTCTACAGCTTAGAACAGAGTATGACAGTGAAGGTATTCAGCCTTTATTGGGAGGTTTCCAAATCAGGTTTCATGAAAGATGGGAAGGTGAAGCATTTCCATCACTCTTTGAGTCAGTGTGTCTCAGGAAATTTTTTTGCATCAAAAATCCCATCCTCCTCTTTCCCTCCCAATCCAAGTATCCAAACACATGCTTCCATATGAACAAAATAAAAAGACAAGTATTTTCTAACAAAGAAATTTAATCTCAGGATGAAGATGTTTGATTTCGCTCTGGTGACCTGCCTGTACACTCCTCTCAACTGGCTAAATTCCCCAGGAATACTACACCCCCAAGAACTTAGGGTGTTGCTCAGTTTTGGCAATGCATTGCAAGACGTACTCTGGTGCGGAACCACATGGAAAGATGATGATAGAACTCCAGTGAAACATTGTAGAGTTAAAACACTTTGGTTTTTGAGGAGGTTAAATGTTTTCTCCAGCTAAAAGTGGGAAGCTTACATGAAAGTCCTAAAGCAAAAACACAGTGTTAAACATTTTTATTTCATCTTAATTTAAAAATAAATATTCTTTGTAGGTGTGAACATCAGTGCCCAGTGTAAATATTTGAACATTTTTATATTAACTTACCAGTGTAAATAATTGCAATGTATCAGAGAATATATTTGCTAATTACTTCTTTTCTTTAAAACCATAATCAGACCGACAATACATAAAGGACAGAGATTCTGTGGAAAGGCTTCAAGAACCACTGCTGGATATTCTACAAAAAGTCTGCAAACTTCACCACCCAGATAACCCTCAACACTTTGCGTGTCTTCTGGGTCGTCTCACAGAATTACGGACATTTAACCATCATCACGCAGAGATGCTGATGTCATGGAGAGTGAATGATCACAAATTCACACCTCTTCTCTGTGAGATCTGGGATGTGCAGTGATGGATACTTTTTTTTATTTTATTTTAGGAGAAATAACTTTTTAAAGGACCACATAGCATTTATTTTCATAGAAAAGTATCCCACGGTGCATAATATTTTCTTTACTGCATTTTTATGGAAACGTGTCATAGATTCATAAAAGTAATTTTGTTCACTATGCACAGAATATTGTATAGCTATCAGATCCTCACATGTGAGTATAACTTTTTCTGTATTTATACCCTCTGATCAGAAAGAGCCCACCAGCTCTTCAGAGGAACCCAATTAATCCCGGCTGCAATTAAGATGATTGCAGTTACAGTTCCTCTGTAAAGAAATGGGGAAATGTAAGTTTCCATTAATAATTTTTCATTGCAAGGTTTTTTTGTTCTTTACATCTGTCAAAGAATGTATTCCAGATAGTTACAGTAATAAACCAGCTGAAATGGTTAGTGCCATGGTCATTTGCTGTTCAACTCCGAAATGTGTTCATGTGCGGTGTGCAAGGTGTTATTTCTTCACAAGATGAAAAATTATGCAATGGAGAAAAACCACACACACACAAAATCTCTTTTCATGATACAGCATGTAACTTCAATTGCATTATTATTTCAAAGTAAAAAATATAGAGTATCTCTACTTTGTGGAAGTGAGTCACAGGTTATTTTGCTTTATGACTTTGATTGCTGGTGCTTAATGGCTCTGAAAAATACCATCAGCAGCATCCCTGGAACTGGTACGTGTGCCTGGATGCTGTGCGCGGCGGCGCGGACTCTGATGCCGCCGGGGGTTTCCTTGTGCCGGGGTCCGCTCCCAGCGCAGACGGCGGGGCAGCGGTGTGCCGAGCGCTGCGCGGCGGGAGGCTCCGGGCGCAGAACGCGGCCTGCCAGGGGCCCCTTCGGCTCTCCGCTCCCGGGGGTGCAGCGGGGCGATGCCGCAGCCCGGGGGCAGTGTCCCAGNCAGCGTGGGAACGCGTGGAGCGTCCCACGTGTCGGTGAGCCCCGGGCAGAGCCCGGCGTTGGGCTGAGCCAGTCACTGGGATCGGCCCGGTCACCCGTCCAGCGGCAGCAGTTCCCATCCGGCGTCTCTGTCACGGACGTCGGAAGGGAAGTGCCTCGAAACTTACCCTGGGGAAGGAAGAGGGGGGAGTTTTTGCATAACAGCCTTCAAACCAGTGTCTCCTGTGCCCTACGCAGGCGTTTGAGGATGCAGTGCTGTTTCTGCAGGAAATTTGCCCCAGTGCTCTTGGCTAAAACACTCATTCATGTTGCTTAATAAGCCGAAAGGTGTCTGGCTCCTTTCTTTGCCCAAAAGCTGGCCGTGTTCCAGGGATGCTGTGTATCACCTTTGGCATAGTATCAGATCAAGACGTGAGAAAAACTACGTGTATTCCTTTAGGAGCTATAAGGCCTAACTGGCCTATGCATTTGAAATTGTACTGGGTGGAACTTTCGGAATAAGACGATTTTATATTTAAGTCATCATAAACTCCTCCTGTCTGTGGACAGCCAGCATCCTGCTGAACGGGCATCGAAAAATGCTCCCGTCAGTGTTTCTTTGCTGGAAGAAGTGTGGGGAAGAAATAGGAAGGAGAGACGAGCTTGCCTGTGAACGTGAGGGAGAAGCTGGGGTAGTGTGTCTGGTGTGAACTAGCCTCTGCCCAAACTGGATGCTCCTGTGGGAAAGCAGCCGTCTGCATGTCTCCTGCAGAGATGCCAGCTGTTGAGACGAAGTGCTCCTCCCTGATTTCGAGTGGGTTTCTCTGCCCTGACAGGTGTATCCAGGGCCTTTGTTGCCATTTGGAAAGGGAGAGCGTGCTCACTTCCTCTGCTTGCGTGCACTTCTTAGAGAGGTGTAGAAAGTCAGTCTCTGAGGAGAGCAGTCAGTGTGCCTTAATGTAAGGATTTGGTTGCCACCTTAAAGCCCATCAGCTTGGACTGACTAGTCTGGTTCTTTCTCTTTTGTGCCTCTGAGGCGTCCCCAGGAAAGCAGAGCTCCTGCTGACTCAGTAATGCGACAAAAAGGCTCTCTAATTGCTGTAGTGATGGAGGGAGTAGCGCTCCATTCAGTGGATGTCTCTTGTTCCTACCCCTTTTCTTCTGCATGTTAGTAGATGTGTCTATAAAATTCTTGACTATCCTGTAGTCGGTTTCAACAGATACTGACATGACAGCTTCTTTCATTTGGGTGTGTTTATAAACATGGGTTTCAGTAGGTACTGTCAAGACTAATCCAGCTGCTCTGCGTTAGACTGTTGTGACTGCCTTCGGGTGATGATGGAATAGAAGATGATGTTATATATTTTAAATATAGGATGAAGATGTAAAAGTGTTTCTAGCCAGGGTTTTTTTTTTAATGAGCCTATTTACCGGAGGCATTTTAATGAGCCTCCTGTGAATCCCTTTAAGTTCCACTTAAGCTAAGTTAATGGCTGCTTCATCGATATTTTAGCTATCTGTAGGGTTGTGGAGTTTGTTTGTAAGCTGTTCAGTCAAGTAAAATGGGATTTGGACTCGGTTCATCTTGTGCTACAGAATGGGTTGTAATTAGTGTAGCATGTCTTGCTGGTTGGGCCCCAGTGAGTGATCTATAAATCCTGATACAACTGATCCTAAGCAGGCTATCTCATGTAGCATCTAAGAGCATGTGTTAACACCCTGAAGTATTTGTGTAAAGTGCTTTGTATTTGCTGACTCTGCTGTTTCTCAGATTGTCTGGGGCAAAGTGCTGGGCATGTGGAGAGCAGAGGCAAACCGTGGTCTCACAAGACTGTGTGGGTCATGTCCAGGGTGTGTCTGCACCCGCTTTGCCAAAGAATGCCTGTCCCTATGCCACGTGTCAATAGATAGGGATGTTTTTCTCATCTCTCTTACCTAGTGTTGATCCACAGCGTTAGTCCTTCGCTGGAGGTTTGGCACTCAGCCATCCCAAGGCAGTTCTTGCCTCTCCTGATGTATCATTTGGGGCTGACCACCTGTCTCCCAGTAAATCAGTGTCTCTGTATTGATCCAGCTGTAAGGTGTGGCTAGGTGACATCTCCTCTCCTTCCATCCCACAGAGCCATTGGCAGCAGAAGTACCAGCAGAAATGAGGTGTTTCCTGAGAGGGGGGTTGGTGGTGGGGTACCTCTATGCTTGCTGAGCTTGGAACTGGACTGGTTGCCCCTTGGTTGGGAAATACTTGCAAGTTTCTGGTGTTTTCCTTGTTTTAAGGGGAGAGGTAGGGACAGGAAAACGGGGAGGAAACAACACCAGAAAGAAGAAGGGGAAGAATTATTGAAAGAATTGTTTCTGCTGTGATGGGCTTAATAAGTCTTTTGTCCCCAGGGACCTTGAGGGTCTCAAGGTCTGCCTGGAAATGAGAATGGCGTGGCCTAAAGCTATGTGGGGGACGTGTTACAGTGTACTTTTATTCTGAGGTCTTTTCTTCCACAAACCTCAGTGCCTGAACATCAAATGGCTGTTGAATGAGAGTTGGTAAAACTGGCATGTGTAGGAACTGATACAGTCCTGTCTGGAGCTGCCAAAATTCAGTATCAAATACTTACTTCATTCATTATGTACAGTTTTTTGATGCAGGGAACCCAACTGGTTTTAGAAGAAGCCAGATTTGGTTATGACTCTGCCTGGTACTGCAGTATTTACCTCACCACAGCACCTTCTGCACATTTGCAGGCTGACTCCTTGAAGGTGGCAGATCTGGGCCTTCTCATCCAGTGCCTCTCGCAGTAAGTGATAAGGCTACGTTAATCTGTATTCCCTGCAATCTGTGAGCTGAACTCTTCGGCATCTGAAAATGGGTAATTGTTACTATGTTACTATTGCAACTCAAAATTCATGCACTGTAGCCTGCATCATCAGAGGGGGTTTTTGTTAAGTGTTTTTTAGATGCCCTGATAATAAGTGAAGCCATTTGACTTTCTAGGGAACTCTGACATATGGGCTTACAAAATAACTTGTTTTAGAAGAGCAGGCCCTTGAAGTTCAAGTGGCACAATTTTCCTCAATCTCCTCTTTTTTTCTTTTTTTTGGCAAGACTAATTTTTGTTAGGCATGCCACAAAACTGCAGATGCTGAGCATTCCTGTGATAGCTGCAGTGTGAATATTTTGCTTTGTTCATGTTTTGAGTACTCCCTGTGAATTAGGCTGCCTTTTGTTTTCCCTTGGCAGTTAATATGCTAGAGCTCTTGTTAGCCTATATGGAACTCCTTATTTTAATGAGACCAACTTCTCTACTGGCTGTTCTGCTGTTGTTTAATTTATTTTTTTTTAATCAATGAAGCCTCTTACTGAGCTTCTTTTAGGACAATAGCTTTCTTATGCCAAAGGAAAATGTATTCCCCTGGACAAAGCTGTGGGAAGCATAACATGCTCATTAGTAATGCTTGGTATATACCCTTCCCTTCCCTTGTTCTTTCATGGAAGGAAAAATGACATCAAGGAGAGGATGTCTCTCTTTTTTTTTTTCCTTCCCTAGAAATAAAAGGAAGGGGAAAGATACCACTTGGAGTGTCTCTGATAAGGTTTGAGAAGTGCTAGCAGTCCTGGTACAAGGAATTGGCTTCACCTGAAACCAAACTGGTTGCTCATTTGCCAGTCATAGAGGTAAGTTGTTTGAAATGCCTCATACATGTGGTCCTACGTAGTGTGTGAGGTTTAAGGCACTGGGAAGGAACAAGGGGGAGAAAATGACACCATTGTGCTTTCTGTGTAGGATGAAAGGGTGAGAATTTCTACAAGAATTGTGTTTTCTATGATGAGCTATTCAGCCTTTTGTCATAGGAAGGTCAGGTTGTGCAGGAGAGAAGAACGTTATCTACATACGAAGCTTAAATATCTGGGACAGGAGAGGAAAGTTACTTATTTTTAAATGAAAACAGATGAGTTAAAAATGTCTGATAATGTCTGCAATCTGGTTTTCAGTTTAATCAGTAAGATGAAATATTATTGCAGCTATTAAGTAATAGAGCAAATAAGTTGTTTTTAACAGGCTTCAAGACACAGATGGGAACTTTTTGACATTGGAAAGTACCACTGTGGAAAATTATTATGGAGAAATACCTTCTGTACACATGCATGCAGCCAACCTGGCAATGCTGCACATCTCTAGACTTGGAGCCTCCAGGGAAAGACTTACTAATCCTCAGCCCAGTGTAGAATTTGTGCTGGATTTTCCCATGGTTGAAAGCATTGCTGGAAAATACAGTGTTGGCTTCAGGAGAGAAAGCATTGACCAGATTGTCTCTAAAACTTTCCTTAATGTTAATTTTGCCAGGGATTTGTCCTGATAACTATATTGCTGCGATAGTTTGCAGCTTTCTGTTGAAAGCTTAGTGTATGCATGCTGCCTGCAATGTCACAATCCCAACAGAGATTAATAAAAATACTGATTTCTCTCTTGTATCTGTGCAAGAACTCAATGATCTTTAAGGTCCCTTCCAACCCGCAAGATTCTGTAAGAATCTATAAGAGAAAATTTTATTCTTCAAAACTATTTCTTTGCTTTAAGGTTTTCATGATCTTCCAAGTATTTAATATATACTCAGGATGCATATATCTGTCTGCACACATGTACAAGATACAGTTGTGATAACTTAAAAAGAAAAATCAGTGCCAACAGTGTTAAATCCAAGAATGGCTTGAAGTATGTGTATTGCTCTTTGGCAAAATAAATGCCATACAGCTCCTAAAAATCTTGCCAACTTTGGAGTATTGTTTATGCATACAGAGTTAGTTGCTACTTTGTGGTGTAATAACTGCACTTTTACCTAACGGCAGAGAACTGAAGTGTACTGAATACTGGATCAAAACCTTAGCTACTAAGATATTTCCCTCTTTCCCCTTCCCTTCCTATACAACTTGTCCTTATTTTTCCAAAGCAGCACTGATGGGTTTTTCTTGGAAATTTCGTGAAAGCAGGGGAGCCTGTATTAAAAATCTCTTATTTTTCCCCAGGAGGAGAAGCTAATGTAAAGCAGGTGACCATGCAGAATGCAGTTCAGGTAAACGCCTTTTGAAGTGTTTGAATCCTGTATACATGTATAATACTTTTTTTTTTTTAATGCAAAAGTCTACTCTGAAGCAGATGAAATACTAGATTCTCCAGTTACCTCTGATAAAAAAAAAATTCCCTTTTACAAGGAGCAATGTGACAAGATGGATAACCCACTGTTATTATGAGATAGGTGACTTTCACTTCTTAGTACTGTTAGCTAAGAAGGTTTTGAAGTCAAAGGCTGAGATTATTGAAAAATTTCCATGATGATTAAGAAGCGTTTTTTTAAAAACCATATATACTATTTAATCACTTAAGTATAAATAAATAAATGCGTTTTATATACACACTGAACCGAGGCAAAATAGTTAAGAATACCTGAAGGACTCTGGAAATTTTTCTTCACAAAATTTCAGTGTGGTCCTTTTCTTGACATGTAAGTTACCTCTCATTTAGAAAATATGCAGTCATGAAGAGAAATGCTAAATATTTGTGTTCAAGAAATGTGTTTTGTCCTTGTATGGGAACATTTCCTCTTTTAATGTTACAATTTTTAATGATTTAAGCACATAATGCCTCTGAAATGTTTGATCAAGAAATCGGTAGTCTGCAGTAAATTTTATGATAATTTGCAGATTTTGTAACTTAAAATGTGCTGAGTTAAAAAACCCCCAAGCATTTAATGCATGTTCTCTTTATTCTATATTCAGGAAAGTATGTAATTTTAAATCCAAAGAAGTCATGAGGATGAATGCAATAGTATTTTGACGCAGGAGTTACTAACAAGAGCAGAACCATTTGCTTGCTGTGTTGTTTTGCTGTGTCTGCAGAAAGGGAAATGAACACTTTTTCAATAATAGTTCTTCAGTGTAATTCAGAACCACAAGGTTTTGTCATCTGACTGCAAATATTAGAGCTTCCTGTCTTCAGCTTACTGAAATCTTGTGCAGGTGTGGTTTGCAGATGACCTTCCCCTGAGTCCCCGAAGTCCTCTGACTCCGAGGCACGGGCCGGGTTTGGCAGATGTGTGCCTGTATGACCAATGGATCTCTGTGAGGCATGAAGCCACTTTGGTGCCCATGCAAGAAGATCTCTCAATTTGGCTGTCTGGCTTGCTGGGTGAGCTTAAAAATGAATCCCTGTTGAATGAATTTCAAAGCACTTCCAATATTCTAGTCAGCACTGACACTTAATATCTATAGTACTATTAAGATCTGGTGTATTTGAGTTTGAATGGCTGGGAGAATTGCATTGAAGTGCATGCTTTGATTTCAGTTTTATTAGCTGCCACCTCTTAAGGGTTGCACAATTACTAATTCTAATTTATATATCTGAATCTTGTTAGTCTAATTAAAATCTAATTAAATGAATATTTCATTTTATTTTATTTATATATTTCTACTAATTTTCAATCTTTAACACTGGAATGCTGCTTGAGTTGCCTGTAGGTTTGTATGAAACTTCTTTACCTTTTGTGGAGTAACTCTAATATTGACCTTTTTCTTAAAGGTATGGAAGTCAGAGCAGAACACCTGCTAGAAGAACTCGATAATGGGGTACTGCTTTGCCAATTGATTGGTGTTCTTCAAAACACAGTTAAAAAATGTTGTAGCACAAATAACTTAAGGGTGAGTCATATAATGATTTTTAAAATATATATATAAAGTCCTAAATTTTAAGTAGTAGTTACAGGGAAAGCAGGTGAATGAGTCTTCCCAAAGAAGTGTTTTGTATGCTCTGTATCCAGAGACTGATTAACAACAAAGTGGCTTTGTAGCTTGATAAACTCATGCAACAAATTACTTGCTGTGTTAATCACATCCTAACGTCTTTACTAGGTTTTTAGTTTGATTTCAGGAGAAGTCTTGCCAGAGGAAGATCTAGTCCAAGTCTGGAGTTTGTTCTCCTGACATCAGTGTGGGTTGTTAATAAGATATCCATTGGCACCTAGTAGTATGTTTTATGCCAGAAAGTGGTGGCTGAACTCAAGTGTACAGGTCAGCCATAAAAGTATCCAAACCTGGAGATGGGCTTCAGTGTTTTCATTGAGAGCCAATGCTTAGCTGAAATGTGAATCTCAGGCAAGTCTCTGTTACTCTGGAGTACAAAGGCTGCAGAACTAAAGATCGTTCACTCAGTGAGTGTTCACAATGATAAGGTAGAATGCCTTCTATATTAGTGTAGCTTTTTTGATGGAATGCATAGTGAGGTGAACACAAAATAGTTACAACTGTTTCTGTACTCTGAATTTAGGGCGTATTTTTCTTTGCAAATATGCTTTGAAATCTGTTGGCAATATTGATGTGCACAATGTACTTTTTGTTTTCTTCCCTTGCCAGAATTTTCCTATGAGAAAAGTTCCATGTAAGAAGGATGCTCCATCAGGATCTTTTTTTGCCAGAGATAATACAGCCAACTTTCTTAACTGGTGTAGGGCCATTGGAGTTGATGAGACTTATCTCTTTGAATCTGAAGGTTTAGGTAACTCTCTCTTTTTGTAAGATTTGCTTTGATCTCTGTGTGGATAACTACCTGGTCAGGGAGATGCCTTGTGTATAGACTTTTGAACACTTTCTTTTGACTCTGCATGCCTCATGCAAGCTATTCTTGCTTTTATTTATCTTAAGGAAGTGTCCAAGTAAAAAAAAAAAATCAGTTCAGTGACTGCTATGACTTGCATGATGCTTTTCCAGACTTCTGAAAGTTGCTGTGTGGGATGAAGCAGGGACTGAGAGCTGTGCAACAAGATACCATGTTTTTCTTCAGTAAAAAGAACCACTGAGAAACAGAGGAGCAAAGTGTGGTTTCTCTTTCTGTGTGTGGGAAGACCACAGGGCCATGGAGTCAACTCACAATGGGATCCTTTATTTGGTATTTGAGCTCATTCTCATTGCAAAAATCCCTCAGAATAATACATTCATGATGGTTAAATTTGGTAACGACATCAGGGCATTGTGTCTGAAATGGCAACAGTAATTAACATTTACTTCAGGACCCACTTAACATGACTCTAAACCATTTGTATTTTCCCATTTAATAAGATAGTTATAAAAATAAATATTGCCAACTCTGACTATGCCTGCCCCGTGCACAATTGGTTCCTGATAACAAACAGCTTCTAGACTGATACAGATGGAATAAAATTTTTTTGACTGCTAATTAAGAGGACTGTAGTTCCATCACATGATAAATAAGGAAATGCTCTTCTACCAGCTATTATGTCAGTAAAAATTAATTAATACAAAACTTTCTGTGGCAAGCCAAATACCGTTTTTTGTTGTTTGGCTTTTTTTTTTAAAAAAGCAAAATATCTGCCTGTCAGCAGAATAGCAAAAAAATTGAGAATTACCTTTGTTTTCAGTAATCAAATGAATTTGTCACAATATTTACTGGATTTTGAAGTCTTTGTGCCATTTACATGTTTGTTGTACTGCCCATGCATCTCTACTGGATAAGTCATCTTTTAAAATAGTCAAGAAAACACCATCATTTATATCTATCTCATTTTGATTAACTACTGAGTGTATCTTTTTTCAGTGCCAGGAAATACAGATAAGTAGAACTGAGGAACTGAGCTACAAGAATATTTTAATTTTTTTTTTTTAGTTCCTTATATGAATTGTATTGCTTAAACATATTAGTTCCTGTAAGTGGATGGGTAACTAGAACCTGTTTAGCTTCCCTGAGATAAGCAGACAGGATATCCTAGTGCTGTGGCTTTCACCCGTAGCAAAGAAGTGTTTTGAAGTCTGTAACTCTTGACACAAGCTTGCTTTGTGGCATAAATATCTTCTGTGAGCCTTTTTGGCAGTTGAAATGAGCAGACTTGCAGCCTCCTAGATGAAACATTCTTTCCACTGATGTTTTCCATCAGACTTTCAAGCCATTCTTCATGAATGAAATAGGGGAAGGATAAGTTGACAATTGTCTTTTTCCCATCAGGTACATATAGCAGCATCTCCTGAAAAGTGTAGATGACTGGGAAGGAAATAAATCGAGAGGCTCCTGAGACAGCAGAAAGGAAGAGTAGGCATCATGGGGTGCCCTTTGACATCAAGCCAAAAAAAAAGTCTTGATCTCTACTAGGGGTATATTTGGATTTTTCCCTTTTGGATTCAGGCAAATTAAAACATTTCTGTTGCATCTGGCAAATACACACACATATGCACACACACAAAAAGATTAATTGACCTCTAGTAGCTTTTAGATTATGGCTGTGAAAACTTTCTTTTCTGGATTTACCCTTCATAATCAGATCTTTTAAAAAGCAGACTTACAAACTGGAGTAGATGATATAAGCAAGAAAATCTGACTTTATATTTGGCTTACACTTTAGGGAACACATTTAAAGCAAAGGCATTTTAAATATCGAATTGAGCATCTGAAAGATGTTGGATTTCATCTGTAAATGTAGAGCTGGAACTTTTGAAGTGGTGATAAGAAAAAAGATCTGTTGCTCACTGAACTGGTAACAGTCACCCAGATTGTTCTTTCCCAGCCAAGGTTTAAAACCACTCAGGCTGACTGGCTGTGTAGCCATCCACTTGTCAGCTAGGGCCCTTGCAGTGTGTCCTCCTGTGGATGGTAACCTCCAGAGTGCTTGTACCTAGCTGTGTCTGTAGGCATGAGCATGAACAGATGGGTGTATTTTCCTATTTGTAGTTGTTAAATGCTTTTCATCTTTAAGACTGCGATATTGCATTTGGGGGTAGGGAAGGGAAAGCATTGACATCTCTTTCTTCCCTGTTCTCATCAAGAAGGAAGATCATAAAACTTGTTTCTCTTAGGAGGAAGAGTGGTTTCAGGAGTGCCAGGATGGGTTTAAAGACTTTACGGAATAGAAAATTAGAGTTGTAAAGCATGTAGTGCTTTATCAATGATAATGTACCTTGCCTCTGGGTAGGGTGATGGGAAATTTATAGTCATGGATACCTTATCTTCCCTTCTCTTGGCTGTACCTAATTGCATAGGCCTCCTGCAATAAATATGAACTATAACTCCTCTTTATTCTCTTCCCTTTTAGTGTTGCACAAGGATCCAAGACAAGTGTATCTTTGTCTGCTGGAAATTGGGCGCATTGTATCCGGGTATGTGATCCACACGTGCTCCTAACAAGACATTGAGGATGCATCCTACTAAGTAAAAGCTAAGACAAAGTTAAGACATTATCTGCAGTTGTTAAGTGCAACACAGTGGATGTTTATTCTGTGCAAAATGTAATGAGTAGCTTTTCTAGGACCATCATACAATACAAATATTTTTTTCAAATATTTATCAGACTTTGCATGGAGAGGTGCTGTTCCATGCTGCATTCTATAGCTGAGTGTTTAAATTACACATTCACCTTATAGATATGTGTACCTCTTGGAAGAACTCACTGAGCATTAAATAAGATTTTAAGGGTTTAAATTTTTCAGCTTTTTGGAAGGTATCTCTTTATTCTCTAAATTTAGACTTTTAATTTATTTCAAGTGCAGAGCTGGAAGCTTTAAGATAGTCTATCTACTTTGGATGTGACCTCAGTTGTGTAGTTTTGGCAGTATCCTCTGGTAACACGAAGGCTACCTTAGGAAGAGCTTCTGCTCGAAACTCAGAGATGCTCCTTCTCCTTGGATTATCAAGGCAATTACTCCTCTGACTGATTCAGATGTCCCTGTATTTCAAGCCACTTATAATCTTTTGAGTTTGTTATCATCAGCTTCTTTTTGTTTTCTTTAGTAAATTAATAATTAAACTCTCTGCTTTGGTATTTAAGGTATGGAGTTGAACCTCCTGTACTTGTAAAACTAGAGAAGGAAATTGAGCTAGAAGAAACCCTGCTGATGACCTCTGGGCCACCATCACCCATTAGCACACCAAAGTCATGTTGTCACCATGGGGAGCTCCACGAGGCAGTAAGTGCTACTTGCTTAGGGTGATATGGGCTTTAAATTAAGCTCTTAAGTTTTGTGCTTGTATGATCTGACTCAGTAAGCACAGGCTGGTTTTCATCGAATATGTGTGAGCCTCCTCAAACAGAAAACAGAAGGGTATGCACCTCTTTTTAGCAATTTGTTTTGTTTTGAAAATGTAAATAAAATGCTGTTCTATGTATTTTGGAGCGCATATGACCTACGATGATTTCCTTTCCCCTCTTTCTTTTCATTGCTTCTTTAAGTATATGAAATGCTCTCATTCAGTTTTTCTGATGTGTCAATATTCTATGACTGCAATGAATGTTTCTCTTCAATTTGATCTTTTCATAAAACTTCATCAAATGTTAAAGTAGGCTTTGATGAAAAACTTTTGAAAAAAGGCTTTAAATCAAACCTCTGTAGTGGTACCAATTGGAAATGAATATGTTTGCAGAAAAGGAAATTATTTGTACAGCTTGTGAATTGGTCCAAAGGAAATTATGAGTAATTTTCCTATTCTGTTTAAAAATTTATTTGTTTTAAAGGTCCTCTGTGTTTTAATGTAAAAATCCTGTTTCTTTGGGAATGTCAGCCACCAGATCCTTGCTTTCTCTGAAAACTCACTATTTCTCCTTCTTGGCAATAGTCTTGACCTTCCAATTTCTTATATTTCTAAGAAGCAGATCTTCTCTAACCCAGCACTGATTTGGGGACTCCCTTTCTCCTTTTTTTCAGTGGTTTCCTTCTTGGGTCTTCCTTCTTAATAGAAAATTAATAGATGGTTGAATTCATGCTTCTGTCAAAGTTCTAACAAATGCTTTCAATTTTAATAACTAGGTAAAACATATAGCAGAAGATCCTCCCTGCAGTTGTTCCCATCGATTTTCAATTGAATACTTATCAGAGGGACGTTATAGGCTGGGAGATAAAATACTCTTCATACGAGTAAGTAGTTTTTTAGAACTCCAATTTGTATTTATACTGGGGAGAGAAATGCTTTTAAGTGAAATACCTCATTTTTATGGAGTTGTTTTAGAATTACAGAATTATTTAGGTTGAGACAACTTGTCATGAAACCCCTTATTCTAAATAGGTGTAGTTACTCCATTCTTTAGATCTTTGATCTATAAACATTGATTTTACAATGACACTAAACTAAGTTAATGCTTATCTGTGGTGTCTCTAAAATTTCAGTAATGACTTGCAACATAAATGAGGGTAATGTCATAGAATATCCTGAGAACGTTGCTTGTTCAAAAGCTGGACTCTTGGGGTTTATAATTTGCAGGGTGGTTGAGTACTCTTACCAGCAGTCATAAGCGTTTGTGTTACAAGGACATCCATAATTTAAATTAAACTCATGTCCAGAACTCTGTATACTAAACAAAGATTCTTACAGAATGGTTAGAATGTCTTCTGTAAAGATGCTTCCATTATTTCCTTACACAGAATTACTGTCTCTGCAGGAGAAGCTACCTGACAAAATAATTGGGAAGCATAAACCTTGTTTATCACATAATTTCTCTGTTTTAAAATATTTCTCTGTAAGAAAGGAGGTGTTATTTTTAGTCAATTTCAATAGGTGGTAATGTAAGATGAAGAAAAATAAAGCAAGATAAAAACTTCTCTTGTTCTTCTGTTCCCACCCCCTCTTTCCCCATTTTCAGATGCTACATGGCAAGCATGTGATGGTACGTGTTGGTGGAGGCTGGGACACTCTTCAAGGTTTTCTGCTCAAATATGACCCATGCCGAGTGCTTCAGTTTGCAACTCTGGAACAAAAGATCCTGGCATTTCAGAAAGGGGTCACCAGTGACAGTGTCCCCAGCTTGTCAGCTAGAAATCAGGAGCCTCCTGTTATGAATCCAATGTCAGCTGTCAATATGTTTCAAAAGCAGCCATCAAAACCTCCTGCTCCTGTTTTAGGTCTTGGGGCCAGTGCCAAGAAGGCTTTATCTAAACGCCCTCAGTCCCCTGCCCTGGCATCACCAAGAGTGCCTGTGACCCCATCTTCCACTGCCAAGTCATCAACAGTCAGGTCCAAATTACAAGGGTCTTCAGCAACAGGTGTGCAGTCTCCTTTCAAACCATTAGCTGGCACCTCGAAGAAACTGGAGTCTCCTGCATGCAACTCACCAGCTTCTGCTCCTTCACAGGCTGGAAGCAAAAGTTCTTCATGTGCAGGAACAAGAACAGCTCTTGTTCCCTCTGAAACATTGCACAAACGTATTCGGTCCCCCGATGCTACCAAGGTGAAATTTGCCTTGCCTCGGGGCTCCCCAGCACCAGCACTCCACCCTGCCCTCTCACCCTCTAAAAAACAACCGTCTCTCTTGTCTGGGACAGCTGGAACAACGACTTCAAAACAGAAGTGTGTCCCTGCTAAATGCAAACCTGTATCTGCCACTAAAACCAAAGCAAATTCAGTGGCTCCCAGGGCTGCTCGGCTGCCAGTTACAAATCTGCGTGCTGTTGCCAAGTTTGCACATTCTCAGCAACTCCTTGTGAAACCTCCTGAAAATGATATTCAGATCTCGGGTGCTGGGTC
The DNA here is from genome assembly GCA_013398055.1 of Ifrita kowaldi. Lineage (NCBI taxonomy): Eukaryota > Metazoa > Chordata > Aves > Passeriformes > Cinclosomatidae > Ifrita > Ifrita kowaldi. The sequence goes on along the minus strand of VZRS01010090.1, from coordinate 249,160 downwards.
TCAGCCTCCTCAGAAAGCCCCACAAACAACTCAGCTAGCAAGGAACTTGAAAACTGCTTCAGACCTAAAACTTTCTGCTTCTGCACCTTCCCTTGCAGTTAGCAAAGCATCAAAGTCACCACCTTCGTTGTTACCCACAACCAAAAATGTGTCCTCAGCTGGCAGTAAGCAGCCAAATGCCAGTAATCCCCCTCAGGCTGGACCCTCTTTATCCAAACCTGCTGAACGCACACCTTTATCTGTTGTACGGCTTCCTCAAACTTCAGCCAAAGCGGCAGTGACCAAAAAGCCAGCACAGCCTTCCACAAAAGGTCAGCATTCAACCAAAAACTTGCAAACAAACAAAAACTCGGCCCCAGCAGCCAAGAAGCCTCTCCCAAAGGAGCAGGTGTACAACAAAGGAGCACCTGGTGTGTCAAAAGTTCCTCTTCCGAAGAGCAGGCAAGATGATCACTATTTTGTTATGACAGGGAGTAAAAAGCCCAGAAAGTAAACTAATTTGTTACTTTCTGTGGAAGTCTCTGTTTTGTTCAAAGGGGCCTCTTGTAACTGCTTCACTGAAGGGAAGGAAAAGAAGTTAAATAACACTACATTTAATAAGAAATTTTGGTATAACCTGCGTTTTGCTGCCTGACTTACTGTAAGAACTGTGTTTATTTTGCGGTTTAGAAACTTCTATTTGGACACGTTTAGAAGTGAGCTTGCTTGCTCTGTAGCACTGTGGAATAACAAATATCCCTACTGTAGAAAAGTGTGGGAGAGGAAAGGGGACTTAAGGCTGCTGCTTTTGCTGCTGCTCGTTTTCAAGGGAGTGAAGCCTGCCCGAGAAACATCTACCCAGGGCAGAGCCTGGGTGACTCTGGTGTTCTGGCACATCTACATTGAGGTGTGTGGCAAGCAACAGAGCTGTGCACAAGCTGTAAAATTTCTAATACCTCAAACAAAACTGTGGGCTTTAGTTCACTGGTATCCCAGAACCCAAATCTGGGTCACACGTTTTGGAAAGAGAAAGAAATTTCTAGTCCTGTTTTGATTTGATAGATGCTGGTATCAGTGTTCATTGTGCCCCCCCATATGCCTTAAGAGTGGATTCTGCTCGCTTGGTAATGGAGCTTGGTTTGTTTTAAATTGTAATCATGGCCTTGATTGCTCACTTTCATTGTGCCTTAGCCTCTCAAATTCAGAACAGAACTCTTCAGTGAGCAATACTGCCTTTAAAACCCAGGGCAGATAACCTTGCTTAGTCCGTGTTCAAATCTGACTGTAAGTGAGCCCAGGCTTTCCTAGAAGGCTCTTGCTGCATGGAAAGATGCTCCTGAGTTCCTGGGAAGACAGTTTCCCCTGGGCTGGAGCCCCAAAACAGTTCCTGCTGCAGCAACACTGAGCTGCAAGCACTGACCTGCTCTAGCAGAGCTTTACTGCTCTGCAGGAGTGGCCTTTGCATGTAAGACTGAATTGCTAAATACTTTTCTCAGTGCTACAGGTTAATTTTTGTGGGCATTCTAGTCTGCAGTGGCCTTTCTTGTTTAATGTATGGAAATCTCTTTCCTGGCTCTCCTCTGTCACTCTCCGGAGGTGAGAAGTAGTTTCCCCGAAGAGGAATGTAGGACTGCATTTGCCTTTAAGCATCTTAAAGTGCCACAAAGCTATGCATTGTTTACACTCAGCTCCTGAAATCTTTCAGTGGCTTAAACATCTGTGGTGCTCACCACCTTTACCCTTAAGAGAAGTGAGCTTCATGGTAGATTGAAAACTACTGTCTTTGGGAGTAATGCTGTTTGGGTTATTTTGGGTTTAATGAACAGTTGTCCCTACAGACACTGAGGAGCTCCGAAGGTCTGTGAAGAGACACTGATGGTTTCCACAGACCATCACTTCTGCCCTCCCTTCCCAGTCTGTTTATGGGCAGGAGTGGGTGTGACTGCCACAGAGGCTCCTGGATGGTGGGACAGGGAAGTCTTTTTAGAGGGAGAGGAGTTCCATGGAATGTGTAGTTTCTGCTGTTACGGGGTTTTATTTTTGGGGTTTTTTCCCTGGAACTAGAGTAAGCAAGCATCGTAAACTGCGTTCTCATGCGCTGTGGCAGAGTCATAGAGCTGCCTTTCTGAGCACCTTGTTAGCTTATTTTATTTAATTTATGATTCTATTTATGCATATCTACTGTACAATACTGCCTGCAACCTGCTGGAAGTAGATGCCAGTATCCAAACTGTAGGAGGAAAACAGATCCGTTTTGATAATGTGGACACAAGTCCCACAAGTTCACATACTAAGTTGTATGTTTGGGGAAGGCCTTGGGCTTGCTTGTTTTGTAAGTACACTGGTTGAAGTCTCTGCTAGAGTGTTAGGCAGAGTATTGACTATAGTGGATTGCCGTCAGGTTTGATAAATCTGGCCCAGGGTTTCATATGCTGAAAGCATTTTACAGTAGATGACTTGCTTTTGATTTTTGGGCTTCCAAATGGTGCGTTACATGCGATATATCTCATGCAGATGAATAGCTGATTCTTGGGGTTTCTTTCTGTAATGGGTCTGGAAGAGATGGAGTTACCTTTCTTCATAGCATCGCATATGGGGCTGTGTCTTAGATTTAAAATCTAAACCAATGTTGATAACCCACTGATGTTTTGGCTGTTGCTGAACAGCCCTTGCCAGGGTCAAGTCTTTCTTTTTCCTGCTGTGCCCCCACAGTGAGTAGGCAAGAGATTGGGAGTGACATGGCTGGGAACTGGCCAAAGGGCTATTCCATGCCATAGAGCATGACCTCAACAATAAAAAGAAAGAAGAGGTAAAGAAAGAAAGGGGTGCAGGTTGTGTGGCTTCTAAGGTGGCTGTTTGCCAGCTGGCTGGGCATCAGTCTGTCTGTGGGAGGCAGTGAGGGATTGCCTTTGCATCACTTGGTGGTTTACTTTTCATATCTTTCCTTCATTCATTAAACTCTTTATCTCAGCCACCGAGTTTTGCTTTCGCTGCTCCTCTCTCGTCTTGCCGGGGATAGAGGATAGGTAAGGAGAGTGAGTAGCTGCACAGGCACTTGGCTGCTGGGTGGGGTCAACCCACAGCACCTTTTAAACCATTTACAAGGTTTTTAGCAGCAATTTAAAGACTGAGGCTCTTGGATCTCAATGTAGGGCAACTTCAACATCTACCTTTTTGAACTACAGAGAAAATGAAGCAAATGACTTCATCTTTGTGATTTATTACGTCATGTAATAGACTGAATTTTAAAGTTCAGAATGGAATAAAAATGCATAAGCTGTTACAATTGAAACCTTAATCAGCTAACCTAAAGATTTCACCCGTTACACATGGGTAGACTTGGTTTGGTTTTATTATAAAAATAGTGTATTTAAGTGTGATCCAACTTCTGTGAAAACTGTAGTCACCAACTGCATAGTCACATTCTAACTGCGTCATGTAACATGAGGTGAGCCAGGAATAAGGTCTAACAAAGTACCTCCTAATGGAAATACATACTATTTTTGCAATGTTTATGTTGCCAAATAGCAAGTCTAATTTTCAGTTTATATTACTTTTTGTGAGAGAAAGATAATTTGGAGTAAGAATCTGACTGAATTCTCCATGTGATATCGATATCCTCTGTATGAGTACTTATTTAAAATAAACATACATGGCATCTTTTAATGTGCACACGTTTTTTCTCCTAACATCTTTTTGCGGGGAGGGAAAGGGAATGCATTTCAGAAGGCTCACGTTTTCTCTCTACCACCACATAAATAGTAGCTTCCATTTCAGGCATTAATAGCTGCGTCTAACCCATTGCTTTGTTTGGAGTTCAAGACATTTTTATTCTGATCCTGGTGTCAGTGTGACTGATTGTGTAAAAGGGGCTTCCTACTCTTTCCTAACTGACAGTGAGCCTAATTGTTTCAGATACACCTCTGAAAGTTGTATTTGCATCTCTTCTTGAAATATAAAGCACTTTCGTGCCAATATTTGTCATGCTTATATCTTGTCAACAAACTTAAGACCTATCTCTGTGTCTGTTGCCATTAATGACAGAAATTTAATTAGTTTTGTTGAGAGGGGAATTGGGTGTTCTCACTGGAGTCACCTAATTAACTTTTTTTTTCCCCTTCCCTATTTTGGTTTTTTTTAAGCTCTTTTAATGCCTGCCTTTCTCTGCCTGTTCTCGAGTGTCTTCAGTTCCTGCCAGTCTGATGTTGGTGCCTAATCACATAGATAGACTTACCCTTCCACTGCAGCTCTGTCTAGTAAGCACATTCTTGTGGCATCTACCATCCTTGTTCCTACAGGACCAAGCTCTGCAGAGGTGTTGCAGCTTTTTTTTTAAGAGATGCTGTTACAGCTGGCCAATAAAATGCAAAGGCAGTCTGAGATTTTCTCAGGTAAGTATCCTAACCCTATTTTATATATCCTAATCATATATATATATAAAAATGTATATATAGAGGCACTTTTCCTTCTAAAATTTCAAACAGCCATAGCTTTGAACATCAAACTATGTAGCTCCTTCTCTTTTTCCCTACAGGGAAACTGAAATCTGTTAGATGACTGAGTGCTATGGGGCCATCTGGTGTCTATTAATTTTATAGAGACTACTCTGGCAATGTAAACCCCTTAACTTCTCTAGAAATGCACAGGCAAAACTTTTGTCTTTGATTCAAATAAAACTTCTAGCTAGCAAAATCCAGACTTGGCATGAAATAAATAATGCAAGAGATGTTTAATGCTGTAAGACCCTTTCATTTCATGCAAATACATTCTTGAAAAACTCCTTTTCATTATTTTCTTTTTTTAAGAGCGAAGATTGAAGATCACTTCCTTACTAAAAGTTTTGAAAAATAAATTGTGTGAAATGTAAATAAGCTCAATACTTATACATTTCAGATGTCTTTATAAAAAGTAAAACATTAAAATATTTGAGGGGGGAGATCTGCCCACAGTTCAGATCTAGCTAGCCAATAATCCCCATTAACTCAGAAGTGAACTTTCAGGTGTGTCACCTGGTGGGAATGCCAGCAGTGGATGTCTTTCTGCTGATACTGATGTCTAAACCAATGCTATTATGGCATTTTGTGTGAAGTATTTTGTTCCAGATGGAAGAATAACCTTACGGGACGGGAGCAGCTGGCTGTTTCTCCAAGGAATGTAGCTAGGCAGAAAGTATTGACAGATTAGTTGTGCTAAGAGCTTTTAGAAGGTAGGATTGCAGCATAGAACTTTTGTTGTAAAATTGGCCTTTGGTGCTGAGTCAGAAAGTACTGTGCAAAGCTGAGGTCCTGCTAAACAAAGCCAAACTTGCATGCTCCCTCAAACAAACGCCCTGTTTGGATATTCACTCAGGAAAAGTGGAATACATTAGTGTTTGTCAAAATACTCAGACATGGCACCTCATAAGAACCATATTAATGTCAGTTATATGCATCTTTACAGTGAAAGCATATCCTTTACCTCTTGCATTTTAAGAGAAAAGTAATTGTTGAAATTCAGGTTCAGGATCCTCTAATTTGCTGATCTTTCATATAAGCTTTATTATTATTATTTAGTTTTCTGAACCACTGCTGCTGTAACAAAAAGTGCCTTGTACTGGAACCTATATTCCCAGAAGAACAGAAATAATTACCGTGATGTGTCATCCAGATGAACAAAACGCTGCTTCACAGCTTTTTTTTTCATTTTTGCTGAGTACACTACTCTATAGACACCTGTGAAACAAAACTATAATAAATTACTTTTATTGTGTACACATTGCAGCATTGACCCTTGAAGTACCATGATGTTATTTATTGCTGCATCCAAATGAAAGAGCAGCAGAATGAGTTTATTTAAAAATCAATCTAAGTATACATGTCTGGGTCTGTAGCCCTGGAATTTAGCTCCTGTATAATACATTAGATTTGGGAGATTTTTGTGACCACACAGTTGTATAATCTGCATTTCAAAACACCCTTAGCTGTAGTAGGATATTTTGCTAGGTCAAAATATTTACAAATATATGCATGAAGAAGCATTTTTGGTGATTACATGACAATGGCCTTAGGAATGCCTGCTATATTATGGATGGATTTCATTGTTTAAAGAAAAATATTGGGAAGTTTCTTTGTGATTTCCTGCTTAAAACCCCATGAGTTTCCCCAAGACTTGGGTCCCTAAGTCACATTCCATTTACACTGGTGTGTAAAAGTAACATATTAGGACTGTAAAGTCAAACATTCACAGTTTAGAGAAACCTGTAATTCAGATGGATAAGTGCAACTGTTTCACTAGCGTAAATGAAGTACTTGGAGTGCTGTGTTCAGCTCTGGGGCCTCAGCATAAGAAAGACACGGACCTGTTGGAACAACCTCCTCCTGAGGAGGGCCATGAAGATGATCAGAGGGGTGGAGAACCTCATCTATGAAGACAGCCTGAGAGAGTTGGGGTTGTTCAGCCTGGAGAAGAGAAGGCTCTGGGGCGACCTTATTGCAGCCTTTCAGTACCCAAAGAGGGCCTTCAGGAAAGCGGAACAGGGGCTTTTTATGGGGGCATGTAATGAGTTATAGGACAAGGGGTAATGGCTTTAAACTAAAAGAAGGTAGGTTTAGATTGGATGTTAGGAAGGAATTCTTCACTGAGAGTGGTGAGGCACTGGCACAGGTTGCTCAGAGACATTGTGGATGCCTCATCTGAGAAGTGTTCAAGGCTAGGCTGGATGGAGCTTTGAGCTACCTGGTCTAATGGAAGGTATCCCTGCCTGTGACAGGGGCATGGGAATTATGGAACTAGATGATCTATAAGGTCCCTTCTAACCCAAACCATTCTGTGATTCTATAGTTTTGACACACGCGTCCATTATAAATTGTGATTTCACCAGAACGCTGTTTCGCTCAGCCTGTAGAAGAGACAGCTCTGACTGCAGAAGCAGTTGTGCAGTATTGGGGATTCTCCCTGTACATCAGTGTGTGGCCCCTTGCCTTATTTTCTAACCTGTGCTGAAGACAGTGAATCATTTTCATATGGGTATTTGCAGGATCTCATCACCGGCACCTGGGTGTTTCTTGAGGCTTATCTCCTTAAAATTGAGGAAAGTCAGGGCTGAAAGTCACTGTGATTAAAGTTGAGTCAATTAACTTGAGATGACTTGCACTTCAAAGTAGCTAGTGTGATAGTGTGATACTGGACTGAATAACTTCGAAATTTCAGGTGACTTTGCTTTATAGCTTGGGAATGTTTAGCAGCATTGCAAATTTGACTAATGGGTGTAAATCAGACACTCCTATAATGAGAAAGTAAAGTAGCCCTTTGTGAAAGGGTGGGCTTCTCATTTGTGTCATATGCAGGGAGGTAGAAAGAAAAAAAAGGACGTATAAATCTTGTTCTTAGAGACAGAAATTATTTGCCTGAAGTAAGAGAATATCATGTGGCTTTCCTGTATTCCTTCAGTGTGTCCCCCATCTATCTCTCCCAAGGATGCAGAACCAACCTTCAGGAATTTACAGCTCATCTCAAGTGCATGTCAGGGATCTGAGTTCAGGAGCAACAAGCAACTCTGACCAATTTAGTTCTGTTATTTCCTAAACTTATAATATCTGCCTCCAAAATTATTAGACCATTTTGTATGTTGCTCTGTAGAATGAAACCTGAAGTGCCTCTGTTCCACAAGTTCTGGATCACACTGTAAGTATCATTGGACTAGATGACTGGCATAAGTCCATTCCAATTTAGCTATTCTATTCCATGACACCGCCACAAGTGTTCATGTTCAAATCAAGCAAAAATAGGTGCTTGTACTAGTGAAAGACACAGCTAGATTCAGACAGTGTTTGAGTTATTCAGCTGGGTTTGGGCTATAAACTAACAGTATACTGGCAAAGGTGAAGGAAAGAAAACAAGAAAGAGTAGCTGCATACAACATACAGCTGATGCTTGGCTATTTACCATTTTTTATTATTTAGCTCCTTAGCCAGTCACTACCAACTTGTCAACAAACTTCTTGTGAACATCCTAATGGAAATGGGTACCCAGAGAACTGCAGTTTGTGGGAGAGTATTGCTCTTGCTGCGACTGCACAAAAAGGCATTGTGTGATTGGTTTTCCAAGAATTGGGTTAAGCTGGTTTTATAAAGCTTAAAAAAAAAGCATATAAGCTTATTTTAGGTCTTTTACTGCTTCCCCCTCCCTCAGTAAGGCAATTATATTAAGCAGCCATTAAGTCATACCTATGGTTTCAAAAAGCTTTGTTGAAGTTTCTGCCATAGTATCGTTCAGGCCTTGCCTTCTCCCTCTTCACCCCCGGATCTCCAGTCACAACCTACAATCACCTCAACCACACACTTTGGTCTGCTCCCTGGGACAGGCAGCATTGTCACACTTGGGAGATTAAAAAGTTCTGTCTCTCTCTCAAAATCCAAAAATAATAAACTAAGAAATTTTGACCAAGAACAGCCTGGTGACTAGGTGACTGCCAGTGGTTTGGATGAGAGGGACTTTGCCTTTGGGGTGCTGGATGCTTCAGTAAGATCTCTCTAAAGCAAAGTTTGCAGGTGAGCTAACTCTTGTTCTCAGCTCAGCTTTTTACTTCTCTGCGAATGCTCTTATTGGGAAATTCTCACCACCAGATGTTCTTGTAGATAATGAATTATGGTGGTGTTTGGCTTAGTTTGCCTTTCACTTGACACACAGATAAACACAAAGGAGTTTTTAAAACCAAATTAGAAATGTGGGTTTTGGAAAATATTGCAGTGTCTGTAAAAACAATAAAGTGGTATTGTGACAATAAAGCGTTTGGTTTTAGCTGAACAAGTACTGCTCTCTGTAAAATCTGATTTTGCATGGACAGGCTAATAAAAATTCAAGGGTATGTGCTGTTACACTGCTTGAGTCTTGACAGGTTCCTGCAGTTCGTGAAGTACAAGACTAACATGAGATGTAATGATGTCTCTCAGTGCAAGGTGAGTCCAGTGTTTCAAGAGGAGATGGATATGTAGTGGTGTTTTGAGAGGCTCTCTAGAAACAAGACTCTCTGTCTGCATGCTTTATTCCTATACAGCAGGAATTCTCAAGCTGTACTCAGGCCAATGAGATCCTAAAGCTAAGCTCAAGCTCAAGAAGTTGCAAAAATGTGCCTTAATGAACAACCTCATAAAACCTATGTGAAAACCTATGCTTGCCATTCAATTCTACAAGTGAAATTCAGTAATAACAAATGAGAGTTTGTTAAATTGAAAACAGCTATTTTTGTACCTGTTCTTTTGCTCGTAATCCTATAACAAGAACTAGAAAACAATCCTTTGATTTCTTTTTTAACAGTGAAAACAGTTATTAAGGACTAAAAAATGAAATAATATGACAGAAATATGTGTTTTGAAATAAAGTAAAAACATTGTGTGTGTCTATGTGCTAAAGTCAGGAGTGGGAAGAAAAGCAGAATAGTCATTCAAATTTCTATGAAATTTTCCATAAGACTACATTACCCAGTGACAATGAAAACAAAGCTGCTCCACTTACTACCTATCAAATTGTTCATTTTATTCTGACAAACCTGCTTGTCACCTGATGGAGCCCACTGCATTCAGAGGATGCTCCTCTTGCAGAGGAGCAAGGTTACCCTGCATTCCAGTGTCAGCATCTGCAAAGTTGGGGCAGACATACCTGAGCCTTCTGGGCCTTTAGAGGCAACAGAGACACTGGAGCTTGTGGAGGTCTGTGTGGAGTCTGTGCAAGACAGGAAATTGGTAAAAGCTGCATAGCTGAGGAGAGGATTTGTTCTACTCTGCGCAACGGGAAGGCTTTTTTCAGTCTGCTTTGCTTGCAGAGCATGGGTCTCTCTTTAAAGGCTTAACTTGTACTTCAGTCACTTGTATCTTGTATGAGGAAACCTTGTTGTGGAATTCAAAGCCCCTCTGTGTCTCTGAGTGTGCACACTTTCAGGCAAAGGTGAGACCTAGGGTGCCAAGGCTCTTGGGACAGGACCCGTTTGGGGAATGATGATGTTGTTGGGTTACATATTTCAGGCAGCTACACTCTGCATCTAAGTCTTCACCCCTGTTGACTGAATGTTTGAGTTAGGAAGAGACATTCATAACTTGCATCTAATACACAGTGAGGTTTTCCAAATAGATTGTGATTGATGTTCTCAATTATTTTTTGTCAAGGTCTATAGCAAACTCTGTGTTATCTATTTGTCAGCACTTGCAACAAAGCTGTTTTCTGAACACAATCTCCTTATTAGATATGAAAACTAAGTTAGAGAGGGCTGAGTGAACTCCATGCTGTTGTGAAGTCTGATCTTTTATTTTCCACTTCCATAGTAAAAATTAAAGCTTTTAGGATTTATTTAACTTTTATTCAGATAGCTTATCACAGTTATTGATGGGAAGAGAAGCTGTTAAGCTTAAAGACTTCTTCCTGAATAGGCTGTAGAATGCAGCAAGCCAGTCTCTTCATGAACTACTTGTCTTTTCATTAAAATGCCAATATATTTTATCAGTGTATGTTTTTAAAAATATTTAATTAATGGAAATTACTTAAAATTTTATAATGCATTACTGGGAAGAGAACAGCTAATAACTCCTCATCTTGAGTCATCTAGGTTCCACATTCTGAATATTTTCTGCTGGAGTCTGACCTTCAGCACCTTGCTCCAAGCTTTTTCAGGGGAGATGTTTATGATGATTGTTCTCCTGGGCGTTTTCTGCAGTTGGGATTTTTAATGAAGTTGCAGTCCCTAGTGTAAATATAAATTATTGTCATAAATTAAATCTGTTTCTCATGCAGTATGCTCCAACTCTCCCCCGCCCTTCTGCTATGGTATGTCTATAGCAGTGATTTGCAGTGCTCCTACCTCATCTTGTGTAGCTAAACAGACCATCCAAAAAAAAATCCATCCTGTCAACCACACCACTGATGGACATCCATAACAGTGTATTTTATTGCACTAACATGAAAAGGCTCAGCAAGGGCTCTCAATCAAGTTAAAGTTATCTGACAGATAAGCAGTCTGAGGTGATCAACTGAAGATCAAGGCTTTTGTTAGTGACATAGATACTTCTGTGTGTAAGCAGAGCAAAAGCTTTTCTCGTTGTTTTCTTTTAGATATTTCCAGAGCTGCTATTTACACTCTCCTCTTCCACAGGAAGCAGTCTCAAAATCCTTAGTTAAGAAGACAAGGAAACCTTTTGCAGTTTTGAGCTCCTTGTGTGTTCTGGCTCTGCCAGGTGTTCTACCCACTGCTCTGCAGTGAGACGGGCGGAAACAACATCTTGTCCTTAATAACTCATTATTTTTGCCTTGACCTGTAAGGAGCCAGTGTGATCCCCATCATCTGCCTATGATTTGCAATCTTTCCTGATCTTGATGCATCCCCTGTGCAGAGTAAGACAAGCTGTGAGAGTGGAGCCTGGTACAGCTCTTTCCCACAGAACTAGACAGCGCACCTGTGGAATTGCCTCTCCAGAATAAACTCTTAAGCACTTATTGAATCCAGAAAAAAAGTTTGAATGAGACTGGATGACAAAACTGATCCAGTAGGTCATGGTTTACACTTCAGGAAACTGAAGGCAATTTAGCCAGCTAAATTAGGTAGCTAGTTTTCTTGTGCCGTATCTTTACTTAATGGTAAGTAAGAGTAAAGCACTTATCAAGAATTATTCACAGTCTAGAGTTTTGATCTTAGTACAGATTACTCCAGTTGATCCTTCTCTCTTCATTTATGGGAGAAACTTATGGAGGCTTAACTCCTACAGCAGCTAAGTGAAGCTAAGCAGTGAGAATGTGCCCTTCTGCTGTACGACACGGTCGGCTGTGCATCTTTTCTGTGGCTGAGTGCAAAACTCTGTCCTTTGATGTGTATCTATAGTCTTGACATGAGCCAGAGGAAATTGGTCAGCACATGTCAGCAGATGCAACGTGAGTACACATTGCACATAATACTTCCATGTATACATGTGTTTATTTTCTACCAAACGTTCATATAAATATCACTTCTTGTCTAATCCAGATGTGAATTAATAATGGCCATGAGGAGATCTGGCTCACCCTTGGCAGCATATCTCCTCCAAGGAGAGGCAGCTAAAGGATAATTACCTTTCTAAAGGGGAAAAGATAGAGTGATTACTAAGATGTATAATAATTTAGTCATGTCAAATCCCTGTTAATATAACATGCTCTTTGTATCTGGTTATGCGTTGGCCAGTCTACCAGCTAATACCAGTATTTGAAAGCTGGACAAGGAGATGTTAAGCTGAAAAGTTTGAATTGGGGCACATACAGATAATAAAAAGCTAAAAGCTCTTTTTCTGCTTAACCTAAACTTCGAAAAAATCCCACGTATGCACTTTCAGTTTTATGCTGTGTGCGAATGTCAAATGTGCTTAGCTGGAACAGAATTTCTTGAAAGTAATTATTGTCATCCTGTTTGGCTAAATATACCTATAAACACACCAGAACTATGCAAGACTAAAAAATGCTGATATAGACTTAATAGTTTGGGGGGGGAGGAGGGGGTTGGTTTAAGAACTGGTACCCTTAGTCTGTTACTGTGAATATTTTAGCCATGTTAGCTATATGTCATCTATCCCCAATATGTATCTTTCCAATGGAAAGAAATTAATAATGTGGTTTGTTCAGAACAAATTATTTCAAAAAAGGAAACAAAATTTGGGAATGAGATGTCTCAATCCTTTAACTGCTTAGAAGGGTCAGAGAATTTAGAAAACCTTTTTCAGAGCAGGTAGCCCTAGGCAGTGTTTCAGGTCAGATAAGCAAGCAGAGCAGGAGGCAAGGCAAGCTCTGATGCCAGGATTGGTCCTGTCTCTCTTCCTGCAGTGCAGAGCTTTTAATCAGACTCCTGGGGTAAAAAGAGCAGTTACTACAGCTGGGGGAGTTTTACCCCAGGAGATAAAGGGTGTCCTTCTTTGCCTCCTGAGCATGTTGAGACATTTCAGGTTACTGTTACAGGGGTTAAGTGGGATGGTCTGGGAGCAGGCTTAAAGAGTCTCCAGCAAGTTGCACGCTGGCCATCCACAGCTTAAGCTTTTGGAGGAAAGTGTCAGGGTGTGTGACTCGGGTGGCCACAGTCTGCCTCCCATGGCATCGATGAAGGACAGGAGCTGGCTGGGTCCTGACCTGCAGTAAACCTCAGGCCGAGATAATCTGTTGGGCTTTCTCCCTGCTGCTCTGCAGTAGGTGGGGTGGGAGAGGATCTCAGGTGGAAATACAGCAGTGAAACTTGCCACTCAAGTCTCTTGGACTTGGATTTGTTTTGTTATAGTGTGTGCATTTCTCCCCATACAAACACCTCCTTTTAATGTACAATATTTTGTGCAGATGTAGTTGGCCCACCCTGCAGCAGCCTCATTTCTCTTTTCTAGGGGGCTGTGTCTGGTTTTACCACCACGGCTCAGGGAGGGTTTAGCAGCGAGAAGGAGTTAAGTGAATAAATACGTGTGTTTTTGCAAATCCTCCCAAGTGTGGTGCTGCCTTTTTCTGTTCCCACCTCCCTGAGAGAGATTGTTTCCCTATGGAGCAGCCTGACTGGAGCAGCAGCCCTGTGAAAGGACAGCAGCTCCTGCTCCACCTCAGCTGCAGGAGGGGAAAGGTGTGCCTGATTGCAAAGATCAGGATTAGCTGGAGAAGTGGGAGAAGACAGGAGAGGAGGGAGGGGAAAAGGAAATAAAAAAACCCCAACCCTTTGAATGGCAAGACTGCACTTCTAACATGTGGCCAGCATGTGCCGTACAGGCTTCAGGAGGCAGCAGGAGCACAGGTGAGAGGCTTTGGCTGGGCAGCAGCAGAAAGAAGCATCGTAGCAGGATGGGGGATTCCAGGACACCAGGAAACAGGAGAGGTCTGGAGATGCACAGGCCACGACAGACAGCCTGCTGTCACTCTGCAGCAAACTCAGCCTGGAGCCCAGGTAGGGCAAATGCACGGACCCTGCAAGGTTTGTTATTTTTCTCATCTCTCTTAGTTTTGGCTGCTTGTAAGGCAGAAGCAGGAGTTTACTGAGCTATGTGCTTGCTGTATAGCATTACTGTGTTTATGGGGTAAGAGGAGCATTAGGGGATTTTTTTTGAGTATTACTGCTTCAGGAGGAGATACAAAAGTTTAGGTTTTCAGGGAGAATTTTTGAGCGTGGTGTTGTCTGTGAGAGAACAAGGCTGAGGACAATCCTGCAGAGAGAAAACTCAGATGCAAATCAACCACTTCAGAGAAAACTGCAGAGAGAAAGGGAAAAGTCTAACAGTGAAGCAAGTGCATAAAAAGTGGATGCTTGACAGGAAAACTTGGGGGACCAGGGTAGCCAGGTTTGTATCTGTTTTTAAGCTTTAAGGTTTACTTTTCAGGGCATTGCATCTGCAGTGCTCTGAGGAATGATCAAGCCCCTTTCAGTCCTCTTCACTTGGAAAAATGATTCCAAGATATACAATTGAATTTAATTTCTATATTGCTAATAGAGGGTGCATGTGCTTGTTTTTCTGCAAAGCATAGTTAAATCTAAACACATGGGAATGGCATTAAGCTGTGGCTGGAACATTGTCTATGGATTCATAGTTATCCTCTTGTTTCCAACCACAAATTCTATTAGGCTGCTAAATAGCCTCCTTCAGCACATCTCAGGCAGCCCTTTCCCTGCCTTGATGTTGTGAAGTCCTGTTGAGAGGTATATACTGCTTTCCTTTGCTGTTATAATATTGACATTTTTGGCACAAATTAAAAAGTATGTAGCCACTGCAAAAGTCTCTTTTTTGGATTCTTCTGTTTCAGCTGCTGGTTTGCTGTCAGCTGAAAAAGCAGGCAGAAACAGCCTATGCATGGATCATGCAGTTAAACACATCTGTTGGTACTGCTGTAGGGTTAGCCAGCATTCCTTGCATTTTGCAATGATCCCTGGTGTTGCACTTACCTTGAAATCATGTCTTTTGAAGTCTGATAACTTTTTCAAGTGGTTTTGTTTGTTTGTTTGCTTTGTTTTGTTTTGAGTGAAAATTTGTCAGGGAGCTTTTTCCTCCCTTCCGAAAAAACCCCAATTGAAACTAAAATTTTCTGCCAACAAAACAGTTATGTCTTTGCAATTCAAGATTTTAAAGCTACTGTATACACTTTCATGGGTATGTCTGTGTATATATATATTTCATATCTAAGTACACTTATAGGTATCATTGACATATACATATTTCTATGTGTGTTGCTGAAGTGGTTACGGTGAAAGCTGTCACTGACTGATGTGACTAATGAGATTAAACAAAGTCAAAAACTTGGATAGCTTGTCTTCACTCAAGAGTGCTGAGTAGTTCTATTTATGAACTTTTTATTGTCTAGCTTAGTTTTTCAGTATCAGGTTCTGTGTGTAATATACTTACAGCTGCAGCATATGCTCTCTTACAGATAAAAATGAAAATTAAGCTGATGGATTTAGTATAGGCAAAATGGCCTTGCAGTGGTGAACAGATATGTAAGGCAACTAATAGTCCCTTTGGTGTGATGTATCTGTGTTGTGTTTTGGGTTTTTTTTTCCTCAGAAATGATCAATTCCACATTCTTGCAAATGAGTTTATGGAATGACGCTTTATTGGTAAAATTGAAAATCAGTGTTTACAGGAAATTATACTGGACAAAGGAGTGATTGCAAGTGTATTTTAAAAATCTGAACGTAAATCTTTAAGGATTTTGCATTCATATATCAGCAGTTAAAAACAGCCATAAATTTCATATCCTGTATACACAGATATATTTTACTGCTCCCATTTTCCTGAGCCTTTATGATAAAGCAGTCAAGCACTGTGGGATAATTACAGTCTTTAGTCTGTGGGTATCTGTACAAAAATAAACACAAATTACAACTAGAAAAGCTGAATAAAACCTGTGTCCTTTTAAGTTAGCCAGGCAAGGCTCCATGTTCAGTACTATTGATGGTCTCAAGTGTGTTGAACGTTTGCAAGAGAAATAGAACAATTTATTGGCAGCTAACTCCCTAGAAAATCCACCAATTCTAGGTTCAAAAAAAACATGAGTCAAAATTTTGCATACAAAAAAAAAGATTAAAATAGGGAGGATGGAGGTTTTTTGTTAAATGTGATGTCTACTGCAATACTGGCTAGTATTGAACATTATTTTACTACAGTTCACTGAACTTTCTGCAGTGCCACTGAGCTCTTTCTCTGGAGTGGACACACTTGGAAGTCCCTGATGTATGGGTCTGCCTGTCTAGTGGGAAACTCAAATAGCTCCGAGGGCACACACAACTTATTTAAAGAGGTTTATTTCCTAACTCCTAGAGGCTCCTCTTCTGAGACAACTGATGAAAAATCTCTGTTCTTTTGTTCCTTTTTAAGGGACCTACCATTAGACAACTGCCGCTCTTCAGGTGCTTAGTTTGGTGCTTAGTTACAGTAAGTGACAGAAATGTGGTGTGAACAACTGAAATGACTCTTACATTAGGTACTCTCATATTGCTCTTGCAGATGTTAGGAGCCAGTTCTGTGAGGCACCAGCTCCACTCAGACATGCTCTACTGTTACATACTTGGTTTTCTGCAGATGAATTCAGGAATTCAGTGCATGATCATGTCTAAGTTGCTGTGTTGCATTTCAGTGCTTGCTTGATGCAGCAGAGCTTGTAGTCTTGTTGTGAGTGTTGCCATAACAGCCTGAGAGTGCTTGTATGACCATCACAGGTTTGATTTGTCTGCGTTTGAGAGTCCAGTTTTGTGGATGGGACGTTTTCTATTCAGATGCTCCCAGTCTTGTATCATAAACATGAGAGTTAAAAAATAAGAAACTACTTGTAGGAGAGACATGTAGAAGTCCCTTTATTTTGCAGTTATAGGTAATCAGTACTCCAAAGGTGGTGTCTTTTTTTTCCTTCTTCTGTATTTTGGGATGGGATGCTGGTGGAGCAGTGGAGGTAATATCAAGTGCAGCAGAATAATTTTTATAGGGTATCTCTTCTCCACAGTCTTGTGGTGTAGTGTCATAATAAGCCCTATTGTTTTGTGACACAATATCATATACAGTTGAGCTTTTAGTAAGATCCAATATGAATCTTCAGACAGTACAAGAGGAAAATGTGAAATAGACAGAAGAAATCTCAAACCACTGATTGGTGGATAAGAGAATTGTTGAGGACTGTAGCATAAGAACAGAGAAGTGCTTTGTGACAGTGGGATGGCTGTGCTTCCCGCTTCCTGATTTCCACTGAGGTCTAATTTCCACTGAGGACGTCACAGGGGCCTAAACAATCACAGCAAATTGGTGATTTAAAAAAAAAAATCCACTCTTCCTTGAGAAACCTCCAGTTGTTGTATGAGTTGTTCTAATGTATGAGTGAGTTCCTGCAGAAATCCAGGTACAAGCAAGACTACCACAGTCTGTGAATTCACACTGAAATTAGATGGCTTATTTCATGTTAAATGTATCTTGTTCAGGAGAACACATACTGAAAGTATTCTTTCAACATTACTCCAGCATTTAACAACATTACTGATAGCGGACCAGAATGAAATATGGCATTCTTTTCCAGGGGGCAGACAAACTTAATGATCAAAACAGGAATTAGAATTACCTTGCTATAGCTTCCTTGTCCAAAATTATAAACTGTACAACACAAAGACACAGGTTTTAACTCCAGGTGTTTGTTGTCAGGTTCTGATGCTGTTGGCCCTCTTGCAATAGGACTGCTTCGCTGGAAAAATCTCTGTGTGTATGGGAGCCCTGCCCTCGGTCTCACTCTCCCCGAAGATGCCTGTGTTCCCGTGTGTCAATGTTTTGCTACACAAAATGACTTCTCATGTCCATTGTCCTGTCCAGCATCACTTTCTATCACTCCAGTGCCTTCTTACAACAGCAGTAGTCAAGAAACTTTGAGTCAAGACTCCACAGGTAAGTGATTGTTTGTTTTTCACATGTCCAAGCTTAGTTTGATCAGCAGTTTTCACGGTCAATATAAATAGTTATTTCTGCTGCCGGAGTGCTTTGATAGCTCCTAAATAAGGATCAGACCACAGAAACATCATGAAAGAGTTTATGCTTGTGCAAAGTAATCACTTGATCCACAGTCTGATTGCATTTGTTGCTGAGAGTTCTTGATGACGCTGACGATAGGAAGTGGGTCATGAGCTCAGTGAAATTTTCTGGCTCTCAGTGAATCTCATCTATATGCTTCCTAACTGAACCCCTGTAAAAGGATTTTAATTCCTGCTGCCTATGTTGTGTTGCTAAATGGAAGGAATTAGAAGGTTCTGCCTAGGTGCCAGGTAAAGGAATGGTATATATGGAGAGTGAGGTATTAGTAAATCCATTATTGAAAGGCACAATGCTGGAAAAGTCTACCTGGAGCTGGTATAAATACCTGGTGCTGACCTAGTTCTTAAAATTGTAATAATTGCTGGCAACAGTGGCTGAATATAATCTGTAGTAAAAGTGATAGTCAAATATGTATATTACTGTGGTTTGTATTACTGCTTTTATCATTTCAAGTATTGAAGTACATTAATGTATTTTAGTGTAAATGATGTAAACATTACTGCATGTTGCCAAAAAATAGTGGGTCTGAAACTCTGTGGTGTTGCTAAAATCCAATCAAAACCAGTTTCCCCCCTTCCCAGAACTTTCTGATTTAATGGCTCATTCTCTAAACCTGACTGGATGCTCATGGCAGCTGGAAATCCCAGGCTCCAGCACTTCAAGTACCATTCCTAATGTCTGCTTTGATGGTGACACTTGCAAGGCAGGAGCATTAGGGCAAATGCGGAACAATTTCAGGAAGGTTCAATGTTGTGACTTTCATTTATCTTTTTTTTCTGCTTCCAGTTAAGAGCTGTGTTAATATGCACCTCCTTCTTCAATGCAGTGTTGATTGTATGAACTCTGTAACTATATTCTATAGGCTTAATTTACATCTTGGTTTACATTATCATCTGTTTTACTGATAGAAATACTGTACTGCTATGAGATACTTAATGTTTTCCCCACATGATGAGTGACAACTGTGGTTTTAATCATGAAATTGTTTTGGGACAGCGAGGGGGCAAGTGGGCACCTGGGAGGTTCATAGGCACTTGACACCTTGAGGTGATGTTGTAGAGAAGGGAAGAAATGTTAATTTAAAGTAAAAGAAAATAGTAGTAGTATAATAAAACAGTAGTAAAACTTGATAAGGAGTTGTTAGCATTGCAGAACAATCTCCCAGTTTTAAAATATGGATGCATTAGGATATTATATTAGCAAGCCAAATACAAATGTTCTAATTTTCACCTTACTTTAAGAAGCTACAAGGTCTTTGAAGAGTTCACACTGAGATGTTTATGAAAATGTCATACTGAAAAGTAGCATGGTAGCATGGTGATAGGTCAGCACTGAAGTAATGTCCATTTTCAGCAGGGCAGGGTGGTCCTGGTTCAAAGTACAACATCTAGCGCAAGAAAATACAATCTTCATCCTGATAGCTAATATCCTAATTTCTGTATTCAATGAAACAATTTATAATCTAGGTTTTTTTAAAATCTAATTGTCTCCTGCAGCAGAGTAGAGGGTGCTGCACGTAACGAAGGTGAAGTGTTTTGCCATTATTGCTCAGGGGTGGAAGGGCGTTGTGTCAGCAGCTACTATGTAAGGCTGGATGTCGTGTCTGCAACACCAGGGATAACCCCTATCCCTGGGCTTCATTATAACTCTTCTAATGCAAATGTTCCTCAAGTTTTTTAAACTACATTGGTTTTCAGGGACTGTCTTGCCATGATTGAAAAGTTTGTTTGCATCACACAGCACATCTATGGAAGCTCAGGCAAGAGCATAGTGTCAGCTCAAATGGGGGAGTTCTCGAAAAGACAGAAGGGTAACTTAGATTAATGAGGTAGGGTAAATCTTAAAGTTATATCCAAGTTCATTTATGTCCAAGACTACTTGATCAGCTCATTTACAGGAGCATGAAATGCAGAATACCATGCCACAGGCTTACTGTTCTTCTCTTCTGTGCATTTACAATTAAACTCTCTATGACATTTGAAGAACAAATTATTCAAAAAACAAACTATGCTAAACCACCAGTATATAATGCATGCAACACACACATCATAGTTCAGAAGAATTCTTTTTTAAACTACTAATGATGGAAAAATTCTGGCTGCTTCCTTTTGAGCAGGGCGTGTTCGGGACCTTGTAATAAACTGTGCATGGCAATGTCTGAGCTGGATTTCAATGTTCAGAACCACAAGACAGTGATGCAGAAAATAAGATATTGACACAAAAAACCTCTGTGTATTCTGATACTCAGTATGAAAGAGATAAAACTGCAGCAAATAGCTGGTTTTAATGGGTGCTTTGCACCCTACTTGAAACATTAGTCTCAATTTAGTGCTTTTGTTGCTTTGCAGCATTTTACAATGCTAGATAACTTATGGAGTAGTGTCAAATTTTGTCCTTGGATATAGGAGTATAATAGACACCAGAATTAATCAATTTCATGGACTATGGAAGGGATTTCTTAAACTTCTAGTATTACCTGTGATTTGAAATAATGGGTTTTTGAGAAGATTGCTCTGATCAATAAAAGCCAGGCTTCTGTTTAGAGCGAGACAAAACATGAGTTATTCTTAGCTCATTTTCTAACCTGGGAATTTTGCAAGGGAGTACCAGAGAGGAAGGTCAATGTGGTAAATATTTCTTAACTGCCTATTGGTTTTTAGCTGAGTCATGAAGAGTTCCTGTTGATTAACTTTGTCTGTTCTCATGATCATTATTCAGTGCTTAATTACATTGAACACTATATTCCAGAATATCCAGACAACCATGCTGGACAACACCAGCTGGATGAGATGAATAGATTAGCACTGGATAGAAATGAGTCAGGAGCTGAACAATACCTGTCAAATTTGTGTCAGCTGTAAATTTTAAAGAAAAAAATATTACCATAATTCATTAAAATACTGGATATAATAAGAAATCGATGCCTTTTTGAAATGTATTCCCATTTTTCCAATAATAATCTGAATCATTCTGTTCAACTGCTTCTGAGCTGAAATAAGTGCACCTTCATCTAGACTATATTTCTCTTGTTTGTTCATTACAGGGACCTGTCCCCTTGTATGCTAGATCAGCTGTTTTGAAAGCAATTATATTGATCTGCCATGAATTGTTCCTGAAAAATATGTCAACTCTTTGTTATCATCTTGTTTTCTTCAAGGTGGTTAGAGACAGCTTGATTTATTGCTTTCTTACTAATTTGTCACCATTTCTTTTCAAATATCGATGTTTGGCTGACTGGGCTGTAATTACCTGAACCGCTTTATTTGTCCTCTTCACTGTTACGGGACCTGACTCCATCCTTGCTTCAATGGAATCATCCCAGAAATGCATTTAGGCTGCTAAATCCCAGGAAAGCAGCTGAAAGGTGAAGTAGGCAGCTACCTTATTTTCCTTGTTCTGTGCCTGGTCCCCGGTGTGTGAATGTCCAGAGCAGAGCTCTTTCAGGAGAACTTGTATTTCACAGCAGAGACAGGGAAAATGCAGAGCACCCAAGTCAGATGGACTCTCCTCAGGGATGCATTCGGGCCTGTCTCACAGTTAGATAGAAACACACACTTCAGAAAAAAAAATGTTACAATTGTAGTGCACAACTTTTGCAGCTGTAAGTAAATCTGAAAGAGTGCTCCAGGCTTATTCCTCAAATCTATTGGAAGTCTGGCTGCAGCTCATGTCACCTCTTTTATTTGCATAAATTCCTGTGACTTCTTCATTTTATTTTACATGTGCAATCATGACATGAAACCTTTGTCTTTTGTTACCACACTGCAAGACATTGCCACCTGCTGTGAATGCTGCATTTGACAGACAAAAATCAAATTAATTTTATATGTATTTCTTGATCTGTATATAAGTGCATACTTATACGTATTCTTTGATTCTGCAGCTCTAATATATTTTTTGACAGAGCTGTCTTGTATCATGCAGCTTTTGAGTTTTAAATTATGTGATGACCGTAAAAACCTATTTAAAGAAATAATTTGTGATATTGCTTACTTTCTGGTGTGGTATAGGATTCCAGTTAAATCTATTTGATAAGTTAGATGCAAAGGAAGTAGATCTAATGTTAACCGGATTCTTTAAAACTAATAATATTGGCCTGCCTAGGAATTTATTTGTTCACCTGAAGAAAAATGATACTTAGAAGAATTATAATGTGAGTTAAGAGATGATTGAGGGGGACATGACAACAGTCTTGGAAGGGGGAGTGCTAAATAGGAGGAAGATGAATAGTGGAGTTTTCCCAGTACTGGTTTGGAACCAAGGTTAATATTTTTATGGATGACTTCTTCCTGGAAAGGAGGAGTGCATTGATGAGATGTGCTGATGAGTCTAAGGTGGGAGACATCATCACTGCAAAGGGTCATCAGAGTGTCAGGTAGGAAGAAATGGATGGCTTTTGGGAACAGAATATGGGAAAGTGATGGAATACAAGAGTGCAGGTTTTGCTACTGTGCATAGCAGGATTTTTTCTTTTTCTCCAATAAGTTGGGAGTCCTCAGCTAGAAATGGTAGAGGAAGATAAATTCAGCTACTAACTGGAAGTGTACTGCAGCTATGGGAAAAGCAAATGGAGGCCTGGGATGTTTCAGGTGAAGTATTTGCTACAGAGGGAGAGATTGAAGATTTTTACCTAAACTGACTGTTTCTTTTCAAAGAGAGTAGAGCTTTACTGGAGCTTAAGCAGAGGCAAAGCTATCAGAGCAATATGGGAGAAGAGAGTAAAAAGCTTGCTGTGTTTAGACTAGCAAAACAAAAGCTATTTAAAGAAAGAAAAAACAAGACAGTAAGTTTCTGTTTCCTTAATAATCTAATGTCTGTAAAGTTTGGGAAAATAGCTGGGTCTGAAGAACAGGCATCTAATCCATACATTTATCCTGACCAGCAGTCTTCAGAGTCTGAGGAAACTGCTAAGTGACCCTAGAGATGTAGCTCCTCATTTTAGCTCTCAAAGTTTGTATTCCGGTTGCAAGTCTTAATAAGGAGAGTTCATAAACTGACCAGCTCCTGGGAATTCTGTACAAAAGCAAAAGCCACAAGATGGTGCTGACACTCTTTACTGTGGTTGAAGGCATTATGAGAGATTTAGCAGACTGTGCAGTGGCCTGGGTGTAACCAGACAAAATTTCCATGGGATTTGGTGTGTATTAACCTGCAAACAAGTAATAAAGTCAGTGGCTTGCTTCAGGCTACAGTTTGCAGTTAAGCAATGATTTCTGGTTAAAAGTCCTAATGCATTCTTAGTATATTGGAGGGAAAGAGGGAGATGAGGGGAATTAGAAAGATGATAGTTATTTCTGAGGTTGTAACCCGTTTTTGCTTGGCTTTCAGCAATGCAAAGTGATTGATGAAATTGAGAAGTAGAAAGAAAACTCATCTTGGTATCTCTGATTAGAATCCTTGCTTGAATTTCCGTGCTTTTAAATGCCAAGGACAAAATCTGCTGTGCCCACACTGTTGCTGACTGCTTGTGCTTCTCTGCCTTTTTTCTCTTTGTGCTTGCATCAAGGGAGGGACCGTCTGGGGAGATTGGTTTGTTATTCTCTATACAGCATCTTAAAAGGGGTGGAAGAGAGATAGGTTTCTGCAGTTTATGGCTGACTAATAGAGAGCTCCTAGTGAGGTTTATAAAGAGGAAAAATACCATTAGCAAAAATGTTACTTGGGAACTCTGAATTCAGCCGAACCTGAGAAACAATGCAGTCCAGTTGACAGCTGCATAAACTTATCTCACTGCCCTGAGAACAGCCTGCCTCCCCTACCCTTCTGTCCTGTCTGCTAGCAAAAGCATCGTCTCTCTGTTCATTAATCATTGCAGCCATGAGCAGGAGAGGCTTATCCTTCTCAATTCTTTCACTGAGCCACCAGCAGAAACTTCCACTGTTATGAAAGGCAACGGTTCACTATTTTTCTCAAAAATGAGGGGAGTGCACTTCATTGTGGAATGCCTTTCTTCCAGTGCTATGTCATCTTTTGCTCCTGAAATGCTGTGTATGCATTTTTCCTCTGAATAAAATGAGACTAAATGTGTTGAAGTTTAAACCTGAAATGGCTGAAATGCATACTGCATTCAATAAGTGTGATAAATTAGGATCTTACAAAGAATGCCCTTGCTGACTCTTGGGACAGAGAGTGCCATTAAATCTATGCTTCCAAATATCTAAATGCATGTACTTAATCAGTTCCAAGACTCTGGCTACCAAAAGAATTGCTTTTATGATTCAAAGAAGTGAAATATTGTTTGCTCAACATTCTGGCTGACATTAAGTGCACAGACCATTCTAAAACACTCATGTTTAAAAGGAAGGAAATAAAAACTGTGCAACTTCTGTACCCTTCTGACCTTATTGTAGGATCAAGTCTAGAAGCTGCTGAACTGCCTGATTCTGATCTAGCAAAGCAATGAATTGGCTGCTTCATGAACTTGAGAGTTGTGCCATGGAAATCGGTTTATCTGCTTCTTTAATTGTTCTTACCACTTATGAATGAAGAATTAAAATCTGCCTAAGTACAATGAGTTGGTAGTTCCTGTAATAATGTATTTGGGAATGCCAGCCAGCACTGATCGTGCTGTTGGTTCAAGGCATTTAACACTGGCAACCCTAGCACGTGCCTCTTGTGCTGTTGTACCACTGTGCTTCAAACTTGTCTTCAGAGAGCATCTTTAGAGCTGGAAGTGCATTTATTCTCCTGTGTTCTCTTTGTGCTAATATTGAAACTAACTGCAAGGCCTGGCCTTCCTTTTTATCTACAATGTGGATATTTGTCCTTTTTGCTGTCTGGGGTTGGCACATCATTACACAAATTTAAACGGGAATCTGATTTTATCCCTTTTTGCCTGTTGCTGGTGCTTTGTGTGAACTTAAACTCAGGAGGGACTGTAACACACAATCTCCTCCTCACATCATCACTTAGCTAACACAGACTTAGATTTATAAGATTTAATTCTTTTTGATTGCCTTATTCTTTCTTGAATATATCTATGCACGTCTTGAATATATCTATTGACATTCGTTGGGGCAATAAGAATTCTTCTGAATATCAGATTTCATGGAGACTCTTTCTCTGGGCAATGTTCTGGGTTTGTAAGCTAGTCACTTGATGCAGAAAAGGGTTAAGATGGAGTTTGAATCAGTAATTGAAGAACTGCTTCTTACCTAAGGATGTGTCTCTATATCACTCTTCCAATTGCAGTCTTCTAGTGCTAGAGGATCTTCAAGGCCTAGTGCAAGAGGGAAATGTTTAATTAGTTCTTTAAATCAAAGAGGGGTTTAATGATGCTGTGTGAAACAGCAATGTGTTTCATCCTCCTGTCAATGACATGCTTTTTCCTCTGAACAGTGTATTTATCTTGCATATTTTATAACCAAAACACTACTAAAAGATAAGCATAAAATTATTATTTAGTATCTGCTTGTAAACTCTACAGAATCAAAACAGAACTTTTCCAACTTCCAGAGAGATTAAGGGTCTAACAATAGGATGATTTTTATTTTATTTCTCATTAGAGAATATAACACAGTTAAACCTGGCACAAAGAGCACGAACCAGAAAAAAACAAACAGCTATGTATTTTCTCTATTTTTTCCAATGATTTTTTTTATGAGCTGTTTCATTTTTCTGTGGATAATGAAGCCTTGATCCTTTAAAAGAGAAAGGACGTGTCAAGAGTTTCAGATGTCAAGTGGGAAGCGTTCATGTTTGGCACTGCAGTACAAGACTGAGACAGAGAGCAAGAGCTGTATAACTAAAATGAAACGAACTATGCACAACAGCTCCAGTAAAGCCGTTATTTATTTTCCTCCTCTGTCTTTAAAGCTTGGTTTAAGGTAACCAAGCTTTGTATCCCATCGCTTCCCTCATTGAAAGGAGAATAATCAAGTTTGAGAAAAAACCTGGCGTTACCAATTTGAAAAATGTCTACTCTTTCAACTACTGTATTTTCTTCTTTTTACTCATTTTTTCCTTGCATTTTTATATTTCATCCTCTTAAGTAATTCCCCTAATTGTATACCTCTGAAAATCTCTCTTCCTATTTTCCTTCTCTTTCCTGCCCACCTCTTTGTTCTGTGTACATACTGCGAGTTTGTTCTCCGATTTCTACTATTTTGCATTCCTCATTTATAGCGTTTCCAGGGAAAAGGAGCTTCCAGCTATGCATCTCTGCTTGCCTTCAGCCTGCTTCTGCTCAGCTCTGAGGAGGTGATGGCTGGAGGAAGCTCCATGTATGTAGCTTTTCCTCTCACACTGCCTGCGGTAAGAGAAGCGGTTTCCCATGCCTGGATCACAGGCGAGGTGCTTTGCTTCGCTTTTGACTTTAGGAAACTGAAAGGTTCGAATTGAGACCAATAAGGACAGAGGGACACTGTGCTGCCTTTAGCTCTCATTTGGTCAGGATGGGGGATGTCCATGGAGGTGGCAAGCTGCTGATTAGGGCCAAGGGGAGAGTGGATTGCCTCACTCCGGAGAGCTGGTCTGTGGCCAGCTTCCAGCTGGGAGACCATTTCTGTGATGGGTAAGCAGGGGGCTTATTTGGCACATGCTGATCTGGTGTCCAGTAGATTATTTGCTCCTTAGTGCTTGTGTCTGATTGCTTTTAGTTTTTCCCTGGCATTTATGTCTAAGCAATGTCTTTTGATTGAGAAGACTGAGTAGCATTGATTGTGAAGGGCAAAAAAACCCTTGGACACAATTCCTAAGTCTACTAACCTGCTCCTAGTTGAATCCCAATTACCAGACTGCTGGAGCCCCCTTAATCCTGAGTGTTATCTTGCAAGTCAGGACTTTGTTTAAGCTCTGTTGGAATCAATGGAAAGACTCGCACTGCTGCGTACGGGAATTGAACCTACAATAAACAAAATTGTTATTCAAATATATAACTGCTCTCTCTCGGCTCTATCTCTGCCTCCTTTTGTCCATTGTTTCCTACCTCATCTTTCCCTTCTAGCCTGGAAATAAAGCTGCATATATCTCCTGAAATGAGTACTTGACTCCCTGTTGTCTGCATAGGGGAAAAAATAATGCACGTGTCAGGCATCACTCTGGGGTTACAGAAGTAATTGCTGCCTTTCAAATGTGAAGTTGTCAAAGCCCAGTCATCTTTTCCACATCAGGACTAAAACCTGCAAACACACCTCATGCAGAAATACCTACATACTTCTTTCTTATTCTTCTAAGTACTTCCCCTGGGAGCCTCTTTCTCCCTTGCCAAAAATACTGTCATTCATATCCTTGAGAAACTTAAGCTTTTAAGATGAAAATATTGAAGAGTGAAAATAAATTATTGGAGATTAATTTTGTGGGAGAAGGGAGAGTGTTCGTGCAGCTCTATGCATAAAAATAAGAACATGCTGTACCTCAGGCTTGCTGAAAACAGGCTTTTATTATTAATTTTTTTTCCTTAGGCAGATACTACACTATGCCATTCTGTGTATAGTAGGCGAGGGAGGAAGAAGCAGAAAGGTGGAGCCATTATCCAGCTATTCTGCATGGTCACAAGGTTAGTGTTTATCAAGTCAAAGCAGAAGTCAGATGTCCCTAGGTGATCTTCAGGTTAGCAGGTTAAACAAAGTATTATCTCTTGTTATCCGTACAGGTGATTGTTGAGAACCTGTATTAGTAAACATCCTATGTTGCATTAAAATAAAAGGCATCTTTGGCAGAAATTATAAGCAGTGAAGCTGTAACAGTAAAAAATCGTAGCTGTATATTTTACTGGTTTGACTTATATAATAGTCTTGAG
Organism: Ifrita kowaldi; assembly: GCA_013398055.1. Classification (NCBI taxonomy): domain Eukaryota; kingdom Metazoa; phylum Chordata; class Aves; order Passeriformes; family Cinclosomatidae; genus Ifrita; species Ifrita kowaldi. Next base: position 221,434 of record VZRS01010090.1, on the reverse strand, counting down.
CCAAGACTGCAGGAGGGTGAGGATGAAATTAAATGAGTCATTGTTAAAAATAGGATGTGGGCTTGAATTAAATGTTGAGTGTGCTGGGCAGCTGAATAGGGGATGAAATTTGCAGTGAGAAATAGGCTGTGTCTATACTATACAAATGTTGATTACTACGTAAACGCATAGGGATCCAGGTTCACTGGTGATTTCAGCCAGTTGCAGTCTGGGAATTGTCTGTATTGTTACAGCTGGTACTGCAGGGACTAGGAAGGCATCTGACCAGGCCAGTGACAGGCGTTTCCTTCTAGGCAGGGAGATGAGGCACAAGGCTTTTTAGTCTTTCTTTGTATTGAATATCATGAGTAGCAAGTGGGAATAGCAAAAGTAAAAATCAGCTATTTTGGTATTTATGGAAAATCATGACTTGGTTTTAAGTTATGTCTGGTTAGAATGGGGTTTCCCTCATGGCTAAGGGGATGCAGCAGTTCAGTTTATAGGGTGAGGGAAGAAGCGATTGCTTTTAATGATAAAGATGGCAGAAATTATGACCTCTGGCTGTTACTGGGAACACCATGCTTCAGCAAGTAGACTAGAAGGCCTCTAGCCTGATCCAGCACCCCAAATTTTAGGTTATGCTCCTACACAATTTAAAGGCAGAGCATGTTGAGCTTGAGCAGTGGTTCACCTGCCTGTCACTGTCATCCATATGGCTTAAAAAAATTCCTTGATGAGCATTTCTGTCAAAGTAGAGTAGCTACTAGTAACTGTGTTGGATGAGCAAGCTTTAGATAAAAAAAATGATGCATTATGCTGGTACTGTGTGGGCATCAAAGTCCTCAATTTGGTTTAGATACTGTAGGGAAAAAAATCACATTTCTCTGAGCTTATTTTCCGTCCTAATTTTGGGGACGGGTGACATTAAAGAGCAAGGTTTTTTAAAAACTAAAACAAACTAGCAGACGATGTGCTGGTCACCGTGGAAACCAGGCTTTTGATGAATAGGTTGTATATCTGGTAATACTTTGTACTGAGTTCTGATTACAACAAAAATCCACATTATTTTTTTAAATTCTTTCACATCCTCTTCTGCTCCACAGTTTACTTCTTAGAAGATAGAAAGGAAGAAGCTGCATAATGAGATATTTGCTTTTAAAGTACAGAAAAATACTTATTTCAGCAAAACAGGAATCCATTTTGCTGAAACAAGGTTTTTATGTAAGGCTAGAACATGCAAATGGAAGTGATGGCAAAAGAATTCAAGCCTCAACAACTCTTTGGATATGTGTCAAGCTTAAAGACCAATTGTTTCAAAGAATATGTAGGAAATTCTGTGAATAAAGCAGTGCCTAAAACTGGACATTTGCAGAAATAATGCCTCTGCATTTGTAAACATCCAGACATCCAGCACAGTCTCATGATCTCACTGAAGTTATTCATGCACACTGTGGGCTCTTAGTCCAGAAACACTATCTTGTATAACTTAGCAACTCTGAATTTTGTCATATGTTAAAAGCTTTTATTAAAAATATTATTGATATTCTGTCAGTTGAGGTTTTTCTGAGCTCAGGTTTATGAATCAGGCAGTGAATATTTGAAAGCTGAACCAGAAGAACTTTTAATGACTGAATAAAAATGGTTTTACACAAAAATCTGGGGATTGACTGATGTAAGCTTCAGTAAAACACTTCAGAATAACATCAGGTAAGGTTGTCTTCATGGGAGTGGGAAATTCTCATTTAATGGGCTTATGGGAGAACTGATACAGGACTGAGGTAGTTTCAGTGCATATTTTCAGATGTAGTCATTATATTGTCTTCAGATTCACAAGCACAGTGACACTGTTCTTGCATCATGAACATACTGTTCATTCTCATTTTGAGCAACTTATTAACTGAATACTAAAGTAATAGTATATCCAACTGTGAAAAAAATTAATTTAAAATTTTCATACACATAAATCTGACTGCTAATATACTTTTCTTTAAATAAGGAATTTTTATTATCAACTAATATGAATAAGTCCTTTACCAAAGTTTATTAAATTTCTACCTTACTATAGTTTTAATATAATGGTTTTTAGAATATTATTTCCTGGTCAGGTGATAATATTGCTGATCAGAACTGCATCTACATTCACTATATCTTATCGACTTTCAAAGTCTCATCTTCCTTCTTTAGCTGCAGAGAGTACTCTTAAGATTTTGCCATGTTACTCTTTTGAAGCTGACAGGGTCTGTTGAGGTTCTGTAGAATGACTGGCCTCTGTGACCTCTATCTCCAGAGTAATCAGACACATTTTTACTTTTATTGATAGAACCTTATTTTAGTGGAACACTATAGGACCTTGTTGCCTAATTCTTCAAAATATAGAATATACAGAGGAGAGCTTGGCTCAGAGAAAAAAAAGCCTCATTTTTTGCTTTCAGGCGTACTGTTTAAAATTTCCTTTGGCAACGGAGGAGACTTGACATAGACTTGACATGGACTTGAAGGGCTTAGTACAAGCATTCTATTTTTAATATTGTTTTACATTGATTTAGGTTTCATTTTGAAGCAATTTAACAATGCAGAACACTTCAAACATGTCAGTTGTCTAGACATTGTTTGCATAAATTATTATTTGCAGTTTTGATACTTTGATATTTCATTTTTAAAATATGATTATTCTTGTTTCAGCATTTGTACAACAAATAAACATTTGACTCTGCAGATCCTGTGCATGGCTGTCTTCAAAAAATGTAAAAGCCCCTCCAGCTCTATATGCAATACTTAGCATTTTGAAAATATTTGTTTTGCTGCATATAAGACACTTATTTTTGTGTTAAAGTCATCTATTTCTTTCAAACTTTTCCTTGCTTATACAAAGTAAAAAAACTCTTGCATAGTAAATCTAGAATTTTCTATGAAGGTAACAAATAATTTAATAAGCTGGGCTAACTTTCTATATTAATATATCTTTATGCAGAGCACTCCTGAAAAAGTAAATAGTTAATCAGTGTAAATGTGTTAGTAAACCAGCCTGAAAATACTAATATCTGATTATTCACATTTACATTACTTAAAATTATTTGAATAGTTGGTTTTTTCTTTTGTAACTGAATTAAAACATAGGTGTATTTTTAAGGTCATTCCTCTGTAAAGGGCCCTAATTTTCTTAGAGGAATAAGCTAATTAATCATAAATACTGCTGAGACCATGATGGATGACCTAGCAAAATATTTTAGCTAAAGTGGGTTTTTTAGCATACAAGCAATCTTCTTACTTTAGTGGTGCTTTTGTGTGCTTTAGTTTTGACCAATAAAGTCTCAAATGCTCAGGGTGGTTGATGCCACTCCAGTGACAGGATTTGGTTGTCTGTGCAAATGACCTCAGATTGCACCTTTGCTAGTTGGAAGGAAACTTGTCAGTAGGAGCCTTCTGTGAGCTTTTCTTTATAAAAACTGCTTTGGCAGCTGAAGTAATGGAAGAATTTAGTCTGCATTGAAATAGAAACAAAGTCCTTTTTCTAATTCTACAACTTTTTGCCAGGAGGTTGGACTTAACAATCTCATGCATTTATTCTTGAGAAACTTTGACATTCTGCTATGCTGGTTATCTGCAGAAACACTCACATGTATTCAAAAATCTTCAAGTCTTCTGATGATTGATGTTCACTTTGAAGCTTCAGAAGGTTTTTCCCTCTTAATTTTATTTAATAACGATTTTCAGCTGAGAAACTGTGTGGTTGAGTGCACTGTGTGTGAAGGTAGGTGTGCTGAGGAGGTTAGTCTGTACGACAAGTACAAATTTCTCTGAATTGGGAGTCAAAAGGCCACCTGGAAAGCTCCTTTTACAGGCCAGACCTGTCTCCTGTGTTTTTTTTCTGCAATGTGGTTGGTCCCAGTGGAGGGCTGAAAGCAGACTGAGAATGGAAAGTTTTGTAAGCATGCAACAAATATTCCAGATGGTTTGTTATTTATCAAAAAGTAAGATGGTCCTGAGGGGACTGAAAATACCTCAAGAGCTACCTAAGCTTGGAGAAACGTATTAGAGAGCACGATGGCACTCTGTGATCAGAGGGCCTGGAGGGCCAAGAGGGACCTCCCTCCTGCACTTTCATATTCTAGAGTCTGCGGATAAAACCTGGGAAATGGTTCTTGTTAAGGAACAAGAAGCCAGGAGTGGCTTTGCTGCTTGTTAAAAAGCAGACAACAACAACAGAAGGTCGGGAAGCTGCTAATAAATGTGGATATGGGAGCTGGAAGGCTCTGCTTCGGCAGGAGGGAAGTGATTTGGTGCAGCAGCCCCTGGGATGCACACAGGGCTCAGCTCTGCAGGGGGATGCAGCTGCCCCATTTCCTTCCCCCTACAGCAAAAAAGGTGCTTCAGGAGTTTCAAGTGATAGCTCAGAGAAGGTTCTGTCATCTTACAGATTTTGGTTCTTTTGTTCTCCTCTGCAACTTTGTCATCAGAAACAAGCTTTTGGCTCTGACAGAATAAAATTGCACTGCTTTCACCTTTTCAATCTCATTATTAAAAATGAATCCCAGTGAAGCTGGCAAACTTAATGTACGTTACTCCTCCAATTACAGTCAGTATGTATAGGCTGCCACTTGGGAGGTGAAAAGGACACCCTCTGCCAAGCTGCAAGGACAGTTTAAGGACTGATATCATGAGAGGCCAAATTACAGGGAGAAATCTTCCTGTCTGGCAGAGATTAGTGTGTCCTCACAAGCAGAGGTTGTGGAAAACCAGCTCAATCCTTTCTTGGATGCCTCATGTCATGTTTGAAAAGGGTGGTGTAGAAGCTGTGATGGCTTTCTTTGTGTGCTGGTCCGTTGAGAGGCTTTGATTTTTGCACTGAGACACTTGTGCTGTTCTGGCACAGCCATTGTGATCCCTTCAGTGGGGTTTGTGGCTTGCAGCCCCTTTCCCCTGGGAAAGTGCTGCTGCCTCAGTAGAGGCAGAGCAGGCATGGCAGGATGGACCATGCAGGAGAAGGAGCAGCAGCGCTTTTCGAGGTGACCTGAGCCTGGCGCTGCTGCGATGAAAGCTGCAGGCTGATCCATGACAACCTACTTCAGCTCACTCCCACACCCGCCCACACAGAGATGACAAAAGCACACTGTTTGAGGGAAGCACATGCCAGGGGCAGAAAGCTCAGCTCAGCCAAAGGACAGAACATGGACATTGGGATCTGCCCGTGGTGCTCATGGTGGTGGTCTCCCAGTCACCTTCCTCGCTGACCTGGTTTGATGATAGAGGGTTGTTCTGTAATTGCTTTGGTCAAATCCATGATGGGACAAGAAAACTGAGGTGTTTCATCTAGTCAGGAATTTATCCCCTGATCCAGCTCTCTGAAGGGAAACCAAGGGTAAATTGGAAGATACTGGGGAGGAAAAGCCATTTCATGTTTTTCTGGTCCACTCTATAGTGGCAGCAATCAGGACAGTGTGACCCCCACCATGTCCTGAGGACATTTGAAAGCATAAATGTAAGTTGTTTTTCTGACTTTAACTCTACACTGAGCCTTACTCCCAGTAAACTTAACAATTCTTTTCAGAGTCTATGGCTATGAGACTAATGGTTCTGCTGCATTATGGAAATATAACAAAATCTTCCTTTCCAAGCCTCAGGCAACAAAGTGACAGAAATTTGAAGAAGGAAGGTGAAAGGAAAGAAAAAGAGCTTTAGAGTAAAACTTGATATTAAACATTTGTTTGCTTTATTTTCCGCTTGTCATAGATTATTTCAGCCGATTGATCAGTCTCATTTGGTGTTCCATATGTGTAGGTGAAAAACTATTTCTTTTCTGACTTGTCATTACTTCTTGCTCTACAGCTACTTATGGTGGTCATATTTTCCTAAGTCACTTTCTTCCTGATGTGTCTTTGTTTAGTGTGGAAATGGCGATTAATCTGAATAACCAAACCATTGCTTCTTTCAGGGCCACAATAGCATTCAAATCCATGCTCTTACATATAAAAGTGAGGGGGGAAAAGAAAGCAACATTAGAAAATTGCTGTTCTGAATCTGGGGCTCTAGGAAGCTTGGAGCATGTAAAAAAGTCAATATGGAGAATGTTTTGTTTTTAAAGAGCCTTTCTTAGGCTAAGACAGGAAAAGAGAACCAGAGGATGTCTGCACACAAAACCTATTCCCGCTTTCAGGAATATCTTCAAACAGTGTTTTACTTCAGATGATAGTAATATTTAAGTTGAAAAAACATAATAAGAAATGGATGTTAATAATTCCACGTGTTCACTGGTCATTCATCATTTTTTGGTAGTATTGGGGAGGCTGAGGGTGGATCACGAGAAGCAAGAAGTGTTTGTTTGGTTTGTATTTGCAGCCTCTCCTGCCTAATTGCCTCCTGTGCTTTGCACAGGACATTCCCCCCACGGCGTGCACATGGGGAGCTGCAGATGGAGCGCTGTGACGTATCATCAGTGCCAGCTGGACACTGCTGCTTGCACCATGCTTCAGCAGCAGAGTCATCAGCACCTAAGTCAGCAATCCTTCCATGCAGTCTTAGTTTCATGTAACAGCAGCAGTTATCAAATCTCTAAGTAACACAACAGCTTTTTCCTCCAGGGATATTCATGTCCCTTGAATCTTCTTTCCTTGCATATAATTTATGGGGGTCTCAGGCAATGTGCTTAAGACCTAAACCTAAAGCAACGTTAGCTCCAGATATCAATTCTTTGTAGACTCCTACAGGAACAGCTTTGTTGGGTTACATGTGGATTTTCTTCATGAGTCTTTCTGTCGAACTGTGTAGGAGTTGGTGCTTTTTCTGTCTTCCAGGGCTGGCACATCAATGTGTAGGTGTCTTCCATTTTGCCAGCAAGTGCTGCTTCCTTTCCTTCACTACAAAGGAGATGGCACTCTAGAGTGGGTGAAATATTTTTAAATTAAATATAACAGTGGTTACAATGAAAATAATAAGAAAATAGTAAATTATAAGTTCTCCACTAGAAGGGATTTGAATCTCTGTGTGCATGTATGCAGAGGGGAAATGGGAACTAAAACAGTGAATACAGATGAAATCTAGTGAATGATCTTAGTCAAGCAGAACTGTTGCAATGTCAGTGCCTTTTTGCTTCTGATGCTTTCCGAGTGGAGTGTTCCACTTGGGAAATACTGATATTTCGCAAAATTTTGGCATTTTGAGTGGTTTTCCCCCCTAGATTAAAATTTAGACGTGTCAGGTCACCCAAAACTTGCTTAACTGCTTCTGTGTGTCTAAGCAGCAGATCTGTGGTTAGGTGCAGGAACTATTGTACTGCAACCATTCTAGGTGCCCTGAGGTTACTAATTTCCCACTTCCAGTCTAGGTGTTGAAGTTGGATGGCAGAGCACACTCTTATACTACAAACATTCTTTTACAACGTCTCTCTTCCAAAAATATACTTTGAAAATTTGAAAAACAATTTTGAAATTAATTGTTTTCAAAAAAATCTTTTCAAATAAAAAAAAATCAATCTAAATTAATGGGGATGGGACGAAATCAGTACAAGGGTTTCATAAGGCAAGAACTAAATAAAGCACTTCTGTCTGCTTCAGTCAAAATAGCTTCCACTGTCCTGTAAATATTCTTCTCTTAACTAAGCTAGAAGAATCTATAAAAATATTGTAGAAAACCTTTCTTTTCCTCACTATAACTCTTGAGTTTACCTGCCAAGCTGAAGAAACTGTTGTGCTGACATTTTTAGGCTCTTTCTACACTGGAGAATTAACAGTGGTCTAAAAATATTGTGTATTTCAGTTCACAGGTTTTATGTATCACCATAGGATAGACAGAGATAGTAATCAGTAAATACACAGAAAATACTGAGTTTGTCATGAATAGATACTAATTTTATTGCATTTTGTACATTGCATTAGGTCCTAAGTGCCATGTGCTAAGATTTATTTCTTGGTGGGAGCCCCGTTCTTTTGATCTCTTTTTATAAGGTGTTTTACAGGGGAATGCAAGCTGTTATTAAAAGGTTGCTCTGAATTACTCTTGTCAGTGGCTGGCAATATTTATGAATGTGTCTTGAAGTGATGCAATTATAAGTATAGTTTCAATTATATACACTACTTAAGGATTTCTATTTTAATTTCCTCTTGCTTTTTGTATTATAGTGATCCAACAGGATTATTAACGGTGGCATCTCTAGAATTTCTTTTTCTTACATTAAAAATCCATGAAAAGCTGGAAAGCTCAAATACATCATGAGTTTTGTGGTTACTTTATTTCTGTTTCATTCTCAGCATTTTAAATGTTGAATGCCTGAAAATGGGCTGTGCTTCTGAATGAGCTGAAATAATGAACCAACTAATTAGGTAGTAAGTTAATTTAAAAAATAGCTTCACTTTCTGAAAGAACACTTAGTAATCCCATTACTGTTTCTAAGATGCACTTAAAATATTTCTACAGAAGAAAAACTCCTTTAAACTTTATGAAAGGACTAAGACAGGAGGAACTCATCCCAGCCTTGGCTGGCGTGGCGGTATTTAAAAGGTCATCATCAAATGGAGTCACTTTTCAGAGTCTGATCAGCCAACTTTTGAAACTTCTCAGTAGGAAACCTTTTATGTAAGTTCTTGCTGGGAGAAGGAACTCAGTATAAAAATCTCTTCTCTTCTTGACTCTGCCTGAAATACCTGTCAAAGGAATTCAGGCTCTTTGATTATGGTGTGTGTATGTGCATTTATGTTCATCAGTGGATATTATTATTTACTGGTTATCACTGGCAGTTTTGCTGTTGTTTGTTTCTATTCGGGAAGTTTCCTTGGTTGATTGTTCTTTGAATTTGATGGAGTGTTTTAGAGCTGTAGATTATTTAGGTTAGAAGGCATCTTGAAATCATCTTGTCCAGCTTCCGCATTGGAAACAGGAACATCTTAGATCAGTTTAGATTTTTATTGTTTCAAAAGAGATTCATTCCTAGTCTTTCATAAAGGAATGGTAAAACTCAAATCAGAAGTTAATAAAACACTTTGTCTCTTCACAGAGGTCATGTATTTTTAATTATTGTGTTTTATTTTAAATGATTCTTTATTTAAATCTCCTAAAGGTCAACAGTGAATGTGTCAAGTGTTTAACGCTCAGCAACACTCTCTGTTTTTGTAAGCTCTCAAATGTTTGTCACGTGTGTATGTGTCACGTCAGGGTGTCTGACCCTAAAGGCCCTTCAAATCTCAGTGGCCTATTCATGGCATCTAATGCTTTCTCCCATATCCCTGTGCCACATTCTTAATGTTTTGTTTGCAAATCCTCTCACCATCTATTTTGCAAATTGTACTAGAAGTAGGGCTGGATGCAGCTATGAAACAGTACTGCAGAGCCAGCAGTACGCTTGGATACAGGGCACAAATTACCAGGGGATGCTCTGTTGGGGTTGTTCTGATCATCCTGGGTCCTTCCTCTCTGCTTCAGCATTGACTTCCGTTCTCCATAAGTGAAACAATCCCTAAATAGCATCTAGCTACTATTCCCTAGATAAATTCCTTTTAGATAAAGTCCCTGGAATGCAGACATGGCCGTTACTGAATTATCAGCCAAAAGATGGCTAAGACACATAGGTTTGGGGGGTTTTTTAGAGGTTTTTGGGGTTTTTTATGAACAGCTTTTCTGCCAGGGGTTTGGCTTTGTCATTGAAAAGCTTGTTTGTTGTTTGCTTTTTGGTTTTCTTCCATTTTAAAAAAATTGTTACAGCAAAGGTCTTAGAAGCTCTCTTACTGGAATGAAAGATGCCTCAGTGAGCAGCAGCCGTTTCTCTCCACCCAGTCTTGTCAGTTCCGTACTGCTTCCCACCTGCATTAGATTTACACTTACACTGCAGAAATGGAAGTCTCTCTAGATGATTACTTATTCTCTTTTCCTCTATCTTGATATTTTTAGTACTTCAGAAATGGCTGTATGGATTTTTTTTTATTAATGGTCACTTTGAATTTGCTTAACTAATCTTTTTCTTGAAGTCCATCATGCTTTTTGTCTTCCTTTCCATCTGCATGTCTTGTTCAGAACCTCCCTTATGCAATTTCAAATGACGCAGCAACAACATGAGCAGAAGCTTGTGGACCACCCACTTTTCTAGAAAAAGAGATTGATAGACTTTCTACTTGAATTGATATTGATAATTCCTGTTTCACGGCTGGGAGATCTGAAAAATAAAGCCGCTTTTTTATAATTTTTTGTTTATCTGAAAGTCATTTAAGAACATTTTACTTTTTCCAAGGAAATGACATTTTGAAGAATGAAGTCTTAACATAAAATTATATTAACTTCATAACTGTAAGGTAAAAATGATAAAATAGAAAAAAATATTTGCTGTATTGACAGCCATGAATATTAATGCATGTTTAATTCAGTAGAAAATAAGTCAGGTTCCTCTTATAACCAGAAATAACAGTAGGTTAGGAATTGATTTTTTACTCAAAATGTGTTAATCTGTTAGAGTTCTGATGTAGAAATAGCAGAATTTTCCATGAGAATGTCAAAAGCAGAACTATTCAGTAAATATTTCTGTTCTGTATTTAAGGGGAAAACTGATATCATAACCTGAAATACTTCATTTCAATTCTCACTCAGGGGTTTCTAATTAGAAACCATGAATTAAATTATTTTAGAATAAGTAGAAAGATAACTCTTTTATAGGACTTTAAAGTAATTGTTTAATTCCTAATTGAGCTAAAAAAAAAGGTCCTGAAAAATTGCAAAGGAGCCATATGACAGTGGAAAAGATCAGAAAACATCTACATTTACCAATATGACAGCTAAGGAGGGATTTTTGCCAATTCTCAATAGATCAATGTAGAGGTTAAAAATCTGATAACTGAAAAGCACTTCAATCTAATGCAGAATAAAAATAGAAAAATCAGAAAGTTGAAGGATGTTCAAGCTGAGCAATACCAAATGCTGATTTTCCTAAGTCACTTTCAGGCAAGATAAAGTTAGCAGAAAGATAAAGTTGTTGCTCTCATCACCCTCCTCGATACCAGGCACCAGAGCTGTGCTTGAACACCTTGGGAAGGCTCACAAGCCCTCAGATCAGACAGAAACTGCCTACTTCACTGAGCATGTGAAGTGTCAAGTAGTAATCTTTCTGCTAGCATTGCACTGTGTTTTGAAAGCTTACTGCAGAGTTTAAATGTATTTTCTTCTGCTGCTTCCTTCTTTTCTCATGTTCACTCCTATGTGGGCTATATTTTAAATTTTGGTTATCTTTATATGAGTTATCTGTATATATCTTATGTGCATTATTTGTAAATGGTAATTGCCCTCCTTTGTCACTTATTCTTTTGATCTGCCTTCACCTCTGCCTACTCCCTCATGAGCGGTTCTCATGTTTTTTGAACTAATTATGTTTATGAAAAGAGAGGAATAAATACCATGCGTGTTCTGTTGACAGTATGAAACCAGCTAATGAAAACCTAAATGAACTGTAAGAAAGTAATGGGCCTTCCAATGTCCTGTCATCTGAGGGGAAAAATATTTATTTAAAAAAAACCGAAAACCAAAACAAAAGAGAAAAAAGAACCAAACAGAAAGGTAATATCTTCTGCCCAACGTGGGATGTCAGCCTAGTGTTCTGCTGTTGCTGCTACTGGAGTTTGTATGCTCTTGCACTATATTCACACTTTCAAACATTTTGAGACAGATTAGTTGAATTAAGTTGCACTTTAGACTGTTAGTCTGTGCTTCAAGACGTAGAAGCTCTGATCTACTATTTTTTTTTTTACATGTTGTTGTTGTTGCTGTTGTTGTTGTTAGGCCTTTTCTTTCCCTATTAGGCTTATGTTGCTACCTGGTGTGATCTACTAGTTCTTGATACTGATCAAGTAGTATGGGTACCACTGCTGGGAATGCTTTGATGACTGTTTTCCCCATGCTCCCCCCATACACTACATAGCCTTTTCATCTTCTGAAATGTGAATATCAGATGGATGATATTTATGATTACTTTGTGATGCAGCAGAAATTGGGGACTGACTGTTCTAAAAATGTTTTGAAAAGGTAAGCATCTAACTTTTTCTTCTGGCAGAGTGTCTGCTTTAAGTAAACACAAATTTCCACGCTGTATTTAGGTTTCCTCCACTGTGGACTGCATTGTGAGTAGGATCAGAATAATTTCTCCCCCATAGTCAAATGCAGCCGTTTGTATCTTAGAATTAGGAACATCCCCTGAAAGTTACAGTGCTTGGCAGCTTTAAATCTGACTGCATCACTTTACTGTGTGAATTGGTTCAATGTTTTAAATACCATAGAAATATTTCTCTCCAGACGCTGGATATCCTTATTGAAAATTAAGTAGAGGTCTGTTTTTCGGGTTTTTTAAAAATCTTTTTTGGTGTCAAATAGGTTGGTAGAAAGCAGCAAAACATTTAATCCAGCTGTCATCTTGGCAGGTGCAGGGAGAGGAACTTTGGTTGTGTGTTTTCTGTGGATTTGATGCTGTCTGGGGTCCGTGACGTCGTGCCAAAACCAGCACTGGCTCTAACAAGGCAGTTCACAGCAATGGGACCATGCTGTAAAATCTCTTACAGACTTCTTTTTTTCTTCAAAAAGACACCTTTGAAGAGGAAGCAACGATTAATGTATGCTTTATATAGGGAAGGTACCGGCTAATAAAATTTCAAGTTAAATGACACCGATATTCAAACCTCCAAACTTTTCTTACCTCTGTACGACTGCAGAGATGTGCCAGCAGCCTGTCGGAGCAGCAACCCCGAAAAGCCTGTGGCTTTCCGAGCGCTGCTGCTCGGAGGAGCAGGCACGGTGCACGAAGGCACTTTGTGTGCCCGTGGGTGCAGAATTCCTTGCCGGGGCTGGGGCTGCGAGGCAGAGAGAGAAGCGCCGAGGCAGGACCGTGCCGGCAGCTGACGCGTCGGGCTGCCCTGCCTTGGACAGCTGTCACGCTGCCACGCCGCAGGTCCTCTGATTGGGTACTCCCAGCGACTGATTACAAATGCTGATGCCGCTCCTGTGATCCTTTCCACTCGGAGGAGAAATCTCTTATCCCCACCCCCAAGCCCACCTCTAGGATGTAAGTAATGGTGAGAAGACGAAGATGAAAACAGTGCGGTGTGAGTGACTGGAAATCCAGCAGTCTGGTGTAGCTGCAGTGTTATGTAGGAGTCGTCTTCAGACTTCTTGCCTTTGGTTTTTCGGCACAAACTGCTTGCAGGTTTTCGAAGGCTGTGAAAGGACTTACCGTTTGTGTGTTAGTGTTTTCTGTGTATCGTCATATTACCTTGCTTTTCCCCTGGACAGCTGTGTTCAGAGCTTCATGTGGAAATCTTTGTATTGAAGAGAGATAAAAAGGATCCTTAATCTGATTCTCTTTGGATCTTTCTATTTTTATGGTAAGTGCCAGCATATATTGGCTGAGCGTAGCTTCTTTGCTGCAGTGCTCGTGCTCTCTCCCTCTCCCTCCCTCTCCCTCCCCCTTCCCCATCTGTTTTTCTCCCCCTATAGTCTTAGATAAGCCTCGTGACCTTCACTTAATATCTCGTCATAATTTTCAGCATCTTCATAGCAGATGCTGGCTAAGTAAAATACAAGTTTTCTGTTGATTTTGCTCTTTCCCTCCTCTGACCCAGAGCTCTGAAGTATTGACTGCAAGCTGGGTGCTTCCTCTTTGTCCTTGAAACGGGAGGCTTGAGCATTGCTCCCAATTGCCTGTGGCAGCAACGGGATACGGTTCTGGGGAGCTGGAATAGAGATTGGGTAAAGGTGACTGACTCATTTCTCTAGGTCTGTACCACTGCACCGAGGGCACAGATATCCCCTGCTTGACCAGACACCTAGAAAACTGAAGCCCCTCATTGTTCAAGTGTGAGCATACATGTGTTTTGAGCTGGTGTTTGCTGACGTTGGCATGGGACAGACGGGCTCTTTCAGCATTTTCAATATAAGCCTATGTCATCAGGTGTTTTTAAGTTGGACCTTTTGCATCTTAAAAGTACAGACTAGCTGGGACAAGAAGTTACAGAATAGGAAACCTCATAACCCTCATCCCTCTCATTCTTACCTTTTTGAAGTGCTTTTACATCTCCGAAGTAGAAAAGAAGTATTTCTAAATGTCTGAAAATATGTGCTGGCTTTATTTGTGCTCTAAGCTATTTTAACAGCTCTGATTTTATAAATAGGAAAGGTTGTTATTAGACCAGAGTAAACAGTGCCCTTTCTTTTTTTTTTTTTTTTTTCTTTCTAGTTTGTTGCATGAGATTTAAAGTAAAGCAAATATACGTTTTCTGGTAGATAGATATATTCCTTTCCTTATCATACAAGAGAACTATGAAAGTATTTCTTTTAACTTAAATGTGTTTCATGCTGTGGATCCATTATGAGGATTGACTATGCATAGCCCTTACACACTGCAGGGATAATAAAGACTCTGCTACATCTTCAAAGGTCCACTGAAGGCATAGATATAACACTGGCTTAAACTCGTCACAGGGTGGTCTGACTTCAAGCAGAGCAAAGAGGAGATGTGTTCTTATACCTTTGTTTTACTGAGGTAGGATAAGAATAAAGCTTTTTTACTGTCTCTGCATTGCCTTTTCTGGGTTTAACAAGAGATATACTGATGTCTGGGAATTTTTTTCTTTGCTTAATGTAGCTTACATTGTGACTTAATAAAACAATTTTGTTCCTGATTTATCCTGTAATTCAGAGAGTCTTGCTTCACATGGGCTGATTAGTTGAACAGAGTTTGTGTGCCTCCTTTTCCCTTGCAAATGAGTAAAAACTTCAGAACACTGCGGTTATTTTCATTACCCTTGATTTCTTTTCTGTATGGAGGTGCAATGTCCCGTTGTATTGATAAGCATGTATGTGTGTGGTGGGGGAGGGGGCAAGCCCAGGTTAGACAAGAGGCACTGGGGGGAGGAGGAGGCTTACCAGATCTGTAGGTAGAGGACTTCATGGTGCAGTGAGGTACCTGCTGCATTGCCTTCAAAGCAAGCAGCAGTGGCCAGCACATAGCCCAGATGTCAGTGGTCCAAGTCCTCTTCCCCACCAGATCTTGTGTTTTGGCATCATGTAGTACCCACTGGTGCAGCTGATCCTGAGCCTGGTTTCCCTTCTCACTGATGCAGTGAGGGCACGCTGCAAACCTCCTACTCTGGTAGGGAACAGGCCTGTTTCGGCAATTTTGCATCTCAAGGAACTGTCTAAAACATTTGCTTCTAGAGCAATCTTCCCCACTGTCTACTACAGAAAGGCTTTGGAGCTATGGCTGGTCTGTGTGTTACTTAACTCTTTCATATCAGTAATGAAGGTGCCTGAGTTTGTTCTTTCGCAGTTTCAGTGAGTGCTGACACAATGACAGCAGCAAAGAAACTTTTGCTGTGGAAGGTCAGCAGGGCTCCTGGTAACACACACAGAGAAGCAGTCCTGACTCCCTGCAGGTTGTGAAACTGCCTTGGAACAATCAGGCTTAGGCTTTTCTTGATTAAATGTAAAAAGTAATTGTGTGTATGTATATGCACTTGGAGGTTTTACTAGTCTGTTCCATGTAAAATTATTGTAAACTTGAAAAACAAGAGGGTTTGCAAAATATGTGCACAACTTAAAAAATCCTGAAGACCTCACAGTTAATTATGGAACTGCGTGCTATTACTTTTTAAAATATTATTGTAAATTCAGATGTTCCTATGCCTTAAAATAGTCTACATTCCTACTTAACAATTAATCAAATGTGCCATTGTCACTCAACAATTACTAATGTTTAAGTAAAATTATCTTGTAAAAGCTAATTTTGAACATAAGTGCATAAACATATCTGTCCTTTCCAATAAAAGTTTAAAAGCCAAAGAGCATAATTTAATGTGATTTTTCAATAACCTTGAGGAAAAAGGAAGTGAGGAAAATGATCCTGAAATATTTTCTCAAGTTTAAACCACACGAGCTTGCAATGGGATGTTTGCATTTGGAGCCTGACCTCTGTGTACTGCAACCGAGAAGTCTGTGCATCTAAAATCCTTGACAGCACATCTTGTTGCAGGCTAAAGGCTTGAAAAATAAAGATGCAATCCTCTATAACAGTCTTGAGAAGTATAGAGAAGATTGAAATTCCCCGAATTACATGAAATTCAAGTAGGTAGATGTGCTGTTCATTTCTTGGGAATTCTGTGAATGCTCTAATAGGGAATGCATGCATAGTACTTCCTTGTTTCACAGCATGGTGTCATATTAATTCCGTTGCAGGGTGGCTGAACACTGCATAGAAAACAACTGCAGGGAAAGAAAAAAAAAAAAAAAGCTCTGTTCCTTAGCCAGCCAAAATCACCCAATGGTCTGATGAAGTCATTGCATTTTTTTCCCCCATGTATGATCAATATGCATTCTTCACTCTACTTGTCTGTAGAAGCAAGTTTTTTAAAGCTTTTTTCTCCACAGATATTCAAAAATATGCATTTATGTTGAGAATATAAATGGGTATGTTTTTACAGAAAGCTCTCTCATTTATCCATACTGCTTCAGTAACTTTATGCTTTCCATCTGCTCATATCCTTTCTGATGAAACCTATGCAGACAGCTATTGATTATCACTGGCTGAAGAATTCAGGCAGTGGATTAGCTATGCTCCAACTTCCCTCTCTGCCCCAGACTGGAAAGTAGTACTGAGATATGCATGTTGCAGAGCTAAAGTCATCAGTACCAGGCAGTGCTCTGATTAGTGATTTTTTTCGTGCTGTATCAATTGTGGTTTTACCTGGCTGTTTCTTCATACATCCATTAATGAGCCCACATGGATAAACTAAAGCCAACTACATGTTCTAGGCTTTCTCCCTTATTCAGAGAGCTAACTTTCAAGGTGTTCCTGGACGTATTTTCTCACTTACTCTGCAGATTTTGTCCAGGATGATTTCAAGGACTTTGCAACTCAAATGTTGCAAATATTACAAACCTGTCTCTATATGTTTTGCACCTTTAACAGGTGAGCTCTCTTCAGTGCAGTTGCTGCTTTTGCAGTTCATGGATGTCTGGAAATCCTGTGTGTGAACACTGTGCTGCATAATCTGTCAGAAGTTTAGTGCTTTTTGGAAGTACTAGGCAGGGTGTTTGTGTGCTACGTGCTTTCTCTCTGTCTGTGGGGAAGGATTAGCTTTCAGGCATTGTTACCTGTGTCCCGTGTGTCCTGAGCATGTGCTGCCTTCTAGTGAGTGCTTACATCCTGTCATATCTCAGGAGGGAATTGCATTTTTTGCTTTTGTACAGGTGCATAGTGCTTGTGTAGATCTGTCCGACTCTTCATGGAAACTGTGGTCTTTCACATCATGTCGTGCAGATTCGTTCTGATGTAACTTCTGCATAGGAAACACTGGACAATGAAGTCAGAGGTGTTCTGTGTGTTACAGAACTTTCTCCTGCATACCAAAAGCCACAATTATGCTCTTCCAGACTTAATGTGGTACCAGTGGAACAGCACTAGGCCTGCTTGACTTGACCAACATGAAGTGTTCTTGTTCTGGTAATGTGAGATTGTTAGAAATCGAAAACTTCTCATTGTATAATATAAGGACAAATAACAGTTTCATTAGGAGTTATGGGTTAGTACTTCAGTATTCTAGTGGAAGGGATCTTGGCACTGGAGCAGGCAATGCAAGGGTTTTAATCTTTATGAATAACACCCTGAGCAGGATGAATATCACTGAAGCTTCAATTAGATCCCCAAATAGGGGAGATAATGGTGTACAGCTCTCTGCACGTGCGTGGATTTTACTTTAGGAAAGCACAAATCTGAGAGAATGTTTTCAGAAAAGCCTCATATTTCTAAGAACTGTATGTAGATGCTAATAGTGCTGCAAAACCAATGCCTCATCACCTCAGGAGGAGTTACAGCAAGCCACCTCCAAATGGGCCTCCAAATTCAAGCTCTGAGAGAAGACTAGCTCCCACCAAATGGTGAACTATGAACATAAATCCAGAGATATCCAGATTCAGCATTTGCTATCTGATTGTCCAAAGGGAGGCTAGCTGTCCAAGAATTTTGGACAAGATGACTTGGTCCCTCAAAAGCCCATACTACCATAGATGAATATTTTTTAAAAGATAAACTAATTAAATCTTCTGAATGCATTCTCTGGCCATAAGTGTGTTCTAAGATTCCAGGATTATGTAGGTATTGATGATGATCATGGGAGATGAGATTCTCATGCTCTCTACAGAGGTAGAACACCAGAAGTTTGCACTTCCAGAGGGTGGTTGGAAATACATCTAAAAGAGATATCCTAATCTTCTTTAGACACTTATTGCTGTTTAATATGAAGCTAGGAAGAGTAGGCTTCTGTATAATTTTTCTATAGGGTTTATGTCACTCTTGCTGGGAGATTATTCAAATAGAGCCCTCATCAAAGCCGCTTTCCTACCTTCATCCATTTGGTCTTGTTGCAGGCATCTGCAGTATTGACATTAATTTCTTATTTTATATAGTTCTTACAGCCTTCAAATATAGAAATTTTTTTCTGCCTCCCTTCATTTTTGGATGATGAAGTTAATTAACAAAATCACCTGAGAAGAAAAAGACAGAATCTCCTCTGAGCCAGTTTTACTGTATGGAAAAGCTGGTGATCAGCTGGCTTGGTGATTAGCTGTTTTGGATCAGCAGGAGATATATTCCCATTTCAGATAATTTTCTTTGAAGAAACTGGTTTTCATTAAAATTAAGCATAATGCTTTATATGTGATGTATTAGACCACCAGAGACTTTTTCTAAATGGGCTTGACACTTCTTGGGAAACCACTCCCTGTAAAATGCCAATGAAAATCCAGAGCTTTGTGAAGTTCATTGGTAGGTGTCCGTGTATCCTGGCAGACACACAGCCTCTCTACATGTTGTTCATCTATTCCCCAGCCTCAATTCAATTCTTTTCTTGTTTGTGCTCTGTGTTGCTGTCTCTCCACTGTTTTCCCTTGATATGTACTTTTTTGCCTTTTTACATATCAATCTACCTTCACATTTTCCTTAGTCTTGGTTTTCTTTTGATTTTGGGGAGGATTTTGTAACTATACTAGTTGTAACACCATCCTATGCTGAGTTTCATCTAGGCAGAGCGCTGCTCTGATTCATTGCCTAGGGAAAAGCAAATATTGTCCTTTCTAAAGACAGTATTTTGTAAGATCTTGGTCTGCCATCCCAATATATTGTGAAGCATGCATAGAGAAATGGAGAACAAGAGGCAAAGACAAACAGGTTTGGCAGGACAAAAGGGCTGGAACCTAAGAATCAAGTAAAGTGTCAGCCTTGTTAGCACAAATAGTCTTTTCCTTAATCTGTCAGGAAATTAATATATTTTGTAGCTTTGGAATCTGAGATCAAAGAACCATAGCAAAGAGGAATTAAGAGGTGGTACTGGTCTGAGTTATTTCAACCTCTCTGCAGTTTCATGCAGGCAACACTGCTTTAGTTTATGCTTACTGTTTTTGAGGCTATTGCCTAAAAATTTCTTTATTTTAGATAAGGGAAGAAAATTAATTAAGTTGAATGCTGCTCTGCCCTCAGGAAAAGGAAAAGTATTACCTCCTAAAATTTCTTATTGTCCTTTGTTCCCCGAGAAACATCTACAGCATTTGATTTTCTAAACCATGTCATTTAAATAAGCTCTTCCAGATTGGGGAAAATTCCTGAGCTCATTTAAATTAAGTGTAGGGTAGTCAAGTTTCTACCCACGGACTTATTTTTGTTTTGAATGATGCTGAGTGTTGCTAATAGTTGTTCTGTTTTATTCTCTGCCTCTTTATGATGACCACCAGATGAGTTTAAACATAAGAAGTTCTTTCTAACTGGTCACACAGAAATTGCTGTTGGGCCATAGACAGAATTCCCTTATTTTCCTTTATAATGTAGAATTTGTGATTTGGATTTCAGAAATACCTTGGCAAAAGATTGGATAACCTTCTGCTTCAGCACGCTTCATGAAGTTTACTTAGTTTATATTTCTAATAATAATAGACTCTGAACTATTCTGATTAATATATTATGGTACAGTTCTGATGATACAAACAACTTTTGTGAAACTTCCATCAGTACTCAGTACTTCCCACGGCGAAGATGTTACTGCAACTTCTCATTGCACTGTTGTCGCCCAGAACAGTTCTGCAAACATTGTATGCATTCTTATGTAAGAAAAATACTACTTTGTTTTCCTTTTTTACCTAAAAACTAACATGGCTCAATTGTTTTGTGATTAGTACACTATGTTAATATACTACAACTTTTGTGACAAAATTTAGGTGTAAATTACCCAGTTGCTTCCTGTAAAACTCAATCAGATCAGCATTCAGGTAGCTCACTGGTTTTAATTCTGCCTCTTATATTACAGCTCCTATGTCCAATCTTATTTCTTACAAATCTCCATTTTGTGCTTCTGCTTCTTGCTGTACCTCCTGTCCTTTGACCCTCTTCGGGCTCTGCTCCATTCCCCCTCCAGCATTTCTCTGTCTGCTCCTGTTCTTTACCTGCTCCTCAAGGCTATTTCTGCATCCAGGTGTCCCACTCCTGGTGGGACAAAAAACAAACTGATGTTTGTTTTTTGCTTTGAGTTTTGAGCTGTGAAAATATGAACCCAGACTCAGACTGAGCTGCGGTACTTCAGCAGTGCTTGTTGTGCAGGTCACCATTCTTTGCAACAGCACCTTCAACAACAACAACAACAACAAAACTTTCTATGAATTGTTTGTGAAACAATGCAACGGGTGTTAAAGGTGACATTGCAATGCAGAAGTAGGGGCTCAGATTTCAATATAATAAACTCGTTTCCTTACCTTAAGGTACACTGCTTGAATTGAAATTTAATATATGTTGCAGTGAGGAGGGATAATAGGTCTGTGCTTGTCCTGATGCTCCTTGTGTGAGATTGGTTGCTAAAGGGTATCACCTCTGCTCGTAAATTGAGAGGGGAGATAGGTTCAGGACATGTACTTCATTTCGGTTCCAAGAGGGACAAGGGAGCAAGAAGAGAGATGGATGTGGCCATACCCACTGGTTTTGGTTTTTTAGGTTTTTTTGACATTTTGCTTCTGGATCAGGTTGTGATGAAAGACACTGTGCATCTGGGAATTTCTATGTGCTTTCAGCTATCATGTGATAACATGGCAATTACTGCACAGGAACACGTTCATTGTCAAAGATTTAAGTGTCCCACTCAAGATCATACAGAAAAATATGTCTTGGTTCAACCCAGGAGTCTTGAAACCTGTACCAGTACCCTGCCCATGCCAGGCTAGCCTGTTTTCCCAGAGTGACAGTATAGGGGAAACGGAAATTCTAATACTAACAGATAATACTAAATAAGCTACATTCAAATACACAAGGTAAAGAAGAAAACTTTTAATCTTCCAGGTTCCAAAACAAGTAAAGGAACCCAGTGAAGTGTAAAAAAAAGAAAATTACATTGTTACAGAGTGTGGAGAAATATTCAGGATATTTGCTAAATAACTTTGACAACATTGCAGCTTGTCATTGACTGTCTAAAAACTCCAGTTGTTTGTTTCCAGGCCATACCATGACGTCTGGTTAGTTTTTGATGTGCTCTGATTGCAGTGCACTCCAGGCTAAGTAACTTGCAATTGATGTGTTTCTCTTTCGCTGTAGTCAAACATATGTCCCCTTTGCTGAATAGAGTCCAGGGGAAAACATGTTCTGAGGCCACTCTGTTAGCACTTACAGCTTTTGAACTGCATTTTTAGAAACATCTGTAAGCCTGTCAGTCAGTTTTAAACCTTGAGTATGGCTTTGTGAGTACTTCATTGCACTCTCGGGTACTAGCACTGCTGGTTTTATTTTACTGAATACCATGGGAGGAGGCAGCTTTGAGCATTTAAGAATTATTAAATGCTGCAATATTGGTTGTCTGTATTTAGGCAATGTCCTGGAGACTTTAGTCATATGTTCACATGAGTGTTTTCATTGAGTTATATTTGTTTCTTTCTATTTTCCTTGCGAAATATTTCATTCTGTCTCACAGTTAGTGTCTATGATCCAAACCAGGCTCCAGACAAAAACCAAACAAATATTTCTTGATATTCGTATTTTTTTATTGCAATCACCACGACTTCTGCTAATGTCTAGATGGTAAATAATTATCCTTCATGGAAACGATGATGTAAGAAGATATTATTTCCCTTCCTGGTGTCATCTGTTCTTATTACTTCGTAGATAAGGAGCTGAGGTTTTTGATGTGAAAGGGAGAAATGCTCATTAGCTTAGGGTCCTGAATGTGAAACGTCAAGGGCATGATTTTTTTCATGTCTTTATCACATTATAGCATTTTATATAATGAAAAAAAAAGGCTTCAGTGGACACTGACTGTAGCTATGAGTACCATAACTTTGTTTCATCAGGTGTTGCCTGCTGTGTGCTTGGACAGTGACATACCCCCAGTGAAGTCACCTCCTTGGCAGCATGGAAAGCAGAAGTGGATATGCAATTGAGTACCTAAAATTAAACTCAAATCCTTTGATCCTGAGACCAACCTTTGTCTTCATGCAGCTTCTATGTGTGTTTCTACACGCATTGCAGGGTGTGTGGAAATGCACAAAGCACAGGCTTTCCCTGTGCACAGGGACTGGGCAGAGGCCAGGTGGAGCTGATGCTTATCACGAAGGTGTTCATCCTAAGTGCACACTGAGGATAAAAATTTCTGTGTGGTCTGAAATTAAAACCCATATCATGTTGCATAAGCACAGAAGTGCTGAGTGTATTTAACAGATGCAGCTTTAATCCTGGCATTTCTTGGGCACTCGATACTGCAAACTCAACAGCTCTCTGACATAGTTGTATTGTATGTCAACACCTAAATATTTGAAAAGACTATATAATATTCAGAATTTCGTCCTCTGACATTGAGAAAAATGTTGAAAAATGTATGTAGGACAGCTATTTGAGAGCTTCAGTTGTCTTCTTCATGGTCTTGGGCATAGTGAGGGGTGAGCTTGGTAGCCATGGTTGACATTCCAGGGCCAGTAGACCTTTCAGAAGAGGGAAGTACATCTTTTGCTACAAAGCTCCCTGTTGATGGCTGTTTAATGGAACGAAGTGTCCTCTACTGCCACAGACCTTTTTATCTTGACATCAAGGTGGTTCTTCCTCCTTCATGATGTGATGTGACTGCTAGCCATGAGATCCTGGGAGAGAAGGTCTCTACTCTTCTACCATTACAGTGATCCCCTTGAGCTATAAGAGGGGTAAATGCAGGAAAAAAAGCATACCACATCTATTGCTGACAGAGAAAAATAATTAGGCAGCCTATAACTTCAGGTAATCTTATATTTTTTTACAGTAATAACTATCTCTCAGAGATGCATAGATAGATAGATAGTTATTCACAGAATCAATTAGGTGGGAAAAGACCTTTGAGAACATCAAGTCCAACCTGTGACCTATCACCACCTTGTCAACCAGACCATGCCACATTCAGTCTTTTCTTAAACACCTCCCTTGAGGGACGGTGACTCCACCACCTCCCTGGGCACCCCATTCCAATGCCCAATCACTCTTTCTGTGAAGAACTTCTTCCTAATGTCCAACCTAAACCTAAAATTCTCCCTCCGAATTTCCAACAGAGTTGCTTTTAAATTTGCCGGAGCAGATTTCCCAAGTCAGAAATGGCATTTTAAATCTTGAGGCATCTGTGTTTGTATGTGCATGGCTAGTAATTTTATAGCGTATTCACTGATGTGGTTAATACTTTAAAGCTGCTTTTTAAAATGAAAAATTGATGTTGATTAGCTATTATGTGAGCACAAATTCTCTCTTTACAGTTTCAGTGTTATAAGTAAATCCAGTTAAATTGGGGAAGTGTTTTCATTCCCTCTCATTAACATAATTTTAGCAAAGGACTTAATACAAGTAGTGAAATTGCAATTGATCGAGCCCAAAAAAATAAAATCTTCTGTCCTGTTTTAAGTGTGGTGAGTAAAGCAACTAATGCTTTGCTCACGTGCCCTAGAAAATAGCACAGGCACTGTCCTGTTTCAGCAGCTTTGCCAGCATCTGGCCAGTGGGCCAAGGTTATGAGAATGCAGATTTTGAATCAGCAATGCCTGCTAAATGCTGCGGGAGTGTTGTGGGCAGGAAGATGTCTCAGCATGGCATCCTACAATGCCTGTGGCTTTGTGATGGTTTGTCACCTGCATTTTGCTGTCCCAGGACAAGACCAAGAATTCTATTCAATTCATAATCCCAGGAAAGGGCCTGACCCTATCTCTCTGTTGGGTCTCAGTATATACCTTACTCTGACTTCAGCTGAAGGAAAACCATGAGCTAATTTTTCATGCTTTACAATAATTTCTTTTAATTACTTTAGGGATTGAGATATGTCAGGGGGAATATCACGGGCTGAATATACTCTGAAGCCAAAACCAGAGAATTGCAGAACTCAGGAAACAGTACTAAGGATGCTCCTCCAACCATTGTTTATACTTAAAAGTGTAACTTGAACACATCATCTAAATATTTTCACATGTAATCACACTTACAATTGTATGCTAAAAATACTAACAATCAGGACATGGAGGGAGCCAATTGCATAAATAGAAGCACAGAGAGCAAGATGGTAGGTTTAGTTACTCTACATAGCAGTTTTAAGGCACTAAGTACCTAATTCTGTGTCAAGGAAATTAGAGACCTATTGATTTCCTCTAAAGGATATACATAAAATTCTCATTTTCCCACACAGACCATTTCCTTTCAGCATAAGCAGTCATTTATTAGTTGATTTAGGACAAGCCAGGCTTGCAACCTTCAATAACTAAGCCAAGGGTCACCTCTGTGTTGAATTTCATGCTTTTTGAAAGTCTGGAGAAATTTTTCCTTACTCTTCATAGGAAAAGCCTGTCATACCCTGTTAACTGCCAGATGCTGAGCACTTTGGTGCAATGTTAATCCACTGGTTCTCATGTTGCCATTTTGCTGAGCAAGCTCAGACTGCCAGTGCAATAAAATAATTCAGAGAGAGGTGCTTTCAAAAAATGGAGTCATGCAAGACAAATTGCAGGTTTTCTATGTATCAGTAGGGTCTGATGCAATCAAAAATCTTTGAAAAAGGGAGAGAGAATCCAGTGCTGCAGTTTGTCAGGAAATCAGTTACAAGTAAAAATGCATGCTTACCATTTTCATTCTTGCGAAAGTATTGCCTGGTTCAGGCAGGAAGGAGCTGCTGCTGATCTGTAGTCAACAGCATCCCAGTAGTTGAAATTTGCAGCATACAGCAATACCTGTCTGGTTGATTTTAGCATAAATTAACAACAAAAAGTTTTAAATTCAAAGCCTAGCTTGGTGCAATATTTTTGATTGTAGTCACATCTTCCTTAATGGATGGGCACGAGTTTTTACAAAGCGCATCGTATTATTTTGAAAGTTTTAGTAAATGATCCATACAATTAACAGTAACAGGGAGTGAGTGAGAGCCAATGAGCTTTGTCTAGTTCTCGCTTAGCACATTAAGTGCACCCTAGTTTCATTCTTTTCCTCAATTTGTCTCTTTCAATCAAAGACGGTAAGCATTTGAGACAAGAGGTTTTTGGTTTTTTTAAAAGCATGTGATGTCCAGCACCTGAGATTGTGGGATCTTGAATTCTATTGGAAACCAAATAATTTTTGTGCCTAGTACAGATTTCTAAGCTCCTAACATTCTTTATTCTGTTTTGGCTAATGTCAAGGTCCTGACAGAGAAATCTCCATTCCTCACTGAAAGTCCCGTGAGATACAGAGGTCAGCAGAGCAGCTGGAGCAGTGTGGACAGGGATTGAGCAACTCTGTGTCTGGTTTGGACAGTGGATACTTGTCTTGAGTAGAATTTCTTTGTGGAGCTGAGACATGAAATATCGCCTCATTTCTATGCAATTTTTTGACTAATTCTAATTTCTGGTGTTTGAAGAGGAATGATGCTGCTAATGCAGCAGAAGTGAATGGCAGTAACAAGTGGAGGTGAGAACGATGACGAGCAGCAGGGTCAAGAGTTTTCTCAGCACAGTTTGCAGTTTGAGAGCAGCACAGATGTATAGAACTCGAATCTGAATCTTTCTGTGGGCGTTCAAGAAGTCAGGTACATGGGAAACAGGCAGAGTTGTTTTATTCAAATTTCTCTTGCCCACACCAGCAGGGTCACTTAGTGATGTTAATTAGCAATTATTCACAGTAATGATTTAGTTTCACTCCATAGATCATCCAGCCTCCTGGAGTCTCTGGAACTCCTCCTTGGGTTAAGGAGCAACCCAGGCTCCTGGACAGCCCCAGAGGCAGGACTCCTTCTGGCCCATACAGGGATAGTCTGCATGGAGCAGTTACCTGCTGTAGGAACAGTAAGGCTGTAAAAATCAGCGCTGTGTCATTTTGTGTTTAAATAGACTTCTGTATTCCCCAGGGTTAAAAGATAAATAAAAAGGTGAGAGGGGAGGGGTTTTTTTCCACTTCTTTTCCTTTAGAAAAAAATGTGTTTTGTTTTAAAGGGGAATTGAAGGCAGAGAATAATGAACTAGGGTAGGAAGTATACTTTAGTTACAGCATTTGCAGAATGTGTGAATAAGGGTAGGATATAATTTAATGAAAATTGCATTATTCGCTGCTTTAAATCTCTAACTTTTTCTTGATATATATTTTTTCTTTCAGAACCATACTCAAGTCAGCACAAAGAAAAAATTAGGTAATTAGTCAAATAAATGGTCTAAATCTTCAAGTTGTAATCACAGAAGTCCCATGGATTTTATGGGTTCTAAATTCTACATTGAGTTTGAAGGCTTAATTGCTAGAAATTAACAATTCCTTGTTTAAAGTTTATTGAATGATCAACTAGGAAAAGAAAAAAAATGCTTTTCTACTTTAATAGTATTATTTCAGAATCATTGGGTAGAAAAAACCCTGAATTAATCAACAGCTTAATTTGACAATTCATTTTTATTGTGAGGCATTCACTTGCAGACAGAAAGAGTGCCTTTGTTCTAGCTAGGAGAATCACTGGGTGTGTATGTTCTGGTCATTGGAGATAAAGGCCCTGACAATTTTGTTCACACACTGCTAACTTTATTGATGTTGTCCTCTATGCCAAAGGAAGGCTTCTGATGGAACCTGCTTTTTTTTCAGACTCCTGTCTGACATTAAGAAATGATTTGTGACAATAATTTTAAAACAAAATTCACATTTATGTGATGCTGGTTTTCAACTTTTCAAAGAAAGAGAAAAAAAATATTGAGATTCAGGCAAGGAATATAGGTAGTGGTTAAAGAAGTTTTGCAATGCATAATACAGCTTCATGTGGGACTTGTATAGATGTATAGGATTTTAGAGAGAAAAAAAACCCACTAGGATGTGATATATGGAACAATCAAGGAGTCTCTCCAGCGGGATGCAATGATTGGTACAGTAAATAGTCTCTTGCTCAGAAATCCACCCCTAAGTGTAGCAAGAAGTTTATACGAGTTGGATCAGTTTCAATGGATTTTGCAGTGTGTGTTTGCTTCTGAAAAGCTGCAGTGCAAAGCAGCCAGACTCCTTACCCTGCTCCTGAAACCCAGATCCAGAGGAGCTGTAGGGACACTGCACAGGCTGCAGATCAGGGGAGAAAAGCACTGGCTCAGTGGACATCTGTCTGCTTTGGCTAACTTGTGTTATGTTGAGGTAATTTATTTGAGTTTTGTTCTCCAGAGATAATGAACACAGAGACAGTCTACATTGCTGTTTGTTTCATCATCAACTTGAACAAAACTTCTTCACTAATATCACAGTCATACTAAACAGCATGAAACTGTGTCAGTAGCAGGATGATGACAAAACCATCCTAGTATTTCTGTAGATGCAGGAAGATCGATAAATTTTAAGTATGAGCTTCCTTCAGATACATTTTCAGCAAAATGAGTTTTTGGTAGATTTCTTTAGATCAATTTCCCACTACAATGAGATCAGTATTTGGAATTGTAGTGAATCACTGAGGTTTTCCTTAATTATTTAATGGCTCATTTATTTTAATTTTTTTTCTGGAGAGAAACCGAAAATGAGGTAGGGGGTTTATCTCAGCATAGCATATCCGGAAGATGGGAACCTTCTATCTGATTCTGCCAATATTTTACTTTTTGAGTTTTGGTCGTGTTACTTGGGCCTTACTATTGCTTTGCTGATTAGGCTCAGTAACAGACACTGCTGTAGCTGCACCAGATCCATATAGGAATGAGCAGCACAGACAGGAGAGATGCAGCTTTTCTTGCTCTTCTTCTTGTGTGGAATCACAAGAAGAACACATTCACCACCAATGATGCTACAACGATGACTGGAACGTAGACAGCCCTTCATGCCTTCTCTTCTTGTGTGCAAAATAAATTTTGTCTTGTGGGAGAGGTTTGAAAGATGGATCAGCCAAAGTTTGCAAATAGAGGATAAATGTTTACATTTGAAGGTGTAAATTTCTATTGAAAGGAACTTGGTTCTAAATTGTGTGGGGAAAAAGCACAAGTTTGCTTAATTTAATTATCTGCCTACAGGCACGTTTATCTGTAATAACTATACCTGATCAGAATTTAGCATCTGCAGTGGGCTATGGGAATGAGAGTCTGAAGAAGGTCACTGGTGATGCAGCAATATGTAGTGTGCAGATTCAGCACTGGATGCTGTGCTGAGTACAATCCTTGAGTTTAAAATGGAGTTTATCACCTCACTTTGTAGTGCATTTTTACTTACGTTTGCAAGTGAGTTAGAGAAATGCTCTGCCATGCTGTCAAACCAGTGACATCCAAGACTTCCTGAGCTTCTGATAAAAAGAAATTGAAGGTCACTTCTTAAGATCAGCAGGTTTATCTCTAATCCAGTGCAGTAAACTAAATTGACTGTGTATTTTGCAACAGCAGCAGAAGTTGCAGAAGAGCTGGAGTGTAGTGTTTCATCCATTGCTACAATAATTCACATTTGAGAGAATCATAAGGAGCGGCCATAAGATTTCAGTGATGTCTTAAAACTAATGAACCTCCATAAAATGTGGTTTTGTTTTGACTTTCAACTTAATGTCTGAGTTGTTCTGACAAGTTCACTCAGTCAGGTGGTGCTCATGTCCATATTGTTGCTAACATCTCCATTACTACACTGTTCTTGCTGGGGAAGATATTTAAAGCTCTGTCTTTATCATACTGTTGTACTCTGGAGAATATGTCCAGGAGCATGAGCAAAACAAGTCCTTTACAGCTGAAGCCTATTGGTAAATTTTGAATGGATTCCTGTCTTTATAAGGAGAAATATTGGCCCAGATTTTCTCAAATTTTGTCCTTTGCTTGGAAGAAGGGTAGAAATAGTCAGAGCAACAGTTCCCAGTTGTTGTACTACCATCTTGATACCTGAATTAGCAGATGCCTCTGCTTGGTCAGCACCAGCAAAGTGCAAGCAAGGATTTCTGCCTTCTGCTTTAACTCACTGCCTCTGCCCACCCTGTGCAGGGCACAGCACTGGCTACTTTCCTGTCTCCTCAGTGTTCCTCTCCATCGCTGCTGATCTCCATTTGGCAGCCAGGACCAAGTTATGTCCTATTTGTACTTTTCAGATGATGTAGAGGTGAAAGAACTGACACTGCAGATCTGTGCTTAGTTTGGTCAAGGCCGCTGCAAAGCCCGACATTTTTGTTAGTTGACATCTGGCATTCCTGGTTGACACCACTGATGACAGGGGTTTATTCCACAGGGGAGTGCTGCAACCCTAGGGGCTAATTCAAAACATTTCTTACTCATTCCCAAAGTAAATGAAAAATTTTAAATCATTACTCTTATCAGTGCATGCACATACACAAAAATAATATTGCTTAGAAGGTGGCGCAGTTAACTGCTAGCTGATTTCTATTTATATATTTACAAGTGTGAGAAAACAAAGGAGCACATTTTCAGCTTCTAGTGGAGTATAGCACATTCAGTTTTGTATAGGAGTTGGTGATCATTGTATTAGTATTTCTGAAGCCTTGCTGAACGGCAACAAAGCACTGGCAAAATTTCCAAACAAAGCATCTCCCCTGAAAAATAATTCCTCTTGTGTCAAACATTGACAGGTCATCAGGGAAAGGGAGTTACAGGCAGTAAAGTAAGGAGACATTTACTCAGTTGTGCTTTAAATCTTTTTCCCCCCACACACATTTACTTGTGGCAAAAAAACTGTTGAAGCTCCAGGAAAAATGGAGATTTTTAGGCTCCTTTTTTCTGGTTTGGAAGTTTCAATGTGTTGTCCTAGAGGCAAAGATAGTTGGAGACATTATGGCAGTACTTATGAAAGCATCTACAGTGCAAAGACCAGTTTTCTAAGCCAGTCCACAAAAGTGAGTAGACCTAACAGAGTAGGTAACATTTATTGGCACATGTCCACTGGTTTCCAAATTATTTTGTTTTTGCTGCTTGATTGTGCATTGTAGCCCACCCAAGGCTGGGGGTCACCTTCCTAGTGGTAGAAGAGAAATAGACTGATGGTTTTTATTCTGCTCTAGTGATGTCTAAACAAAGAACTCAAGAGCTGCGTGGACATTGGCATGTCTCAAGAACTTGAACATTGTTTTAATGAACTCGAGCTTTGGTGCTTATGTTGCAGTGCTTAGTCTGTGACAAGTTTGATATCACTGGAAATGGCCAATAGAGGAAGGAAGCAGGAAATTGTGAGGAAGCCCCATCTATTTCCATCTGGATTGTCTGGCTCTTCAGAAATGCAAGTCAGCTGGTTTGGATGGTGTAAGATAACAACAATCGCGTTTGCTTCATGGGGCATTTGAGCCTGCTTGTAAGCTCTGGGGTTAAGTTCTGCAAGCACTTGATAAGGCTTCAATTAAGTGTTCATCTTGCAGCCAAGCACTAAATTACCTGCCTTTCCAGGTCATTTGCTATTTGCTGATTAAGCTCTGATCTCCATTTTGAAAGGATTGCTGTCATTGAAACAACTGCTGTATCACCTTGCAGCTGACATAGCACCTTCTCCTGTCCCTAGGCTCTGCTCAGCTCCAAGCAGACAAACCACAGGGGCAGGTGAAGAGAGAGCAGGGAACATTGCTGGGAAATGAGAATGCATCCCACCAGCTAATTAATTTCCTGACTCTTCTGTGTTTGGTGAGGTGCAAGGAATCACTTCCATGTAATACAGCTTGTGCTTGCTCTATAAGTATTGCAGCAAGCATAAAAATTTTACAAAGTCATAAATTCAAAAAATCCTTTTGCTAAATGAGAGGGCTGCATCCAGCTCTGTCGTATCCAGGACAGCCACAGCTGTGCTGTGAAGGCAGAGCTTACAAGACATTCATGCAGGAGAACACAGAACGAAAAAAAGGAGTCCGCACCACCAGGAAACAAATCATACATGGAGGGCTGTCCAGTGCAAATAGAATAAAAGTACTCGCTAGACAGAAAATACCATTTTCTTCCTCTAATCCTGCACATTTTCAGTAATCCCAGGCTCTGCTTGGAGTAATGCCAATTTAGTACACAGCAGTGTAGTTATAGAACATCTCCTTACCTTCAAAAACCAAGGTCCTGATGGAAAATTGGAGATTATTAAATCAGTACTGTAGATAAAGCAAATCTGTGAATGCTACAAAATTGGAGCAGAAACTGCTAAATCAGACTATTTCTTCATCTACTGCATTGTGTTTGACAATGGACTGCTCTTAATGCTATAGAGGAGTGAAGCTTCTTCAGAAGACAGTATGGTTATAAAATACATAGTATGATTAGCATCATACTACAGTGATACTTGAGAAAGTTAGCCCTTTTTAACTCTTTGAGATGAATAGTTTATTTCTCTGAAAGACAAGGTCTATTATCCTACACGGCATTCATTTTCAGAGCTTTGCAAAATTGCTAACATGTTGATCCAGGACATGTAGAAATCATTCTGTGCTGTTGATGTCGTTGGCTCTTATTTCTCAGTATATTGTCCATGTAATGGGTCTAAAATGAGCCAAACCGCTGTTATTGATCCAGTGGCTTCAAGCCAGCAGTTCCTAATGTCAGAAGGGCAGGAATCAAGACAGAGGAAGTAGAACAAATAACAGAGCTTATATGAACTGTCCTATATTTGCATAAGCTGGAAGGATTGTTTTTGCCTGGAGCCTTAGCCTTGGGATATTTCCTTCCTGCTACTTTGCACTGAACTGAAAAGGGTAACCCACAAACTCCTGAGAGAGAGACAAGGCGGGTATCCCTCTCCCTCTGAAAATCAGCCAAAGGTGGAATGTGACCCCTTCCACCCCATCAGCCTTGCAGAGAGCCAGAAGTTAGTAGTTAGTAGTAGACAGTAGTTAGTTAGTAGGAACTCAGAATAAGTATTTCTATGCAGGAAGTTATTTTAGGAAGAGCTGCTCTCCCTTGGTAGGAGAGCTCCCACAACGTGTGTTTATGAACAGAAACGATCATCCAGAGTCTGTGAGAGTACTTCTAGAAGTCTTCAGCTGTGAACCTTTAGGCTGTGCTTTCTATTGATTTTTGTCTAGTGGCTCTTAGACCCGTAGTCAGTCTTGCATTAGGCACATTTTGGTTGATTTTGCTTGCCATTATGTTCTGTATGTTAACTTTATTATTTGAGCGTCAAAACTGAATGTAGTGCTGTGAACAGAATAAGGTATTCTGTCGCAAGGAACTTGTAGTCTAATTCAGGCACAGTGACGCACAGGCATACATAATATACATGATAAGGATGCAAATTCAAAGTAATAGAGGTGTCTTGGGAAAAATCAGTGCTGCAGGCTAATGTGCTACTCCTGAAGAGCTACTAGACTGCAGAACATAATGAAAACATCGAGCCATTCAAGAGATGTCTTTTCCTTCTTTTTTCTCCTTTGTTTCAAAATGCTAATTGCTGATGCGTCATCAAATGGAGGGGCCATGCCCAAAGAAAATAGAGAGATAACAAAATTTGGATCCTCTCTATGTTCCTGTTTTCTGAACTGGAGCCCAGAAAAGAAAACTGGGGATTTCTTTACTTTTTTAACTGTAGTATGTCTTGTGAAATTAGAATTTCATAAAAATAACAAAAAGAAAAATGGGTTGAACCTGGATTATATCCATTATTGATGTCACAAGCGTCCTGTTGGCAATATACTGTGAGCTTCTCAGAAAATACTGAGTTTCTACCTGTAGCCCTGACATGTAGTGTGTTCTCAAGGAAGCCACCTGGCTTCTCAGGAAATATACGGGTTCCAGTTGAAGAAAAATGTGAAATACAGGACATTTTTTGAAAGGCAACAACAAACAAATCAAAAATGGAAGTGGAGTTTTGCACACACAGACATACAAACACACATGTACCCATGAATTTGAACACAGAAGCACCAAATAAATTAATTCCGGAGAATTAACGAAATCTTTCTAGTGAGATAAAGTGTACTTGTTTATTAGAATTTTGGTAACACTACAACTGAGAATCTAGAACTGCTTTAATTTTGTTAGTGGGTGTACGACTGACTCTTGTGGTAGATGAGCTTTTAGCACAACAGCGCTGAATTTTTCTACTTTTCTGAGTTTACTTACTTTCACTTTGCTATGTCTATAGGTTGAAAGTGATACATTTAAGAAAGCTGCATGGACAGGTCTTCACAGTAGATGTTTCTGGACTGCCCCTAGTCTTCTAGGGTGACCAAAGCGGTATCACTGAGGTTGTGTGCATTTAGTAGTGTAAGGCCAGGAGCTTTTCTGTCTCATATTTTCTTTATAAGGGTAAACCCATTAAAGACGCTAAGATATTCAGTTCCTGTGGGGGCTGAGTCAAATACCTCTTTAAGGTCGATTAATGCCAGGAACAAAAGCAGCATGACTTTCTATGGCATCATTTCATGGGGTTCCAGCAATTCTTTGATGTCTTTTTAAAAATGTGATTACCATAAGTTATTGGAAACCCCACAAGGTATCTCACCTATTCATATATTCTTATGTTCACTTGATATTACACATATGTTGTCAGCAAAGTACTCCCACCTTTCCTCAGGAATAAGATTTTTTATGATTGTCTGGTCAACAAATGCCAGATAACAAATACTGATTTGAAAGTACTTATTTTCATTTGTACTTCCAGCAAAAGGATCAGCATCACTGCAGGTTTTTTCTCTCAATGCACTGGTATTTTGGCACTGTAAAAGCTGTAGGTTGAAGAACAAGAGGATAAATTCTTACTCTGGTAAATACCTTTGAAAACAGCAGAGTTGTCTTTCTTTTATTTGATTAAGACAGCATTTTAGAAAAACAAAGCTCTCAGGTCTGTATGTTTGGAAATTAAGTAAATTATCTGATTCCCAAGAGAACCAAGCACTAAGAGTTGTCCACAGACCCCTGCAGGAGAGCAGTTAACTCTGTACCGAGGGTATCAAAGACCTAGTTTGTAGTCTGAAAAAACAACTCATGCAAATTTAGGCTGAAAAAACTGTGCCCCAAATTTTAACAGTTTTTAAAGCAAGAACAAGACAACAAACAACAACTACTGACTTAAGCAGCCAAACAAATACCCATCTGGTTCTTTGCATTGTGTGAGAGCAACATGCTGCGATTTTGCAAACGGAACATTTTTATTATTTAATTAGTCTCAAAAGCTAAGCGATTCAAAGAAATAAACTGAGTCTACGAAAAATTTTAAAAAAATTTAATAACAGCAGGCCTGGTGCCTAAGGGCCTTACATTCATACTTACGGATGTAAAAATGACTGGGTTTGTTACCAGCTGTGTACTGTGGTAAATAATGACCTTGAGCTTGCAATTGCCTCTACATGTGACTATTTTCTCTGGTTTTTTGTTAGCCAAGATTACTGATGTCTCTATGAGTTTGCAAGACCAAGCCTATTCAGAAGATGAATGTGATGGGAGATAGCATACAGAACCCTTGCTGCTGGCACTGTGAATGGGAATTCTGTGTTTCTGCTTTTTGCTATGGTGCCTCTTTTGCTGTGGGCTTTGGTCTGCCCTGCTCTAAGTGCAAAGGCAACACTCCTGTGAGGAGTTAATATGCTGGAACAGGTTACCCAGGGCATTATCAGACTTGTAGGTTTTAAGCTGAAAGTCAGTTTCTAAGAAAGAAAGACTTGACTTATGAATGTATATGGAAAGTCCACAAGGCTAGAGGGTCGTGGGGTCTTAGGGGAAATGGACCATTATCTTCAATGCAAATATCAAGGCCACTGTGAGGCTAATACCTACTTGTCTAGTTTGCAGTATGTAGTGGAAGAGCAGCGTCAGTTCCTCTCCCAGACAAGGAATCCTTCTGGAAGTATTGTTTCATTTGCTTTGCAACTTTGGTGTCAATTTCAGGGATTGGTGTCGCAGATTCATGTTCACAGAATCACAGAATATGCTGAGTTGGAAGGTACCCAGAATGGTCATTGAGCCCAACTCCTGGCCTGCACAGGGCCATCCCTAAGTCAGGATTTCACACCATGTGCCTGAAAATATTGTTCAAACCCTTCTTGAACTCTGTCAGGCCGGTGCTGTAACCATTTCCCTGGAGAGCCTGTGCCAGTGGGAGAAGAAGCTTTTTCTAATATCCAACCTAAACCTCCTCTAACACAACTTCAGGCCATTCCTGTCACTGGTCACCACAGAGAAGAGATCAGTGTCTGCCCCTCCTCTCCCCCTCAGGAGGAAGCTGTTACTGCAGTGAGGTCTCCCCTCAGTCTTCTCTTCACCAGGCTGAACAGATCGAGTGTCCTAAGATGCTCCTCATAAGGCTTTACCTCAAGGTTCTTCACTGTCTTCGTTGCCCTCTTGTGGATCGTCTTTATACCTTTTGTATATTGTGGTGCTCAAAACTGCTCACAGCACTTGAGGTGAGGCCACCCCAGTGCAGAGCAGAGGGGACAATCCCTTCCCTTGCCCGGTGGCAATGCTGTGCCTGATGCCCCCCAAGACAGGGTTGGCCCTCCTGGCTGCCAAGGCACTGCTGGCTCATGTTCAACCTGCCATCAACCAGGACCCCCAGGTCCATTTCCATGGCACTGCTTTCCAGCCTCTCATTCCCCAATCTGTATATACATACAGGATTGTCCCATCCCAGGTGCAGAATCCGGTACTTTCCCTTGTTGGACTTCATACAGTTGGTGATTGCCCAGTTCTCATTTTTTGAGGACTCTCTGCAGGGCCTCCCTGCCCTTCAGAGAGTCAACAGCTCCTCCCAGTTTTGTATCTGTTTGCTTATAGAAATGAGTTTTGGGTGTGCTGAGGTTACACACCAAACCAAGCTGTGAATTAAGAAGCAGAAAAACCAAAAAGAGAAATGTGTTTTCTGTTTGGCTGTTCCTGCTGCAAGATGCTGCAGGCCCAGAGTACTTGGAAAATGCCTGCTGCTTTTTGTACCAAATGTTCATTATGTCCTTTGTCCTTGCTCATACTTGAGTGAGCTGACCTGATACCCAAAACAGATCTCCAGGACCTGGAGACAAAATCAGCAGCTGGGACAGCACAGGAAATGGAATTTCCTTGGCCCTCTGTAGCAAATGCTGTTAGGACTACTTTCTGAAAATCCTATCTCTTATATATTAACAATAAATTATTTTCAGGTCGTGGCTTTGAGGGTCCAAGTGTGGCAGCTGCTGTCAGCAAGTGGATTATGAATTAGGTAGTTGACAGTCCCACCAGTGAAAGCTGTAACAGGGCTGTTCCCAGGTGCCACAGGACCCTTCCCAGGTGTCCCCCAAGAGAAGAGCAGTGCATCAGTGCTGCTCCTATTGACAGAACCGTGGGTTGTAGATTGGGTTTCCACCTTCCCCTGTGTTTTGGTTCCCCTATTCTTCTCCAAAATGCCTTATCGACTCTGCGGTCTTATAGCAATTTACTTTATCTGGATGTTGGACATTTGGATAAAGAGAGAAAGGATAGGAAATTTGGATAAAGAGAGAAAGAGGTGCAGTAAAAATTGCAGGCAAGCTGCAAATAAGCACTTATACTACTTGTGCTATTGTTAATATTGAATATAATACTTGGTGCAGAAGTTCATGTGGCTGGTAAGACATCTAGATAGGAGTCATGGAGGTACTTAAAATGGTATTATTATGAGTTACTTAACAGCAACTACTGGAAGAGAGAGGTTTTTCTTAATGCATGAGAAATTATTAGATTTTGATACTGCTTATATTTTATTCAGTACAGTGTTTTTGAATGCCAGGCAACCCTACTGTATACTGTGAGCAGATCATGTATTTGTGGCAGGATCGAGGAAAACCGGTGACAATTTGAAACAACTGGAAACTGAAACAAATTTAACTATTTATTTAGAGCATTAATGTATTTATCTCTTTGGAACTTAAAGAAGTGGCACCATAATTCAGCAAAGCTCCCATTCACCTCTACTCAATAACAAAACAAATGCTGATCCATGAAGTGTGCTGAAACACAGCGGAAAGAAAGAGTATTTCATCACTATGTTTTCCCTCTGCTCCCCTAATTACAGTAGTAGGGACTTACCTGGCTTTTTCTTCCACTTTTTTTTTTGCAGTAGGGGCTTCCTGGCGTTACCTTTTCGGTTTTTTCCTTCTAAAATTTACAGCTTGCTTTGGTGAGTAACACCATTTGGCAAGGGAGAACAGTGCTTGCAGAGAAAGGCCACAGGTTATAGAGGAGAGATGCCAGGGAAAGCTTGGCACTGCTGATGTTTCTCTTACACCCTATACCAGCTGCTACTTCCATTTTTTTTGGTCTGATTGCTAAAACTTGTATTGAAAATTCAGGAACTTTTGCAAATATTTTATTTCTCTGCTTTAAAAAAACCCAGATTGCTTTGTGCAAGTGTAACTGTTGAAAAATAGCATCCTGACTCAGAAACTCCAATTTTCCATTACAGTATATATTCTCTTAATTGATCACTTTACCTTTTTTTTTTTTTAAGGAAATGTGAATAACTAAATGAAATAACTAAATAAACTATATTCTTAGTCCATCACAAATGTAATCATATTGCTGTTAGATTGTAACTCTGCTATTTCTTTCTCGTCTGGCAAATGCTTCATCTACTCTAATCCATTCTTGTTTCCCATTCACTTTCAGTTTGGCTCCCCCAAATTCCCATGCCAAGGAGTTATGCAGGACATTCCAGTTTGATGATCAACATAAGGCATATAAAATTCATAATATACTGGCCATAGTGCGATCCACCAATGAAGATCTTCGACAACAGAGCTGAGTATCAGCCAAGTCGACATTTCCTAGAACATTTTCTGTATTATTTTTATGAATTGACACAAAAGAATATTTCTCCTACAAGCTGTTCCAAGGAAATACTTGGGAAATACTTAGAAATTATTAAATTATTCATTGTGAATGCCTGAAGAAAACATTTATAGGGTTTTCACAAAGTCCTCAAAACTTGTAATTAAAGTAGTAAATATTTTTCATTAAATGGGCCATGTACTGCAGGGAGCACGTATATCTTCCTGAGAGGAACAAGAATCTATTCCCTCAGGCAGCTTGGCTGTAAATAAATATAAGG
The DNA here is from genome assembly GCA_013398055.1 of Ifrita kowaldi. Taxonomy (NCBI): domain Eukaryota; kingdom Metazoa; phylum Chordata; class Aves; order Passeriformes; family Cinclosomatidae; genus Ifrita; species Ifrita kowaldi. The sequence continues at coordinate 183,072 of VZRS01010090.1, read as the reverse complement.
CTACATATAACATTTCAGAAAGCAAGCAGAATCCAATTTAGTCAGTGAGAAGTAAAATAGATAAATAGAGAACACCATTATCTCTTTGGCAATATATATGTATAATTTTAAGTTAACGTAAGGTTATGAGGATGAGGACGGAAGCTATGCAAAACCAGGCACTTTCGGACCACAAAATGAAAATGTCTGGTGGAAAAGATTAATGCAAAATATCTAAGCTAATCCAACATTTACTAGGAAAATTCAGGTCAAACCTGGGATTAGTGCTTTGTGTTCTCTACTGATAACCTTGATGTTTTCGTACTTACCTTTCTCACTCATACAGTTACTTAAGCCCCATATTCTTTATGTAAAGAAACCCCAAACCATGCCTTGTACAGCTCCTAACTCTTCTGTTAGCAACAACAGAACAGTGCTAGCCTGGTGCCTTGAAAAGCTTCAGCTGAGTAAGTATCAGAGATGGCACTGAGCAGCTGTTTCTCTGGGCAAAACTCATCTGTGCATCTGTGAGCAGTTGGGCTCTTTGTTATTTGGTATCTGAGTGGCAGCAGCAAAGTGAGGGTGAAGGAAGAGGGCAGATTACATAAAAAATCCCTCAGATTTTTTTTGCCAGATATTTTTTGCCTCTCTGAAGCATCTGCTAAAGTGTGCTGATTTTTTATACCATTATAGAAATGTTGTTTTGCTAATGTTAACAAGATCTTAATATAGATTCTGTTGAATTGTTTTTGAAAATCTTTTCTTTGTAGCAAATTTTTGGTTTGTAACAAATGCTTTTTGACAAGTTGGTATGTCTTTGCTGCTTTGATGACAAACTATCCATGTTTTGCTATGATATAAAACCTTAAAAAATCAGAATTAATTCACAGGCAAAGAAAAAGTTATAAAATTGTGCTTTGAGAGAGAAAACAGGGGCACAAAGCAAACATTTCAGAATTTATTTGCCCAAAAATAAGTGACAGCATATGTAATTTTATGTTCATTTAAATTATTTGCAAATTTAAGTCACGTTCAGCAATCAGAGCCTCATGAAACAAAGAGAAAATAACTGAGATGACAGTATTTTGTTTCAACAGAAGTGAGGTCCTTCAGCCTGTCCTCATTCACTTCAGCATCAAAATGTTCCTATGTTCCCTAGCAGAACAAAGATAATTTTTAAACTCTTCTCTCCACCAAATCCTGAATTCTGGCACTCACAAAGTAAGGTTCCATTGGAAGGAAATTCGATATTCAAAGGAAACTTCTCCGTTTCCTTATGACTGCCATGTAAAACTCCAGAGTCTCAATATCCTGGCACTTCTGAGGTAAGGGCTATGAGGAACAATTGTATGTAAATTAAGTAAAGACCCCTCTGAGCAAAGCACTTCTAAGCCAGGCTAAAATGCGTTTTCAGATGTTTCAAACCAAGCGGTTTCCAGTGTGGAGTCCTAGTAGGAAGTGTACATTTTAACAACTGGAGAAAGCCATTTTCAAAGGCAAAAAGAACAGAAAAAGGGGAGGCTGGCTTAAAAAGAACTATTTAGTGTAATGAGAGGGAAAGCACAATAGTGCCAAGGCAGCTTACCTGCTCTACAGTGCAGGCAGAGGAGTTAATTTTGTCTTAATATGTTAAAGAAGAATTATTGGTCCATTGATACAGTACAGGAATGTTATACTGGAAAAAAAAAAAGAAAAAAAATCACCTTTATGAAGGAAGAAAAAGGGAAGCCAAGGAGTTGTTAACTAATTAGTTTGTCAATAATCCCTGTAAAGAAAAAACAGGAAAGGTTACTGAGCAGGTAAACTGTTGATTCATATTTAGGAGGTAACAAGAAGATGAGCAGCAGTCCTCAGATAATGTCAAGAATAAATTGCATGAAAGCTATCTGATTTCCTCAGGCAAGAGAGTATCATGTTTACTGGATATGAGAGAAATAGTAGTTGACATATTTCTTGGCTTCGGTAGGGGTTTTTACAGAGTCTTTTCGTGACACTCATTTGCAAACTACTGAAGCCTGATGCTCAGGAAACTCTTACAAGGTGTAATACTGTACAATATTATTCTGAAAAAGAAGAGGCACAGAATAGATGTTAAACCTGTTACCCTGAAATGCTGTGTAGTACAGGACTTCTTACGGAGGTCACCTGGAGTCTGGCAGTCTACAATTACTGATAGGACATGACAATCTATGGCATATGTAATATGATATTCTAAGTACATTTACACATTACACAAACTTGTCAGGTATGCTGCAGGAATGTTGAAGGGCAGGAGTCAAACCCGTGATAAAAACTACAAAATGGCCATGATAAACTACAAAAATGGTCTGGAAAAAAGCTGGATGCTATTCATTTGGGATGACCACATTTAGGCAGAAAAAATCAACTGCAAGTGTGGAGGATGGGGAACAAGAAGTGGCTGCTTTCTGGAAAAAGATCTGGGGGTGGGGGAGTTACAGTGACACAAACCCTGAGTATGAGCCAATAATGTTGTACTGCTGCAAACAGGCAGCATACTGGGGTGTAGGAGGAGGATAGCTGTGTGGAAGATACCTGGAGAAATCCTCCTTCTGTTGCTGGCACACAGAAGATCTCAGCTGTAGTATTTTGCCTAGTTTGAGGCAGTCCCCTTCTAGGAGGAGGTGGAAAAGCCAACAGAAGAAATTTTGGGAGAGAGCAGCAAGAGCAGCTGAAAAACAAGGTGTGCAGGAGTTCAGCCAAGGAGCTGCTGGTGCTCAGTCTGGCAGAGACAAGACTGAGAGAGTGTGTATTTGTCCCTTCAGTTATGTTACATCAAAGGTGGTGGCAGACAGGAAAGGAGTAGTCTGATCTCTCTGTCCACAGCGAGTAGATCAAGGAGAAGAATCCTTAACCTGTAGTAAAGGAGCTTCAGACACGAAGGAAAACTTTCTAATCATGAGGAGAGTGAGATACTAGGGGACACTGCCTGGGAACAGGTAGGGGCTTGTGCCATCTCTCCTGGAAGATTTCCAGGGTGGGTTAAAGTGGCTGCATGAGTTTGGTCTCCCAATAGAAGGTAGAGGAGAGGATGGGTGATCTTGCAAGCTCCTTTCCTCCCTGTTTCCTGCGTTGCTCTGGCCCTTGTCCTGGAAAAACAGGGTTTGTATTTCCCTGAAGAGGTCACCTGCTTAACTCCACAGCAAGACAGCTCAACACAAGCTGCTGTTGGGGGCATTACAGCACCGTATTTTGGGCACATTTTAATATTGTAGGCATTACCTGCTCCTATTAAACAGACAAGGTGTCAGAGCATCTTTCATGGTGCTGCAGAGCAGCTTTACATCATAGTAGGCTCTGACCTTTTGGATCCAGGCAAGCTGTCGGGCTCTGAGCTAGGTGTACTGTCATGCCTGTGGTCCTCGTGATGCTTTGTGTCTGTCAGGATTAGGACTGTAATTCCTGCTCATGTTTCAAGTTTGCAACTTGTGAAGCTTCTTTAGGGTGCATGGCTCCAGGTAGTACTTTAAAAGAGCCCCAGTTATTATGTAACCTTATTTCACATAAGGAGGTTTATCTTTCTTATGTTTTACTTTTTAAATATCCCTTGCTGTATCTGAGAACAGCTGTGGGCTCAGCAATCGTGTCTTCCTGAAATGTTACAGTGGAAGAGCTCTGTGAGAGTTTGGCTGCACCTGGAGTAATTCACACGTTGTCGCTAAACCACTGTACAACAATCTACTGTAATCTGAGCAAATATCATTCACTTTTTCAAAGGGGTTTGTATGGCATAGAATGGTGGCATTTTAACTGATAATTTCCAAAAGTTCGTCATCCAATAAAAGCTGGTCACAACTCAGTAAAACTGAATAGGTTTAAGTAAAATTATTAGCAATGCTTACATGCTTTAAACAAGAGAAGGGATGTATTTTAAGGGTATAAGGTGGTAAATGACATAAAACTTCATGGAACTTGTGATGGCATTTTAATTCAGATATGTGTTGACAAAAAAAGGTTTAGTTCACTTGGCATCTTTTATCAGCCTTCAGCTTTTGTATAGGCTCAGTATCTTCTCTTACCTCTGCCTTGCTATTGTGAATCTGAAGCGAAGTTTTATAACATGCGCAGAATTGGATAAGCAATGCACTGACACTTTTAAGAACTGTATAGCAAAATCATTCTAGAGGCAACCCAGGTGGTGATTATGTAGTCAAAAATCACTCCACTCAAATTAAAATGAATCTTCCTCTGTGAGGCAACTTATGAGGGAAGAAGGCTCCACTAGTTCATTGTGTTTCATAGTTTACAGGTAACAGAATCTTTCAGGAGGAAATTTGAACTTTGCTGCAAAGGATTTGGGAATAGTAATTTTTACTCTATTTGCAGGAGATACAATAGTGCTAGAGAAAAAGATGTGTTCAAGAAAGGATGTCATATAAAAGTGGTCTTTTTTTCCCAGATTCCTTAGTACCAAATGAGTAGCTTTTTTATTCCATTTCAAATCCTGCACTTGTAGGATGGCCCATAGTGTTAGCAAGAGACCCATCCTGCACATCTCTCCTAATCCTGCAAGGCAAGCTTGATTTTATTCACTTGGCCAGTCTGCTCGCCTCCCTGATTTCTCTTGGTCTTTATACTTTCATTAGCTTATGTGAACTTATTTACACACTGCGTATTTTTATGCCGTGAAATTACTTTTGTTGCAGTCAGCTGCTCGAAATCTCTATGTTGAATGAACCCATGTCTTTAGAAATGGTCTGCTTTGCCAAGGGCCATGCAAGTTAACAACCTCATGGGTGATTTTCAGCTCAGGGATGCTCTGTAGTTTTGCTTGGAAGTGTTGCTCTACCTTCCTTGTCATTACTTTTGCAACTTTTTTTGAAACAGGTTACCCTGAGGGAATTGTGCGGTGTTCTACATTTTGCTGTAACCTGGCAGATCTTCCTTCTTGTCGTACTGTTCCCCTGGGAAATCAGGAATGTTAATGTTGTTAGGTTTAGAATATCATTATGACCATATTTTGTGCAGATGGCGAATATGACTACTACTGTAGTAATGCTTACGATGACTGATGACTTATTAAATATATATATATATGTATGGGTCTTTTTCAAATGTGTGTAAGAGTATATACACAGAAGGAGAGAGGTAGAAAAATCCTTGTTCTGCATATTCACTTTGGTTTAGTTTTCTGATTGATTTCCTATGGGTAGGATAGAGACTTCTAATAGATGATTTTTATTTTCTAGGTTTGTTTTTTGGTTTTGGTTTGGTTTTTGGGGGAGTTGTTTGTTTGTTGGCTGGGTTGGGGGGGTGGGGGATGTTTAGCATGTGTCTTTATTATTTTCTTTTAAAGAAGGGTGAGTTTCTCTGGAAGTCAGGCAGCCTGGGGTAGAAATATGTTATGTATGGATTTGCTACCTAAGGATTTCCCTGCGTATCAGGAGAGGAGTGGGCCACACAGCTTCAGAACAGATTTGTTCTGTGTTATGCTAATCCCAGCAGTGCTATTTCCAAGCTGTTAGAGGAGAAGCAGGCATTTGCTTTCACTGAATGCTATAATATTGGGAGGACTAAAATATAATATTATAATACTAAATAATATTCAGCATACTGAAATATTTGTGAGTAACACAAAGTTTACCACCTGCTGGAAATGTTTTTTTCCAAATTCTGATTTTAAAATGTAATTAATAGATACTTTTAGTAAGGACAATTATATGAGGATGTTTTTGTTCTTTTTGGGAGTAAATTGGTTTTACTATGAAATTTACATTCGTGTTTTGGCATTTAGGTGTTGTTTGTATCTGGATGTAAGACTCGAAACAGTGGATTAAATCCATAGCATATTTCAGAGCTGCTTTTGCAATGACAACTTCATTTCCAGCACAGTCTAAAAACCTTCCTATAATTATATGATGTCCTGTAAATAAGCTATCTCCAGAAGGCTATAGAGAATTAAATTACCGAGGCAATATACAGTACAACAAATAGTGCTGCAAAGACATTGTACTGCACTTGAACAAGGGCAACCAGATTAATTAAAAGATCAAAGATAGAGGAAATGGAGGAATGTACATTTTAAGAAATCTGAAATGAGACAGAGAACAAGTGGAAATGGAAGACTTCTTTTAAAAGAAAGAAAATCTTTGAGTGATAGATGAGACTGGGTGGCAAAAAGGTGTCAGGCTCCCAAGAGGTAGAGTTGCCCAGGAAGCCAAAGTAGCCCCAGAGGTGGCTAGAACTGAGCAAAGCCAGGGACAGAGTGCCAGGAGGGCAGGGCTGGCTCCTGACAGAGGTGCCTTGGACAGTCACTGAGGACTGCAGGAGGGAACAGCCAGTTTTATTTTCTGTACTTCTGCCCGAGTCCTGGACAGGTGGCCTGTGGGCAAGACAAGGAGATGCAAAGCAGCACCATTTCAGGTTGAGATGTCTTCTCAGAAAGAAGGTTGCACTCCCCCCCTTCATCCCTTAGGCAGAACAGCAGACTCCCGCTCTCCCCATTTTGGGACTGATTTGGCCCTCTGTTTTCTCAGCCCAAAAGAACACAGTCTCAACACTGATGGCATCAGCCTGAATCAGGGCTGCCCCCTACTGCCAGCAGCTCCTTGCAAGGTCTTTGCTGCGTGTGATGGCATGTTTCTTCTGGGTAGTAGTCAGTGAGACCCCCAGAATGATACTGCCAACTTCACATTTTAAACATGCCATTTGGAACTGAGCTGGTTAACGGGACGTGTCATCAACAACAAGAGCAGAGCATCTCTGGGAAACAGGGATACTTGTTATGATGGTCACTTGCCAATGATTTACTACTTTATTTTTTCCTTGTACAAACTGCAGGTCAAGATTGTTATACGATCATCATGAAGTACGTTAGTATGAAGCCATAAATGTCTGCATTCAGAGCAAATTACAGCATGTCAGCGGTGCTACATGGTCTGTTACAATGTGACATTGCTTATGGTGTGACTCTGCTGAGGAAAAATTACTCTTTGGGAATGAAAAATGATTAAAAGCTCCCAAACAAGTCTCTTAATAAAACATACATAATAAGTGGTAGGGACTTTGCTCTTCTTTCTTTTTCTTTGCATTTTCCCTCTGTTTGTGGGGAGGGGGTCTGCCCCTCTCAGCTTCGAAGGTAGGTGACTTTCATAGGAAGATATGTAAGACAGACAAATCATCACCTTCACTGTTGTTTCTTCTGGTGTTGTTTCCTAAGCTGTGTTGCAGTGAGTTTCTATTTCTCATGTTTCCAGGTAAACCTGGTGAGAGAATCCGTGGTGACTGGATTCTACCTCTGTTCTTTGCTACAGTGTGTGTAGTATTATTAATAATAATATTGATATTTAATTTGAGAATGTTTATTCTTACTCTCTCTGACAGTATCTATTGCAAGCTACAGAAATGGTAGATACATGACTGAATTTTAAAGAAGGTTACATACTTTCTATTATCTTTGATAATTCATTAGCAACTATAAAAGCAGGAAAGGAGAATTCTTGTTTTACTAAAAACCTGGGAAGGAAAAACGAGAACTAGAGAGAACTAAGAATGACTAAGTACAGAAGTGGAACACAGCAGGGGAAAATTTAAGATCACTTTTCTGTTAATAACTTCAAAATTTCTTGAATTGTATATGTAGAAGTAATCTTCTAATATGTAGAAGAAGTTTTAATCTTTCCCAGCAAGGAAAAGAAAATCACTGTTTTGTGAGCCATGTAACAGGGTGCCCCTGAATTAGCTGTGTGCAGGGTGTTGGATGCATAGCTGCAGTGCCATCCACTGAAGCTATGCGGTTTTTTGCAAATGTTTACTCTTTTGTTGAGGCCAGTGGTTGCCAATGCTTCACAAATCAGCCCAAACAAACTGCTAGGCTTCAAATTCCTCTAATAAGTTCTCAATAATCTACCACTTCTAGTTCATCTTTCTGAGAGATAGTAAAATTCCTTCTATCATCTTAAAGTTTCTCTGCTGGGTTGCATGGAATTGAGGAGCTTCCTGTTTGCCCTCCATGGGGCTGAATTAGAGAACGTCCAAAGGAGAGCAGCAAAGATGGTGAAGGGCCTTGAGGGGAAGGTGTATGAGGAGCAGCTGAGGTCACTTGGTGTGTTCAGCCTGGAGGAGACTGAGGGGAGACCTCATTGCAGTCTGCAGCTTCCTCAGGAGGGGAAGAGGAGGGGCAGACACTGATCTCTTCTCTATGATGACCAGTGGCAGGACCCATGGGAATGGCCTAAAGTTGTGTCAGGAGAGGTTTAGGTTGGATATTAGAAAAAGCATCTTCTCCCAGAGAGTGTTTGGGCACAGGAGCAGGCTCCCCAGAGTCTCCCAGTGTTACAATTGCTGCTATTTAGGATTATTGCTCTTTCTGTTCTGTGGATACCTGACAGCTGTTCTGGGAATGGCACATCCATGGGTAGTGACCTCTGACCTTTGATCTGGAGTTATAGCAGTCCGTCTGCCCAGCTGGTGCTCTCCCAGCTGTCCCTGTGGCATGTGCTTCACAGCGCCGTCCACCAGCCTCCTTCTCCTGCTGGTGCTGGGCTGCTGTGCACCTCCTGGGAATTTGCAGTGGAGTCATCTAGCTTGAAAAGTGCTGATTCCTTCCTACTTGCCTTGCCTTTGCACTAAGCTATTTTTAGAGCTGAATATCCAGGTGAAGATTATGTATGCATAGGTTTCTGTTTGAGGCTGAACTGCTTTATTCTGATGTGTTGTAGTTTGGTTTCTCTTTTGAAGGCAGTGTGTTGGATAGTACAACACCTGCTTCTGTTTACACATTATATTGCCAGCCAAAGAATCAAAATGCATTTGCATAGGCCAGGTCTTAGAATATGGGGGAGTCCCCTGCTGTGTGACATGCCTCCTGCCACTGAAAGTGAACAGACCCTCTCTGTTTTTTCGCAGACTGATGACTCCCCCCTCTGCTCTGTTGCTCAATTCGCACTGTATGATGCCGGCATATCTCATGCCCTAGGGCAGGTAAACTGATACACTACTTTGCTTTTCCCTGTCCTTTCTCATGAAATGCTGTTCCTCTCAGGATGTTGTTCCATAATTCTGCTGGGACAGTGCAGAAGTCCCCTTGGATGAAATCCAGTCTTGAGGGGAGACCTCATCTCCCAGCAGATGGAAGGAGATACAGGGTGTACATTTTGCTCCTTGCAATCTGCATAGTCGTGCAGTGTGAATTTTTGAGTACCTGTAAGAACATTTAATTTTTGCTATTTCCCCAGATTACCTTTAGCCTTCAGCAAGGAATGGTAAGTTATTGACAGAGGCTCAAGTCTTTTCCTTCTGTTCCAAGGATTAATGGTGTGGCGATGCAGAAAGTACATGCTGCTTGGCATTTATACTGCCAGCAGTGAGCAAGAGGTTTCAGTCTCTGCATAAAGCCTTCTGTTTTGTCAGGACTGCTATCACGTGTGCTGAGCTAGCGGCTCTGGGCTAAGGCTGCAGTGCTTGGCCTCTCTGGCATAGTGGTGCAGTACTGGTTAGTTCATGGGTGAGCTTCTCATCAGTATTAATCATAAAGTAGTATCCTAAGATTACAATTTTGCTTAGTTCTTTATTTACCCAGACAAACGTCTGGTGCCAGGTCTTGGACCATCCCCCCTGCTCACTGGCATGTGCTAGCAGCCTCGAGCACCCTCAGAGTCTGCTAAGCTGTGTGAAGCATACGGAGGTGTGACTGATTGTTACTTGAGTCCTTTTGTCTCATTGGTCTGAGCATTTCCTTGATAACCGGGCTGGCGTCTTTCACACGTCCTCCAATACCTGATGTTTGGTGGATAGGCAGACCCACCTCCCCTGGTGTTCTCCAAATACTTGTTAAGAATTGAATGTAGCTTAATAGCATGTTCCTGGATTGTCTCTACCTCACTCTGTTTCTCCTACAACAGTGTCCTTGCTGAAGCTTTGACACTTGGTTCAGTTTACACTTCACCTCTAGACCCTGGCTGGTGTTTAAAAGAGATTGAAGTCAGCAGTACTTATAAAATCTCTTTCAAATATAGTGAGGAGCCTCATGGCCTTTCTCAATATGATGGGACTTCTCAATGCCACAGAAAGTGATAATTTTGTCCTAGGGTAAACAGGGTGCTGTGTTTTTGATGGGTTCTAGATAAGAATAATTCCTACTAAATAGGAATTTATATTCAGAACTTTGGTCCATGATTTTATGCCTGTGAGGCCTTCCAGCCAGAGGGCCTCCTCCTGAAATTAGGCTGTTGACTCTCTCTCGGTAGGTGTGATTGCATTACTGTCAGACCCATCTTAATGACTCCTCTGCGGTTAACAAAATCAAGTGCTTCCGGAAGCTTGGGCTGCATACAGAGAAAGCAGAAGACTTATTGCTTGAGCTCTAATCACCCAGCACCTTGAGGGCACCATCCTGCTGTCATCTGCCAGAAGTACTCTCAGACGTTGGCTTACTCTGCACTTCTGCCATGTGATGTGGAAGGACATCCCTCATGTCTACTTCTACAGACACTGAAAGGCAGTCTGCTTTTTTATGGATATCTTAGGGGCCATATTTTTGTGTAGCAGTCACAGATTGCCTCTGTGACATAACTCTTGGCCACCGTTCTTCAGGCCAATGGTGCCACTTAGCAGTGCTGCGGGAGATTACATTGCAGTGACTCCCCCATCCAGCTAGAAAGTTAATTGGTCATCCTGGTCTGACAGCAAATTTGCAAACTTAACAGCTGAATTGTGGCAGCTTGTTCAGGTAGTGCTGAATATCTTGCTCTTTGCTACATTCACACTGCAGCTCGGTCACATCTGGAAATGATAAGGTAGGTACAACTGTGGTCTGGATTGGAAAGAAAGAGGTTGACCAGTCCCATTGTCCAGTGTTAATGAGGAAACACTGGGAGAAGGGAATAAGCTGTATTTTTCTTCTCCCTTAACAGGCAAATTCATTCCTCTTTTTTCATTTCTGGGTTCTCTCAGTTTAGGCCTAATCTCCTCATCCTGTTCCAGTAACACCTCATTTTGAATTAGTCCCAGAGTGGCCTTCCTACCTGGAAGAATTTATGTATGTTCAGATGGTGTCTCTGCAGTGCTGCCTTGTAAGCTGGAAACATCCACAGAAGTTTTGTCTCTAAAATGATTCCTTTATTTTTCCAAGGTTCTCTATAGCATGGAACTTCCAAGTTTATAATGAAAGTATTTATTTCTTATACTGAGTCTTTCCCTCTCATTTGAGAGTCGGGTAAAAAAAAATCCAGTACCTCTTTTTAGTCCCATTCTGTGCAAGAACAAAAATTGTGAAAAACTTTTACTGTGTGTTCAAATGTTTCAGGCAGTGTATTCGACAACTGTGTCCTCATTTGCTTTTTATCTTCATGTCTGGGTGGGCAAGTTCCCGGGAAGACATCAGGTGCATCTTAAGGAGAGAACGGGAGTCAAACATAATGCTGAGCTGGCATGTGTGTCTGCCTGTGTTGGCCCAGGGATTTCCCAGGCTGGTTCTCCAGTCACGTGCCCCCAGTGCCACTCTCTCTTCCTCTGTGTGCTGGGTTTCCTTGAACTGCTTTTTGTTTTAGTGCAAGGAGCTGGTAGTTACATACTGGTGATGTCATGAGGGAAACATTATCAGCTTGAGCAAGGGTGATAAAAGAGAAGGTTCAGCTGAACCCACTACGTTTTCTTTAGGTCTATTTGGTTCATTTAGCCTTTTATTAGATGAAAAACACACTTTCAACTCCAGGCTCCAAAGCAATTCACAAACACTCTATTCAAGAACACTTTACTGTTTTGAAACTTGCTGATGTTGAGTAAATGAGAAGCAAATCATGGCCTAAAGAAAATGCCAGTCACAAGAAGGGACAGAGACACAGGAAAAGGAAAGGAAAAATATACGTGCAAAAAAAAAAGGTACAAAGTGCATGAATGATGCTTCACTACTCTTCTCAGCTTAACTTACTCCTGAACACAAAATGAGTCTCAGTCTTCAAAGACGTATCGTGGAGTGATTTAACTCTGATTGTTCTCAGCTTTGTTCTGAGCTGTAAGGTGCTCTGTGGACATTTCCAGCTACTTCTCTACTCTGAGTACATGAGGAGATTGAGACTCCTAAGGATGAATTTCTGGAGGGTGGCTGGTCTCTGTAATTCTTACAAAGACCCTTAATCAAGAGAGAATATGGAGAATAGTTGCAATTTAATCTAACTACGTTCTCTATAAAGATTAGCGGGTAAAAGAATGACCTTACCTGTTAATGGCAGAGATTACAGCCTTGAAATGTTTGTACTGGCCTAGCTCTTTGCACATTGAACTCCAGTTTTCTCCTTGCTCAGAAAATGGATTTTTCATTGCTTTAACTCTGTGTGCTGAAAAACACAGGTCTCTGGGACTTGTACACTGAAAACAAACTGGATTTTCTTTAGGGTGCAGGCAGTTGCTGATAGGTGTGATCTCCCTGCAAAAGGAGGCAAAAAGGCATGGGGATCACTAATTTAGGAGTAGCATTGCTGCTCTAGGGTCTGGGGAATGAGATGGTGACTATTTCCTACTCAATTTTCATTGTGTTCATACCTGTACTGTGATGCCATGCAGATAATGTTTTTTTTCCCTAGAAGTCCTAATAGGTAATTACAAAGCACATGGATTTAGTAAACTTTATAATAATGGCAAAGAAGCAATAGTAATTATTTGTCTGTTCTGCCATTTTTAAAAAGGTGGTTTTTTTTGTAATCATCATGACCATGTGTGTTGAACGTAAAATAATTCTATATAATTTAGAATATCTTGCATTTGCCACGACTGGTATGGTAAGATCAAGTAAAGAGGCTTTCTTGGGTAGTCATTCAAGGTAAAACGAGTAATGCCCAGGCACTGCACCACATGAGTCTCAGCCTGGTTTTCCTTCTGTTGGTTTAAACCATAGAGCTTTAAGGTCAAGTAGGTCTCTGAAACAAATTTGATTCTTTGTATTAAAATCAACTCTGTCTACGTCAGACATTTTAATTGTGCTTGTGCAGATACTTCTGCCTAGACAGATTAAACATTAAACACATAATGAATAATGCAGCTGTCTCACAGTACTGTGATCTTTATGTGAATAAAAAAGCCATAAATTGCCTGGGTATTGAACTGGCACAACATTTGCCAGTTTAATTTGCCAGTGATTTCTGCAGTAACAGCTTATGCAGGGCAAGCTGGATGATATAATGTTGAATATTGTATGTTTTTTAGAGAAGAAATGTGTTTGTCCATCTCCCAATGCAGGAACAGAGCTGTGCACTTGTCTGTTCCCTGACAGCTAACACAGCTGTCTGGACAGCCAAGGTTTAATGTAGCTCTGCACATCATTGTGGAGAGAAGTCAATAGATGGAGAGACCCATGTGAATTACATCTTGATCCATGGAAATAAAATGGACAATGCCTTCGGTAAAGAGCTTTTCAGTAGTGACCTTTAGTTTCTACTATTTTTCTTCGGGGATGCATTTCACTTCTTTCTCTTGCCACACAATGTCACTTTCTCCAGCTGATTCTGCAGTTTTTTCTGTTGAGCTTCAGCTACCCCTGCCATTACTTCCTTGCCTTTCCTCCCTTGCCTTTCCTCCTTCCTATCACTGGTATAACCTAGCCTGCTGGCTGCTGTGTGACCACTGGAAAATTTTGCTTTTTTCCTTCACTTCTTTTGCCTATGGATGTATTTTCTCTTTCATTTTTAGGTAAAAATAGATGTTTCCAAAATTTGTCTGAAAACATCTCTGCTGCTGAAGTTGCAGTTACACAGAGGTTATATCCTTTAATCTTCAGGATTAAGGTGGAATGTTCATTCCCATTTGCCTTGCTGGGAACTGAGCCCTAGTGCAGAACATTTCTTCTTTAAAGAAAAAACTTTAAAAAGGGAGAATTTCACTTTTAAAATTAATCACCATGGCAACCTTTACAGTGAGTTTCCAAACATAGGAAGTTGCCTTTAAGAAGCATCCTCAGCTAAGAGGAAGGTGAGTTTTTACAGCTTCTAGCAATGTTCCCACAGAATATAAGATTTTACAAGAATCCGTTAGAAGGACTTTTATATGCAGAAAGGAAGTTAAATGATCCTGGTGACTCAAATTTTTTTCATATGGATGCTGCATGCTAACTAATTTCTTCATAATGCTGGCTTAAAATAGACTTGGAGAACTAGATGGAGCCTGGTGGTAATATTTGTGATATCACTAGATTTCATCTAAGTAGATATTTAGTTAACAATTTGCCAACATTTCTCTCATGTTTAAAATCTTATTTTTCCTTTTTCTGCTTCTGGACTGCCTTTTCATGCAGATTCAGCATCTTAGTGGGAAATATTTTTAAAATCAGAAAGGAAAGTGAGGTAACAGAAAAGAGGGGGAGAAAACAAGTTGGTTATGCATTAAAAGAAGAAAATCCTTCACACATTACAGTTCAGTGAAATGTAACTTTAGCAGTCATCTCTCCGTTCCTCTTATTTCTCTCAGTACTCAGAAGGATTACTTTATATCCTATTTTTGATATTAGATCCAAGGAATATGTAATTTCTTTTCCCATTGGAATTTCCCCAGTGAACATATTGTACATCAGATGAAATCTAAACATTTTCCCTGAAATGCTAGCTCTGGTGTGTCGTTCTGAAATAATCAAAATAAGAGCATTTTAGAATTAAACTTTCTATGTCCAAAGTAGTTGTGAGACTGGGAGAAGGAGTTTACAGACTGAGGACTTCAGTCTCTGGGCAGATTTCAGAGTACGGTAAGAGGCTGATGGACTGGCAAGAGAAAGTCGCTTATAATTGAATTGCAAAAATACAATGGAAAACTAAAAAAATCCAAAAAAACCCCATCCAGCTGGTTCTGCCAAGGTTGAATATAATGATCCAAAAGCGTACCAGGGTGTGTGGGAGTGTTCCCACACTGCATGTAGGAAGCAGGAGGGCAGGTCAGAAAAGGACTTTCTTTTCTTCTTCCATGCAATCTGTAATTGTGAGGTCTTGAGCTGCCCAAGGGAGGCTGCCTGAGCCACACTGCCAGAGTCTAGAGGGGGCATGGTGGGCTTCGTCCATGAGCTCACCACCTGGGTTAATTATTGAGCTGTATGGCAACAGTTCACTTGTATTCCAGTGGTCTTGTTCCCCACTTGGAAAAAGCAAGCTGGTTCTGCTGGGATTAGGGCTAGCTGATGCTGTAAACACTCCAGTACTTCTCCATGCGTTGCACATCTGGAGGAAACAGATTATAAAGCATCTCTAAGCAGGGGAAAATTTTAGAAAGACTTTTTAAAATTTATTATATTAATGTAGCAAGTCATTTAAAGGTGACAGTCTTAAGTTCAATGCCTGAGTAGCTCAATTAAAAGTAAGCGCAGTTAAAAATAAGCTCAATTACTGCATTACTCATGTTATGTAATATCTTCAGAAAAGTTTCACTTTTAGAACCAAGTTAGCAATGAAGTTATTAACACTTATCTGAAATGCATAGTCTTTTGAGATATTTCTGCCATCACACAGTGGTATTTTTATTTCATGTGAAATGTGGTTAAGTAAAAGATTGCCTTTTGTGCTTTTGTAATGGAGGATAGCATCGGTGTGATCTGAAGGGTTGGGTTTTTTTATGTGTACAGGGTCCTGTCAAGAGCTTTATATTCAATTCCAAAGGCAGCTGAATCTTGACAGGGTGTTAGGTCAACAATCAGTTCAGCAAGCAGTACATTTGCAAAATACCTTTGAGGCCTGGGATGGTGTCTTCAAGAAAACCCATGGTGGGTCATGACAAGTGACTGCAAGTTGAACAAGAATCTTTCAAAAAAGAAGTGACTGTTGTGAATTACTGTGGCCAAGTTTCTAAAAAATTGGCTGACGGATTGACCGCATGCAGGTTGGCAGATGTTCTCCCACCCCTTCCGATAAATGGGATTTGTTGGTACCCAAGTGGGAGTCCCACAGGGATTATAGCTGGGTCACAATCTTTCTCATACCATCCGTCAGCACGTAGTAAAACCTCGTGCATAGTCTTTCTACTGAGAAAATTGTGTTGTCCTGCTTTTCCAGACAATACATTCATTTCTATGGAAAGGATGAACAGTAGACTTTGTGCATCATAAATAACAATCGTAGTTTTAGAATTAAGGCGATGCGATGAAATGAACTGTGCTTTAATGCAATAAGAGAGGAAAAAAAGAATTTTCATACATTTATAGTATCTTGCACTTGTAAAAATGAGGAAGAAAGCAGAAAGGGATTTATCACTTTGCATGAATTAAGAACATATGTGGTCTTTGTATTCCCTGAATGTGAATTTAGAGTCAGTGAAAATTATCACTGAATTCTAAACTGCAGATATTCAGAGACTGGATTGAAGTAACTGCTTTGAGATATTTTGTTTTGATTGAAGATAGTATAGAAAACATTTTGACATAAAACATTAAATTCCAAGAAGGAAAAAACAGCTATGGAACTGATGGGAGCACCAAATATCTCAAGCATGTTTGGACAGCAATTTTTAGGACTTAACGAATTTTTATGAATCATCTTGGTATTTGTATATGTTTTGGTTCTGATATATTTATCTATAAAATGGATTGTTAACTGGAAGACTTAAGAGAAAAATAAAGAAAAGCTCAGTATTTTCAATGGTGAAACTGTTTTTATCTTGCCTAGCTTAGATTTACATTTTAGAAGTCCCATAATGGAAAAATACATTTTGAGAGGAATAAGTTTTCACAGTTGCGAAGGCAGAAGCAAACCCAAAACCCAGCAGTTTTTGAAAAATAGAATGTGTCACGATCAGTTCCTTGCCATGGCTTGATCACTGAAGGTGTTATTGTCAGAAGTCATCAAGTGAAGACCATGCCCAGTTTTCAGAATGGAGAGGTGCCACAAAAGGAGATGGAAAACATCATGAACATTATCTGGAATTAGAGAACATGCTCTCTAACAGATTACATTCTCATCTAATATTAATTGTCTCACACTTTCATCCACTTCAGTTCTAACTCATCTACATATTTGACTTCTAGACACGGTGTATGCTTTATTGATTGAGGCATTAAAATCATATATGGAAATTTATTCCCAGATTTCTCTTCATGTAATTGTAATTATGACTGCTGTGATTCATCAAAACCCTTTTGTTAGCTGGCTCATATTGCTTTGCAAATGAAGAAAAATATTTCTGGTTGGTGGATAACCACTCATAGAAATTTAACAAGAATATTATTTCTAAACCCAGGCTTTTCAGGATTTAGAATGGTGTTCATAAAGGATTAGAAAGAGGAGCTGAGTCCAGTGGGACCCACGGTTTTCAGTGCCATTCTGATTCAGTAGATCAGATATAATGTGAAGAGGTACTCTTGGCTCTTTCTTTCAGGGGGGTATGTAAAACAGCTTTATGGAGTAATGTCTAACCAGACATCTCCCCTGGCAAGGAATGAGACAGGTGGATTGCTTGGTTATTGTTATGTTGTTGTGACTTGGGCGTGGGGTTTTTTTAACACAAAACCATTTTGCATATGGAAGGCTTGATGTTTTATTTGTTTGGGGTTTTTTTTCACTGACTAGGGTGCCCACCAGTTTTTTTAAGTTTCATTGCCCTACTTGTAGATTATTCTCTTGGTTTCTCAATAGACTTCTGTCCATGTATTTGAGTTTTCCTTTTGTGTATGTTGCATTATCATAGGAGCAGAGTACACAACCACTTTTAATTGTTCAGAGGTTGTGTATTGCTCAAAGACAGACTCAGTTAATGACACGCTAAGATCTTCTCATAATCTCTTCAGGATTTTGTAGGCAGTTTTGGTGGTGAAATGTCAGTTGAGGGTTTGTTCATAAAGATTGTGTTCTACACATCTTTTGGTGAATCTGCTTGACTGTGAACAAAATGGTATTTGTGAAGAGAAACTGACTATATTCCTGAACTGTCTGTTGGTTTGAATCCTCAAAATCACTGTGACATTCAGAACAAATTCAGTATCATTGTCAGACTGAAATGTTCTTACAAATATAACTTTCAGCATACTTGCAATACTTGTAAGTGTAACTTGGAGATATTTGCAATATTTTTCACATAAGCAGTGAGATTTCAAGAAATATTCCTTTTTACTTTCTCTTGGTGGTTTTTAAAATGAATGAACAGTAGTGGGACATGGAGTGTCAGGGATATGAGTAAAGAAAGGAAAAGTTTTATGAAAAAATATTCATTAATGCCCTTTCACTGTGAAGATGTCAATTACAGGAGCTAAATTTAGGCACAGGATTCTTTTATAGGTTCTTTCTATAATCAATCTCGTTCAGGCGGATTCAGAAAAGTTGCATCTCTTCTGTGCCTCCTCTTAAAAAGTAGGAACATCGAATTAATATCCAGTGTTTTATGTAGTGTATAAAACATACCTGAAAATCTATCTTGCCTACTTTGCATGCTTTTCTGAATTGCTAATGTATCAGAGAATTATTTATGAAATAACAGTAGGCCTTGCCCTTGCACAAGGCCTACTGTTATTCAGCAAAGGAGTTAGAGCATGCACTGTCTTTGACAGAAGCAGATATTTTAGGGACCTTACATGCTACAATGCAGCTACTGTGTTTTTGTAGTTTTCTACCATTTCTTCTCATTCTGCTATAAAGAGCTCAAGAAATTCAAATTGTATCTATGACTAGAAAGCTTCTTTCCATCTCTACGGAATCTGCCAAATTCAGACAATCATTATGTGATTACTGTTGTCTTTCAGAGTTTATTAGTCTTCCATCAGAAATACAGTCTAGCTCAGAAGAATAAGCAAGACCTGTGCTTTGCTCTATCCAGACAAGCGCAAGCTGAGAAAAATCAACTGGATGCCTATGAGGAACATATGTATAAACATGGCAGGTTTACATATTCTTTTCGATGGTATTTTGTTACTGTTAATGGTCTGAAGTCTTGCCAGAAAGATGAGGTGGCAGATGAACACAGATTTTCATTGGCATCTGCTGCACACTACATCTGCCATATCTTCTGGGAATTGCCTTCACTTTATGACCATTTAGAAAGCTTGGCACCATAGGCTTTATTACAACCAAAATCATTACTTGCCAAAAGGGAGTGTGCTGAAAACCAATGATGCACAAAAGAAAGACAAGTGGAACACATGCTTTAACATTTCTGGTAGCACTGGCCCTTGTTAATATGTCTGCCATGGAAGAGCCTGATCCAGACACAGGCGTTGCAGCAAGCAGGGCTGTGGGGCTGGTGCTTCTTCCTTGCACAGCAATGATCATCCAGGCTCTGGTGGAACCTGCCACAGCGCATCCTTCCAGCCCATATGAGTGCCTTCCCTGGGAGGCGTGGGGAGCTTCTGGGCCTCCTCCCAGTGGGGATCCAGCATCAGATCCTGGACACATGAGATGCTAAAGCCTGGGACATGCCCACAATGGACAGTTGTTTCAGAGGGCAAAAACCCTCCTAGGCATTGGACTTGACCCAACACATGGGACCTATTTACCCAGATGTGCATCTGTCCAGATGCATATTTACTTTAAAAACATTTTAGTAAAGTTTATACTTTGCTGCAACATCGTGTATAAAATAATTTTTCCTATTTGAGGGAGGGAGAAGTAGAAGTAAGTTTCATTGTCTTAAACCCTCACCCTGAAGACATTGGCTGTGTAATTTCAATGCTAACATATCATCAAAGTAAAAGTCAACTGATGTTTGATAAAGCTAACTGTGAGCATTTAGACACCAAGGCTGTAAAAGGCCCCATAGCCAGGGCTATAGCACAGGCTGGGTGAAGGCAGGGGAGTGCACTTGACCTGCTGCTTGCAGCTGACCCAGAGAGAGTGACCAGGGCCTGGCACCAGAACAGCAGGAGGGCAGACCAGTCCCCTGGAATGGGATGCAAAAAGAGAAAGTTAAATTAAGCCTAGTTGCTGTGCTGAAAATTGCTACTATCTGTGCCATGGAGCAGACACATTCAGATGTATCCTGAGATATCTTCTTTTCCCATCTGTAAAGTCTCCTGAGGTTTTTTTCCTGTTTCTCAGATGATGCCTCAGATTGATTGCACTGTTCTGCATTATGGAGAATATCCGATTAAATCAGATAAAACGAGACTTGTGGTATTTGCAATGGAGCAGTCGACATTCAGGCAGCAAATTAAAATGGGGGGGGAAAAGAGAATTCCCTGCTTTTAAATCTACCTACACTTAGAATACATCTGCATGGTTAGTGCTGCTTTTCATTCCTTGGCCCGTAAAAAGCATCTGGGAATTGACTTGGTGCTTTGTTTCAGAGAGCACTGTGGTTTGCCCCGAAGTTTGTACCAGATACGACTGCTGTGTGTGCAGTTACCTTTTACTGTACGGGTAAAAAGCTCAAAATCAGTGCAAACAGGTTTAATGCGAATGGTCTTGATTTTGAAGATCAGAATAATAGCTACTTGCTAAGAAAGAAAATGATTTTAAGTGCAGTGCTTACCACAGCTGAAAGTAAGTTTTAAATCATCTCAGTGTTGAGTTTTTTTCAGCTAGTAAATGCTGTGCATATATAATAAAATGAATAAGACAAGATTTACTGCATAGTTTCCAAATCAATAAGAGGCACTTAAGAAGACAATCTACAATTAAGGATTCAATCTTCAATTTTTATTTTTTTAGGAAAAACTGCCTAAAAGAAAAAAATGTTGACATGATGTTATTTGTTGTGACAGAAACTGAAATATGAATCTACTGGTTTTTGTATGATCCTACATTCATTCTAATGCAAGTCTATTCCACTTGATTATTGAAACAGTGAGTCAAAATCCAGACTATCCAAGCCACAGGAATTCTAATATTGTTGCTTCCAGTCCCCCGCCTTTGAATTTATTTTGAGCACATTTCTACATAATGCTTAAAATATTTCTGTCAGAATTTGCTTCTGAACAGTTTAAATATTTCATCTTGGTTGGACTTCTTGTATTCATTGTATTTTGTTATATTATTTTGATTTGTTTTGCTCTCTGGTTTGAATGTTTCCGGTTTTAATTATTTCTTGCTATTTGTATATTAAAGTAACATTAATTGATGATTGGCAACACATATGGTGTTTCAGTAATTGAAATGATAGTTGTTTCTTTGGCTTGCTCAGAGGTAACTGGTATTCTACTTGGTAATTTTTATTCTACTCTATTTTTTAGATTACATTTTCCAAAGCATCAAGTCATTACAAAAAAAAAAAAAAAGGTGATATATTCCAGTTCAGATAAGTTCAGAATCATTTTCTAAACAAAACTTTTGACAGAAATTCATGACTTTAGAGTTTTCTTTTCCTGAAAAAATTGACAATTTTTTGATAGAAAAACATTTTGCTGAAAATGTTTTATCAGCCTCAGTTTTTGATTTCTATTGTGTTTATCAGATTTCAAGACACGGTATTTTTCCTCACTGCAATTTTCATACTGGGGCAAGCAGAGGAACTTTTTTAAATGCTTTTTTTTTTTAAATTACTCTTCAGCATGCATATGGTTCTAACACTAGTGGAAGTCCAATAGGAACAATAAAGTAAATCAAAATAGATACTAAACAAACAGAGAGCAATAAAAACCACAACAATAAAAAAGCAGGCAATCTCAGAAAGAGTTCAATCAGCTGGGATGGTGACAAATGACATTGGTTTCAGGTTGCTGGGTGAACTGAAGTGAGGTATATTTTGCACAAAATTGTTAGGCATTTATTCCAGTAGCCTGGTAAATATAACATATATGCACTGTACAGTGTGTTTGTTTTTATGCAGAGGAACTAAAGAATGAATTGTCAGACAGAAATAAAAGTACAAGACTTAAAAATTAATCAAATTAGGCATCGTGGGTGGGGGAAAAGTTCCATTTATTCACCTGGGCCCATACAACTTGCGTAGGCATCACCTTGTGGTCAACACCATGGCCCTGCAACATGCCCGTGACAATCACCATTAATTCAACAGCAACCCCAAAGAGCTATATATTCACTTAGCTAAGCTTTTCGTACCAAAGGAAGACAAGTGTTTTTTCAGAGTGTCATGTAGGCCATTAAAGTAGGACTATTATGACTCTCTCCAAGACATTTTCATGACTTCAGGTTGTTATCTTGCCTCTCAGTGGGCATTATGGGAGATTTTCAGTTATGCTAAATAATCACTCTTGAATGTTAGTTTGCTGTAATTTGATGAATCACCTTTGGGGCTATAAAAACAATCGTTTGATGGCAGGCCTGAGGTGGGCATGATATTTTTATTCATTAGGACTTTGACAAACTTAAGTTAACACTGCTCTGGATGCAGTTTTACCACAGCTAATGTAGCCATTTTTGTAAGGAAGAATAAGCTATTCTGGTCTAACACACATAAGCAAGTGTAAACCTATATTTCCCTGGAATGTGTGGCTCTTTAACAGTTCATTTCTAAATCAGTGCAGATAAAACTGGATAAAACCCAGTGCATCCACAAGCCCCTTCTTCCTGGAGTCCTGGTTATAGTTCAGATGTGCCTTTGATCCCACTTCAAAATGCAGATCCTAACTTCACCAGCGACTTGCAGGCTTGGGATGATGCTACTCAATGCGCTGGCAAGTAATACACCTTTGTGAAGATTCATTTCGCTGATAGAAAAGGCTGTGCAACGATGCTCGTAGAGAAGTGAGGAACTTGAGACCTAGAAAGCAACTGATGTGGAAAAAGATGCAACATAGAAATGAGAAAAATAATGCAGCATTGTTTCATGCAGTCTTTGCTTGACACAGGGACCTCAAGCAAGTGGGTTAGAAGAGAGAGACTTGAGTCACTGAAAAATTGCCCAAAGAGCTGGCAAATGTGACAGGGAGGCAGAATCCATCTACAGGTATCTTGGGGCAAATGAAATTACAAGGGAAAGAATAAAACCGGAAGCTTCATTGTGTCGCTGTGTAAATCCTTGGTGAAAGCACAGCCTGAACATCATGGTCATTTCTGATGCTGCTTCTTGAAACCTTCTTAGCGTGCCTTTTCATCCTATGAAAAAGGCAAGGAACAGAGGTGTGACCAGGGATGACTGGAGATATACAACAGCTTATTAGTAAGGAGCAACAGTTGAAACTAGGTCTCCCAAGCTCAGGAATAGAGACGACAGAGAGGGGGGTATGATAGAGCTCTGTGGTATCACGAGTGGATGGAGAGGGAAAGAGAAGAAATCATTCATGAGATCTTTCAATACGATACTTTCATGGATAACATGTTTCAGACAAAGAAAAAAGAGCTATTCCTCCACCAACTGTATGTCTAAGCTCTGTGGTTTCTTTCCATGGAAAATTATATATGGTAAAAATGGATGTAAGTTCAGAAGCCAACTGGAAAAAAATTTTTGATAGAAAATAAGAAAAAAGTAACATCTAAGAAACATCACCTGAAACTACTACGGATTTGGGAAATTTGTAATGTCTCCAATATTTGGGAGGAAGCAGGGTGGGAGGAGTAATCATGCAAAATCTCAGAAAACTGAACACATGTAGCTTGTCAAGATGCACAGTATTAGTCTTTCTCTCTAGCCAGCGCAGTTCCTGGGACGTTCTGTAAGTAGTAGTTTTTCTGTTTTCTTACCTGAAGGCTTGCAGTTGGGAAGTGTTTTTTACATCTGATGTAGTCAGAAGTGTTTCAACATTTTCAAAGCTATACTTGAAGCATAATCTGACTTAGATATGATTTCGTAATTGAGTGTTATCAATGGCAAGAGACTTGATGCTGTGTTAAAGAGATATTTAAACTTTTGAAAAATGATTTAATCTAGTATAGGAATCTTAATGATGTTATAACATTTTTCACCAACTAAGGATGCTTTCTGGGTGTATTTGTTACCTAAGTAATGCATAGGGTGAGAAAAAAAAAGGGGGACTGCCTTTAGACTATGTTTTCAGGCATGTGTACAGAGGACAGCAGGAGAGTTTTTCTCACATGCTCCTTCATTTCCACCTAGGATTCAGAGCAAGCAAAAGAGTCCATCATGTCATCGAGCACAGCTGTCTCTCTGCTGAGTCTCAAATTAAACTGGATTTGCATGAGAAAACTTTTACAATGTTTCCCCTTTCTGAGATCCCCCTTATCAAGGCTATCTTAAAAATGTGAAAAAGCTGAAGCTGTCTGCAGAGTATCATTGACTTTAATGGGAAATGTGGCCATTTGCACAAGGTGAGGAAGGAGTAGTTAGCTGATTAAGGTGGACAAATTAGCTCACTTTCTCCTTTCCTGTCTGTAAAAATTGAGAGGAACTGAATATCTAATTTCCCCATTTATATGCTGCTCCTTAAAGCTATCATTTTCTGCTCTCTGCTCATGCTTCCAAGCTGCTTCTTATGACCTTGCTTATCTGTGCCTTGATGACTGCAGACTTTCCAGAGCTGCTTTACTTTTTGTGGCCCTGTGTGATAAAGCAGCTGAGATTTTCTTCCTCACTTCTTTCTCTGTGCTCCCCTGAACTTGGTCTGCTGCAAAAAGGGCCTTGAAAAAAGGGCCTCTCTCAAACTGCTCCTGAGGCCTCTGCATAGGGCTGAAACAAAATAAAAGACACACATAGAAAAAGGAATAGATGGAGTAATGGGTCTCCAACAGGAGCACTGACACTAGTGGTACAAAACTGAAAGGACTTCCCACACCTGCCAGAACTACTTTGTTATCCCAGGGAAGATCTATAAAGCAGGTCAGGACACTTGAGGCTAATCAAGCCCTGTTAGCTAATGCATTGTTTGTACAACCTTGTAACTCTGCACTGTGTTATTACTGCCTATTCATGTTCATATAATCTCTGTCTAGAGACAAACACTTCAGAAAGGAACCTATAAATAAATGCCTGTAACCCAAAGTGGTACAAGATGGAAGATAACTGGGGCTGACACAAGCCTGACAGTCACTATGGGGATGCCTTCCCAGGTAAAGAGGTGTCTCGGTCCCCGCACAGTTTAATTTGGACACGTGGCTTTCTGACCAAAATTCGTGTGCAAGAGCCTTCTGCATGGGCACCAGAGCCATGTCACTGTGCTCATGGTGCTCAGCTGCTGGTCCTGCTAGCACATGACCAAAGCAGATGTCCATCGGGTGCATCGGCAGAGTGATTTCCGAGGAGTGCAGGATGTTGTTGTTCATCTTTGTAGCATCTGATGGGCCAACAAAACAAATATCACTCACACAAAACTTTGCATTCAGCCACACCGTAGCGTTTTGAACCTTTAATGATTTCTCCCTCCTTTTTCTTCTTTATGTTTGATTTTACTGCTTCATGACTTGGAAGTACTTCATTACTCCCTTTTAATGTTCTCATATGCAGGTTTTATCTGGAGCATTAGAAATCCTTCAGTGTCATAAGCATATTACCTCTTTATGAGAGACAAAATATGCTCAAAATGGAAGGACTGACACTTCGAAAAATTTTATTAAAAAAAGACATATCTGGGAGCAATAAAAGTTATCCAGAAGCAGGATAGAGGCTGCACTTCTCTGCTAGCGAACTGCACAGCTGAGATGTTTTGGCAGGAAGGTAGTGAAGGTGTTTGTCTTACATGAACCTGCAAGCTCAGAGTCATGAGAGAACGAAAGGTCAGTGAGAAGAGCAGGTCCTCATGGAGACAAAAAGCTTGTATGAGAAAAAAAAAAGATAGATATACAGGTAAGGAAGAGAAAGGCACATAAATGTTTGAAAATAGAGAGAAGGATTTTTGCTGCATGCAGGAAAGGAAAAGAGCTGAGTGATAACTGCAATATTTAAAGGCTCAAATCTCATCCAGCTTCAAATCACTAAACTTCTCCTTCCCACTCTTACTGCAGCCAGCCAGGTGCAGGTGGCAGAGCCCTGTCCAGAAGCCAGTCCTCCAAACTGAAAAGTCAGCTGTGGATGCTGGACAGTATTTAAGTTTTTCACTTTTGCACTGAAGCCCTGGCTCAAAGTGGTGCTTGTGAGCCATTACATTAAGCTAGAGGGCAAGGCAGGAGAAACTCCTGGTTTTTTTTAACAACTATACTACCTGTCAGAGCATGCCAGTGTGCTTGTACCCAGCTACTGAGTATCTGAGTGCCAAGCTCACCTAAAAATGACTATGCTAGGCACAGGTACAACCAGAGGCCATACAGCCAGGCATGCAACGGTAGTGGGATTTTGGTGTCAGCAGCAGTAAGGCCAAGCCTAAAGGCAGGAGAAAAACTCCACCAAATAGTTAGTTGAAGACCCAGACTGCAGAGTGCTGCTGGAGAACTTCTCCTTCTTTCCATTGTTACACTGCAAAAAAGTAATTGATGTCAACTTTAATATCTACTCTTCAGAGAGCTCTTTGCTCTTTTCTCACATCTCTGATCCACAAACTCTAGGATTTATCAGGAGGATGGGTTATTTGCAGGAAGAATAGGGAGATTTTACTCTAGAGTCTGTTTAGTGCCAATAGTTTACCAGGTTTCCATCTGCCATAAGCTATATGTATTGCTCCCAATATCTTTTCTACTTCTGATTCTCCCTCCCTTTGTCTGTGCTTTTCTGCATGTTATCTGGGGACGTATTTTTGACTGCCAATATCTCTTTTAAAAGAACTTTCGCCCACATGAAAACAAGGTAATGCTGCAGCTTGCTGCAGTATTACTGTCTTACACTTTTTTAGACTTGTAGTTTAACAAAAGAAACACACATAGAAAAGCAAGACCTGATCTTTCTCTGGGAAAACCTGAAATTATAATTAAATAGGGACACTTGCATCTTTGTCCTGTACCTGGTTCTCAGGAAAATAATGAAAATTAATTCTCCTAATCAAAAGCATATCTTCTGTGAAAAAAAAGTAACTGCAGTACCAATGAGATTGGAGTGAAGAACTTCCAAATATACTGTATACGTTTGTGACACACTTTGTGTGGTTGGTTTTGGGCACTTCTAAATTTTAAATATGTCTAAAGAAAATTGTAAATGTAAAATTATCAGTGATGCTGGAACATTCTTTCTCACATAGTTTGGAGGTATGATTTATCATCTTTCTTTAGTGGAAGAAGCAAAAGGTTGCATATAACCAGCAGCAAGTTGTCGATTGAACCTAATTTTGGATGTGATCAATCTGCAAATTTTGCAGTTCTTAGGAATAGCAATCTGGCAGCAGTATCCTTTATTTTGATGTCGAAAAAAAATGTGCTGCAGAAATAGTTTAGGAAGCTCAGTCACAGCTGCACAAGAGTTTATAGACCATTTTCAGAATGTGAAGAAGCAACTTAACTTGAACCTCAGAGTAATGTAGCAGTCGGTTTATGTTTGGAACCAGTTCCTAAAATAGATCGCTATTTTCAAGACCAAATGAAAGCACAGCCTTACTGAGATCCAGCTAGAAAGTATGTGCTGATGACAGGCTCAGGCTTAGTGCTGAGCGTTGGCTGACTCCACCGTAAGCTTCAGAGGGATGGTTGTTTTAAATGATGCGACAACCCGTGGTGATGCTTATGGAAAATGGTTATAGCTAATTTTTTAATACCTTAAGGATAATTGCTCAATATTTTGAGCATCACAATGTTCTAGTGACTGCAAAAGAAGTAAAGAGCTCATTTTACAGCTCGGGCTTAGCTTCTCACTGTTTGAAGCCCCAAAGAAACATGTTGTCCAGGCAAGTTGATTGTCATTCTGTTCACATGGATTGATATGCTGCCTTTCACATGAATAAGGTGACTGGGATTTGCTCTGTATCCTAAGGATGTGATTTCAACAGTCTTTAGAAGCTGGCAGTTACATTAGCCCTAAAACCAGGAGTTAGGTGAGCAATTGCTGCAGGAAACTCCTCATGCCTTCACATTTCCTGCAGGAGATCAGCTCTGGTGTCAAGATGCAAAGACAAGTATTGAGTATGCAGCTTTGATTCTGAATGCACAAAGCCATCATAAAGGAGAGCAGTTTGCACAGCCTTTGCTCCTGTGTGCAACCCCAGTGTTTTCACAAATCGCCTATGGAAGTGGCAGCTCTCGTCCCCTTGGTAGTATATTATGGATCAAAGTGTATTAATATTTCAGAGATTCTAAACCTCTTCCATGACCTGGAGGTTCACATACATTGACTTCCAGGGGAGCTGGAAGAGCAGAGTCATTAATGCATTCTTGGCCATTTCAGTTCACAAAACTGAGCATCCAATCAATAATATCTAATGATTTTGAGCAACTGCACTTTACAATGTGCTTACAATATCCACATTTTCAGTTTTTAGGGTCTGCTTTTCCATCTGCTTCTCAGTTTGAGTATTTATATCTAGTTAGGGTGTTTTATTTGGTTTTTTTTAAAACAAAGGTAGTTTTCTGACAGAAGCAATAAGAGTCACAATTAAATTAAGCATAAAACAGTAGTGTAGAACTATCATTCAACTTTCTTGCCCAAAAGAGATTGTCTGAAGTTTTTCAACCGGAGTATGCTGAAAGCAATTCAAGTGGAGTTGGAGCAATTGCATCAGTGTGGAGAGGAGGAAGTCAGAATCAGCAATTTACTGTAAGATAGCATTTCCTATGTGCATTAGCCACATAGAAAATTTCATCTTTGCTTTTCCCTTTGGAAAAGTAAAGCCTGTTTTTTAATCACAATTTCAGTATAAAAAAGGATTATGTGACAAATTTGAGAATTTTGGTGTGAAAGACAATTTCCAGTACTGAAGGTAAGGTTTCACAGGACTGGAGAAAGTGGAATTTTTTCCCAAGCTTAAGGTCTTGTTACTGTTGTTTGTAGCCTTACTGCTTTCCTCAAAACAGACCTTTATTTTTTCCTTAAAAGCTAGTTAATACCGCAATTGTAGCATCTTTTCCATATGACAAGGCTTCCTAGTACTGGTAAAGGCTCAGAAAAAAATAAATACTTTCTGACAAGTTCTAATCCATCGATCAGAAAACTGTCATTTAATAAACTCTGTGGTAGTTACCTCATTAATATTGTCCTTTGTGAGCTGTGTGGATATTCTGAAGGAATGCAACATATTTTCTCCTGCAGACCAGCAAAGTGGTAAACTATGACTATGTATTAATTTAAATATCTATTAGTGTGGCTGACTGATGCCTGCAAAACAGCAGCAAAGCAGCAAAGATGTTCACATTTTTAATTTTCATAGAAAATTAATCCTTTTAGAGGTCTCTTTTTTCTTTTCTTTTTTTTTATTCCTTTAAGAAGGCTGTTGCAGCTCCATTTTAAACCATGAGAATTTATATTTTAGTTATTCCATGTTGATCTCTCGTATCTAACAGTACTAATTCTTATTCCTGTCAGGTATAAATTTATCTATTCATGGGGCTGAAAAGCGTGTGCAAGTCTGTCAGAGGAGAACTGCAGCAAGCTACCCAGTGTCACAGCATCCACCTGTGGATGGGCGTCCTTCGATCCCACAAGCCAGAGGGTCAATAAAAATGGAAGCCTCCTCTTCTGGATCTACGATTTCATCAGTCACTGTTGGAAAAGCAAAAACCCATCAGCCAGGTAACAGATTTGCCTTGATACCTTTCCAGCCCCATTTCATGTGTGATGTGCCATGACATGGCAAAGCTGGCGTTCATAGCATGAGATTGTGCTTGCGTGGAGATCGATATATTGATTGTCAGAATTACCAATGATGTTTTGTTTACCTGTGGTATGTTTTTGTCAATTATAGATTATAGGGAGTAACAGCAGTTGGGACAGCTGAAAATGGGAAATAAAAATGTAAGTTTAATCATAAAAACCCCTACAACATGTAGTGGTATCCAAAACGTTAGTGCAGAGAGAGAGATTTGGGCTATCGCTTTTTAATATTGTTTCCCTTATATATATTTAATTTTCATAAGCCTTGAGCTAATGACAGTGCCCTAGAGGCCCTAGGGGCATCCCCCTGGAATTCAGTAATAGACACTAACACTAGTTTTGAACAATGACACAATCCAGGGTGTAGATCAAACTCTTTCTTGCTATAACACTAACAAAACCTGTGGATTTGCATGAGATCTTCCAATATAGGTTAACTGGTTAACGAAATGAAATTTTTCAAAAGAAAGTCAGAATCTCCTGGGAACCATCAAATTGTAATTTACATCATGAGTTCATTCCTTGTTATGATAATTGCCAGAGCTATTTTAAAAATATTTTCTTATAGCAGGGGAGTACATTTGCACTGGCCATGCTGAGTCATTCTTCACAGTGAAAAACTCCAAATTTCTTTCCTGAGCAGAGCAAATTAAAGCTGCCCATGCAGTCAGTTTTGTAGCATCTTTATTGGAGGGTCTTAGTAATCTTCCAGTGTTGCTGCCCAGGAAAGAGCATGACATATGCTGTATGTAGCTACTTGCGTGCTGGGAGGCAGTCTGTTTCTGTGAGACAGAGAGTTCTGCCTGCAAACTCTTAGTGCACCCCCCCTTACCTTGCAGATCTAGTAAATGGCATAATTTTTGTAGAAGTTTAAATTTTAGATTATCTATTGTGAGTTGCTGTACAGGTCTACTGCCATGAGTTTCATACACCCATAGTATTTAGTCACCATAATCTTTGTCAACACAGATTGAAGAATTTACAGTGACTCATAACCATATGCTTTGTTTCTTTCAGTTCTTCTGTTCACTTGTTTGTCCTGTTTTGTCAGCTTCTGTCTTTTTCTTTGAAGTTCAGAAATTACTACTACAGAAATGTTATTGTTGCTAAAGATATATAATGATGTCTGCAGCGTGTTGAGATTGACAAAAAAGCCCTGCATCACAGTTTCTTTTAAAAACTATCTTGAACGTGCACAATGACAACATTCATTTTGAGATTTTACATATTCTACATCTGTGTGTTGATAAGTATGGCCTGTGCTTTAACATTAAGTGATGTGCAAGCAGCATATGCTGGTTTCTGATAGAGAAAGAGATCTGTTTTTAGGTAGATGCCAGAGGTTTCCTAAAATGGAGCTCATTAGTGACCATTTGGATGATGATTCTCTGAGGAATTAGCTTTCAGTATATGAGATTAGTTTTATCTGTCGTATTCTTCTGCACTTTGGACAACAATAGCATCTGTGACCCACGGAGAATATTTTTTGTGTGATAGGAGTCTTCTCTTGACTAACGTACAGTCCCATTTTTTCATCTGAAATGAAATATCATTTCTATAATTTGTGTCTGCCTTTTTAATTCTATTTGAGACGACTAAATTTGTGTTTGTGTCCAGGTTAAACTGCAACCATTTGAGCTGTATGCAAGTAGATCTAAGAAAGATTACTGTCAGCAGCAAAAGCAGTGAATAACACTCCTAAGAGGAAATTCTGATTTAAACTGAAGATCATATGTTCTTCACTCTAACTCAGTCGCAAATTAACAGCTGTAGCTTCGTAATTAGCTTAAGACACTAGTTGTCCAATGGCAGTACCTCAGCTAAGATACCATAAGCAGCTTGATATTTCAGAAAGACAATGTTCTTATGTATATTAATTTCCCATGTAGCAAATCTTACACCACTGTTTTCTAAACTATCCCCCTGCTATTGCATGCAGTAAGTTTGCAGGTTTTTCTTCTGTCTTATTTTAAATAGTTTATACAATTTGGGTTTTTCCTTCTATTGAAGTGCTGTTATCACAATCAAGTAGCTCTGTGTGTTGGAGTAGTATGTGTTATACTCACTCTGAAATTTCCTTTGTCCAGTTAGCAAATACTCCAAACATGACAACAGTCTAGCAAAACAGAAAGTATTTTTAGGACTTAAAATGGCATTTTAATTCTTATCAGTAAGAGAAATTAGGATTATAGAAAGAAACCACTTGATAAAGTGCAGATTGAGGGTATTTTTTTCCTTTGGTAGCACACTACTTCTGTTTTCTTCACAGCACCTTTTTTCCCTTTGCCCCATTTAGTCTTTCAAGAATGACACCTTTTATTCATCTATCATGAATTCCATTTATTTGACAGCAGTTTCCTTTGAATGAAGTTCACAGGTAGCTGTATGCTAAGGACAAGAAACAATAGATACTGTTCATTTTCCAGCATTCCTTTCCAGTTACTTCCCTGCCAGTTTTATTTGCAGCTAGTAAGGAGCCCGAGGCTCACGACTTCTATTATTAATCTGGTTGTCTGTACTGTACCTTATTTAAAAATGAATAAAATTTTAAAACTTGTTTCGTGCAAGCTTGCAAAGAGGTACTGCTCAGCCATGAGCAGAACCACAACTTCTGAGCTTGGATTTTAAGGAGATATAAAGGTATCAAGTAACTGAAACAAAGCACAGAGGAAAATGGAGAAACAAGTGGAAGAAAAAGGCTATTAACGGGGAAGGGAAGACTCCTGACACCTTTGCAGGTGCACCCATATGAGGGTGCTTCTCTGAGAAAGAAGGAAAGCAAAGACGAGTATAGCGATCAGATGATTAATTTAGATGCAATGACATTAAGGCAAATATGCATTCCTTCCAAAATCGGGAACAGTATTTTTTTAGTTTTGAGAAACCTCCAGTTATCATCTTCCATCTATATGAGCAGTTGTGGTGTGCTGCAGCTAATGGGGCACAAGGCTCCTGAAGTGGAGAGTTCAAAGCCATTGGGGCAGACTGCTGGCTGCAGTGAATTGGCAAAACGCTCCTGAAGACAGTGTAGAATAGATGTGTCTGTGTTGCACATGGAAGGCTCATTTTGAAAGCAATGGTACCATCATTTAGGCTGTCTGTAAGAGCAGTAGAAGTATGGAACATGACTAGAGGGGGTTGAACTGTCATCGCAGTCCATTCCCTCAGTGTCAGGGTTAGGCAAATATGGGGGCAAAAACCACTTTACCTCCCTTCTGGCAGTGTTGCACCTTTACTGTGCAACAAGCAGTACTTTGATTTCTGGGCTTCTCTCTGCTCTTTCCATTGTCAATCTATCCCAAGTCAGGACAATGTTACGTTACTTCATTGTCTTGGTGACGAATTCCTGCATTGTCAGATTCTGCAGAACTTGTCAAACCTCATTTTTCTAGGAGTCACTAAATTTGCTGGCTGTGGAAGAAATGTCTTATTTAATACGTCTAAGCAGCAGTAAAGCAAATTCTTTCATTGTGTGAAACCGTGGAATCTTCTTATTCTCTACTTACAGCATTTCCTAACACCTTTTACCCATTTTGTGGTAACAGGAATTCAGAGGTTCCCTATCAAGATTTTCTCTCTCTGTGCTTCTGGTAAAACCTTAATGCATTTTGAGGTTTATATATATTAGTGTACACATAATAATGTAGATTGTAATTTATATCACTTACACAAATCAGTGCTGCAGGCAATCTATACAACCAGAGGGAAAGGCTGTCTTTGGAATAATTTATTTCCAAAATTTAGTTAACATGAAAATATTCTTCACTCCAGGAAATGCATTAAAATATTCCAGAAATTTCTGCTTTCAAGAATTTACTTTCAAAAAGATCCCTTTCAAAGGCAAAGAACTGTACATTTTGGAAAGGACCTTCCTTGCCACCTGAAATGATATAGGCATACCCATGATAGTTGAAAGAACTTTATGTGCTGAGAGGACTGATTTCTGGCATTATGATGAAAGTCTGCTGGGGTCGTTGGAGAAACTTTTCTTGCACTCTCTCGCCTTTTGTGAAAAGTAGTATTTGATAGATTACAAGTTTAAAAGAAGGTATGTTTGCCTTGGACAGGTTTTTCTTTATGTTTGGGTCCTCTTTTTTTAACTGCTTATCAAACTGTAGCATTTTTATTGATGATTGTACTTACTGAGCTTGTAAATAAGAAAGAAGAACTAGGGGTCATTGCCAACAGAAAAACTGACTTGGGAGGCGAGTAGAAAGGGATGGTTCTTGAAACTGGCAACCAAAATTAAAGGAAAAAAGGAAATGTGTGTTTAATAATCTTAGTCACAGATTAATGAACTTCGAATTATCAAGAAATCTTGGACTGAATCCTTCAACAATGGTAATTTACTGTGCAAAATATATCCTCTTCTCATCACAAAATATGCACATGCTTGTCAGCATTCACATTTGGTTGTAAATGGTCTTTAGAAGATCTATGTTAGCTAGATGTGACTTGCTGGTTAAATCCCGTTTTCTTTTCTTTGCTGACTGGCAGGACGTGTGGCATGCATCTCTCCCAGATAAAAACAATAAAACCCTGCAAATAATTCTGCCAGAAAGCTCTGTCATGCAAGTATTTCTTGGCAGCAAATGCATGCATGGCATGGGGATGGCTGATGTAAATTCATCTGGAAATTTGAATTCACACTGACAGTAATGCTGTTATCTTACTTGTCTAACATTATTAGGGGGGCAATCTTTTTCAATATGCCTTCTGCTGGGTGTATATGAAACTTTCTCTCATGTGGAATGAAGCATAGAAAATGCAAGCAGATTTCAAAAAAGTTTAGTATTCCCCTCATTAAGCTAATTTTCATATTGTAACTCCCACATGTTTACAAGAATCATTCCTATGCAGAAGGGACATTCATGCCAAAGAAAACAGCCTGCATGTTTAACTTTCCTCTTTATCTACAGCCTGTGTTCAAAGAAACGTAAGTTCAATGCACCGAGCAAAATTTCTCCCGTGTTGGTACTTCAGGCGTGATCTGTAAACACCTCCCTGCTGAACACAGGCTGTTCATTCTCCTGACTGTTGGTGCTCTGCAGCCTCTGCAAAGCTCCCAGCGAGAACAGTTTGCCTCAATTACCATAAGGACCTTTTGTCACTGGACTGAGAGGCAGGACGCCGCATGGTGATTATACAGTACTTTGAAATTAAGAGCTGAACTAGCTAGCAGATGATGCAGAGCTTGAAATCTTCTATCACTTTGCTTAGTCATTCAGCCTATTTCAGTCAGCCCTTTACTTTTCTATGAAAACAGTAACTTTGAAAATTCCTGATCCTAAGGTATCAAGTGTCCTGGAATGTTCATTCTAGCACTTTGGAGAACACTTTTGCGACAGCATGCTAACAAAAAAAAAAGCTAGCATAAAAAACATTGTCTAATTTAAATGTATTTGATGCAGGCAGAAATTGCATCCCTCTCTATCAATTTGTGCTGCATGGGACACACACAGGTGCTGAACCTACCTGGGAGGGACCTATGCATGCCCTCAATAAGGGGCTTCAAAACTAATATTAATCATTTTAAGTGGTGACATTGAGGGTGTTTTGCTTCTCTGGGGACTATGTGTTTTTAAACTTAACTCTTTTCAAAGATTTTTTTTCCCTTCCTGCTTTGATCAGTCTCCTGTTTGCTGTTATAGACCAATCTTTCATTCAGTCCTGCAATGAATTATGCGTGGTTACTTTTAAATCAGTACAGTTCACCTTCAGATTTCAGCTCTCCTGGCTGTTGTTAGCTTACAATATGTAGTCACCTCGCAAAGGCTGCAGAATGCAGCTCTCTGTGGATGTTCCTGACTGTTCTACCATCAGAGAGTTTCCTTTCAAGGAGAAAAAACAGGAAAAGGCTTAGGACTAAACCTACTGATCCCAGAGCAAGGTTATAAAGTCCTGAGACCAGTGTAACGTAGATGTTTTAAAACCATTCTATTGTGAAGAAAATAGAAAACATATAAAATTTTGCAAAGTTTCTGAGAAAGTAATGACCCATTTAATCTAAAAAATAACTTATAATTCAAGGAACAGTGAGAGAGACTTTGAATAATCAGTTATTATGTTCCTGTAATGCTTGACTGAAAAATTGGCCTTTTTCTTAGCTCAATACTTCTTGCTTAAAGGGGTTTAGTATTATGTAAGACTCTATTTCTAATGTTAAATATGTTACATATATTCCAAAGAAAGATTCTTGCAGGAAGACTGTCAAAAGATGGAGCAAACTAGCTTCTACTTTGGCAGAGATGCTTTTAAAGTCAGAAAAGGGATTTGACTAAAATAGGGCTGCGTAGTGTCACTAATTTCCACAAAAGGGTTATATCAGTCCAAAAAATAGCAAGACCTCATTCCTAACACCAAGTCTGCTGGTTCATTCTGATATCTCAAAATTAAGCCTAGACCTTCCTTTATAATTAAAAAAAACCCAAAACAAAATGCAAAAAAAAAATCAACCAAAAAACAAAAGCAACCCAAGACCAACCAACCAACAAAAAACCCAACCTAAACAAAAACAATCAGAAAGGGGGGCTTATTCCTTGGGTGAGTAGTTATGCTACAGGTAAGTGCTTCTAGGGTTCTAATGAACACACTAGAAATTCCAATCAATGTATTGTGGTGACAAAAAAGCCCAAAAGTCCTAAAGAGTTGCATAAAACTCACATGCAAATTTAGACCAGGTGTGCAGGGCAGCATCAAAGCGGAAAGGTGACATAATTTTTAATCTGTCCTTTGTTTCTGAGAGCTTCCTTAGGGTCATGCAGACCACTGACTGCTCCTGTGCCATGCATGGGTGGATGTCGCAGCAAAGCAAATGTGTCCTCTGCATGCTGGGATCTTCGCAGAGGCACAACATTTGCTGCTCCCATCCTTGGGAGTGTTCAGTGCTATTTTATGCTTTAGAGGTCCAATGGAGCACAAAGCATATGACTTTTTGAGGCCTTCTTCATTACTGGTAACATTCAGGGTGGTTGAAATAGAAAAAGGGAGATGGCACTACAATTTGGTACTTTATTTAGACTTTGCTTCAGGAATGCACCGAACACAGAAATGGAATTCAGGACCTATTACACTGGTGAAAGATTTTTAAGGGTCATCAAAACTGAAAATTTTTTCAACTGCAGCTATCGTGTTGCCAGAATGCCTGAAAATTATGAGCCTTGCTATTCAGATACACTCCTACAGCGTGTAAGGGAGACTCTGCTTAGTGCCAGTTGCTGAAAATAATCTCTTTTGGGTAGGCATCTTATGTGAACAGCTCAATACTACTCCATGCATTTTAATGTCAAAGTGCTCTGTTTCTCCTTAACAGGTTTTGGTAATTATAGTAGGTTGCAAGGCTATATAGGAAAGGTCAACTGCACCAGTATAAGGGGCATGATTCCTGCTGTTTGTAAGGTTCTCTCAAAGAAATATTAAAAATTTGAGAAAGAGTATTTTTACAAAATCATATATATATATTAGTCCCGTTCTTCCATGCCAGTCTGTAAGTGAATAATTATATTTATCATAACCTCTCCCTTATTAGGTCTCCATACACACAGGCTGGTAGGTTGGAACCATATCCTCTCCCTGTGATAGACCGGGGTGGGAGTCATTGATCCATGTTTAGTTTCTATACAGGAAGGCATATTTCATGGGGCATGCATGGTAGCTCTTGTCTGAGACAAAAGCAAGAAAGAGTTTACTATGACAGTGGATTTCTGGGCTTCATGGCCCTAACCTGGGAAAGGGCTTATGATGCTGTAACTGAGGATAGTGACCTTTGATAGTTGTGTTTTCACGTGTGCACTCACAGTGTAAGAGGAAAGAGGAGAAGCTAACAATCATTCTTACTGTTGTTTTTATACAAATAAGGGTAGTAGGAAATGGACTGAATTGTTCAATGTGTTTAGATCTTAGGCTTCTTTCTAGATCCTCATATGTAATATGCAGCTGTGGAGAAATGTCTTTGCTTAGTTACACTCTGTGGTTTTGTGCCATTTTCAGACTGTATCTTGTGAATACCCATCCCAGGCATTGTGCCATTTGAACAGGATAGCTTTGTTCCCAGTAAGAGAGACACTTTGGTGCCCTGTCTCTTTGTATAATCACTGAAGTCCTTCTAGGAGGTAATTCCAAAGGTTTGTTTTGTAACTCTGTCCCTCTACTGTTTGCTGAAGAATCTGCACCAGGGCCAAACAGAGCCAAGTAATTGGAAATGTTAGGCATAGGATTGTGTGACATTCTGTGCTTGGGGCTCCTGTGTGAACACTCCGGTTCTTTCAATTATCAGAGCATTGTGGCACCCTCCGAGCATAGACGGGAAACGAAGCAAGAGGTTGTGGGCTTTGGCACAGCAGCCCAGTAGTCCGGGTTCTTGCCCATGTGGGAGACGTGGATTATCAGCTCTCTGCAGTTGTTGTCCTGTTCAAACTCACTGCTCAGGAGGTGCCTCCCCCTTGATGATACAAGCACAGTGTTGGTGGGTTTGACTGTACTCATGCCCACAGCTCATTCTGGGCAGTGATAGAATTGGAAATATGAGAATTTGGGCAAGCAGTACTCTATCCCTGTATTCCGGTGTTCAGGCTATTGTGACAGTAGAAGTGATTTTCGAGGTATTGCTTTGCACCAAGGGCTATCTGTCCATTTTTTCTATGGTTGTCTCTAGAAAAGGCATTCACAGCATGAGAGAGAAAGAACAAGTGCTGAACACAGAACTCCCAGCTTCTCTGTAGTTAACTGGCACAAATTCTGTGTTTGATGCCAGCCAGGGTTTAATGGAGGGGACAGTGGATATGGACCATATGCCTTCAAAATGCCAAAATGCCTTACTCTGGGATAAATCAGTAATATTAGGTATCAAGAAATCCCCCCTTCACTACTGCTGCTTCTGAAAGATAAGAAAAGAGTTTGTACTAACATAATTAAACATATGCTGAGTCTTACAGTGTATTGCAACTCAAAGGGAATCTGTTTTTGTATTTCCTTTCAAAAATAAATTCCAGTATTTTTATTACTGTACCTTTGACATGGCCATGCACATGACCATGCACAGACAGCTATGGCATAGGTGCTTCATGTTAGCCAGAATGATTTGGGGTTTGAATTCTTGTTTTTTCCTAACACTCCTTGGTCTTTCTTATGGAAAATGAAGAAGCCCTCTATTTTTATGCCAATAATTTTCAGAACTAAAAAGACATTTTTGTTCTTTTACACTCATCTTGGATGCTAACAGGCAGACACATTATTTTATTCATAATCAGTGTGAAAACCATTAAGATAAATGGTATTTTCTGCATACCGGAAGATGTGTTTAGCTATACCAAATAGTGACAGACTATACACATTTGTTTTAAGATAATTGATAAACCAATTAAGAACATCAAAAGTTATGTGAAAGTTCTTATGTATTTATAGACATCTACAGCAATCTACCAGGGCAGAAGTTTTTCAAAGGTCTGCAAGTAATTCCACAGTGTACCCAAATTTTTCAGTCTTGGAAACGCATTGTGTATTAATGCTATTATTATGGAGTGCTTTGTCTTAAAACAGAAATCTCCGAAGTCCTCTCAGTGTGTGTCATTCAGTACTACGTATAATTTTTCCAAAACTGTGAATGTGGTTTGAAGCTAGATGGGGCAAATCCTGTGACATACACTGGTAAAAGTAAGTACCTTCTATTGGGAAAAATGGAGACCTTTAAAGTATTCCCAGTTTGTCACTACACGTACATGTATAGACGTGGCAGACAGCTGGTCTTACTCTGATGTTACACTGCCTTAAATATACAAATACATCAGCAAGTTCTCAGAAACAGAGAATTAAACATATGAGTTTTCCTGTCCTTATCCTCACTGGCGTCTTCAAAAGGAACCCAGGACTGGAAACAAGCACCAAAATGAAAGGAAAAGGGAACTCACCACACACACCCCACCTCCTTTGTAGAAATTTGAAAACATGTTGAAGCTGTAAGTTTAGTGCTGCTGGTAAGGAGCAAGGATGGAAGGAAAGTTTCTGGGTAACAGTCTTTTTCCAGAAAGGAGTCCAGTGCTAGGCGAATGGGCCAAAGTTACAGGTTGAAAACAAAGCCTTTTTCTTTTGTGCGGAGAAGGGACAGCTCAAGGCAGGACACAAGACATGTTTCTGCATCCTGGGCTGAGAGCATACTTAGCAATGATAATTTTGCATTGTGAAACTCTGCACTATTGTACCTCAGAGATTTAAGGGCAGCAACAAAAAATTAAATACTTCTGATATGTTAAAATATATCTAATGTAATCACTGAAGTACAATTGATGTGCACACTAACACTCTGGCATTCACCTTATGCTGTGGGAGAGAAAAATGCCTAGGCAGAAAGAATATAACAATACTGGTTGGTGAGGAACAAAAAAGAACATGATGCAGGATTTCTGACAGGAAACACTCTCTGACCAATGTAGCAAAAGCAGCTCTCTCTGAAAGACTTGTAATGATACACATCAGCCTTCCACTTAATGAAATAATTGTCTATCTCTAAGCTACTGCTTTCAGGCCAACTTTTTCTTGCTAGGAAGATGTGTGTATATTAATTTATATTTGCATACATTCTATCACTCATAGAACAGCTTGGGTTTATTTCTGAAGCAATAATTGAACTAAAATGTTTTTCATCCGTTGCAGTTGCGTTGTCCAGTGCAGTCATGGGGCAGATCCTGGGAAGACCAACTATGTCGTGCATTTTGTTTTGCTCCTGTCACAGAAATGAGAAGTGCCAGAACTGAGAGCAATAAAGCTGTGCTGTACACACACATGCACAGCCCTGACTAACATGTATAGGAAATGCCTAACACAATTTCTGTTTGAAACTCTGCTTTTGATGCAGATGGCCTGCCGAGAACTCACAGTGAGAAGACAAAAGAAAGTGTACCTGAAGGGGTGATTCTTTATCCCATGTTGACATGGGTTTGCCTAGAGTGAGAAGGGCACCATGCACAGCAACTCTGTCTGTGCTTGCTTCAAAGAAGAGGGTCTGGTAAGAAGGAGCAACTGCTCTGTAGAAATTACATGCAGTACTTAGTGTAGCAAAACAAACCTGCTCATGTTAGAATTATATCTGCTCTTGCTAAATACCACCCTGTTAGAGGTAGACGGCCCTGTGACAGGAGCATCCACCCACACAGCAAAATCTCTTTCACTACACGTTGGAATGACCTTGTTAAACATCAGTACCATATTAACTATGTTGGCACATAAATCACTTCCCTGATGCGTTTGATTATTTTAATATTTAGAAGTATGTTAAAATTCTGACTTAGAACATGCCATCTTATTTAGCCTCTAAAAATTAAAGGTCTTTTTAAAATCTCTTTTTTTCTCCTAAGTTCATTAATTGGGACACTTCAAGACAAATAAAGGAAAAAAAAAGATGTTAT
The DNA here is from genome assembly GCA_013398055.1 of Ifrita kowaldi. Taxonomy (NCBI): domain Eukaryota; kingdom Metazoa; phylum Chordata; class Aves; order Passeriformes; family Cinclosomatidae; genus Ifrita; species Ifrita kowaldi. Next base: position 142,270 of record VZRS01010090.1, on the reverse strand, counting down.
TTTATGCACAACTTTATGCATCAATGAGTAAAACAGAGGGAGTGCCATGAGGTAACTTAAAATATTATTTCAGTTGAACTAGAAAGTCTCAGTAAACTGAGAAAAATCTCAGACTGATCTTTTAAAAAGATTCAAAAAATACTTGAAAAAGATTTTAAAAATATTTTAAAAAAATAACATAAAATTTTTTAAATCTAGTATTTACTTCACTTATATTTGTGTTTATTTTTCATACTTCTGTGGAAAGAGGGTCTTTCCCATCCTCTCAGACAATATTGCTTAGATTTTACTCAGTGGAACATGTCATTGATAGAGCATAAATCAGCGGCTGCTAAAGCAAGAAGGAAATGCTAAAGGCAGGTTAGTGATTCATCAATAGCAACAGTGACATCAGATATTGTCTTTGCATGTAGTATTGGAGATCTGTGGTAAGATAAAGAAAACAAATCTCTGGAACATGGATGAGGTCACTGTGACTTTTTCCAAAGATCTACTGGTTTAAAACCTCTGTCTGACAACAAGCCAGAAATCATTAATTTGGCCAGTCCACAACCCATCACACAAGTGGTGCTTCTCTTAGCTAAAAAAATGCGGTAACTCCTCCTGAAAAGTGGATGCTGACAGAGAGGGAGGAGGATAGAAGCCCAAGTGCCCTAATTTATTGACACCATTAAGGTTATGAGAGAAGAAAGCATTCCTGCAATCCCTAATTTAAAAGCTACATTGTTGGTAGGTACATTTCGCCCTTGTGTTGGTGAAGGCAAGTTTGCAATTAGCTATGTGTTTTATCACAAATGATTGGTAGAAGATTACGCCTACAATTCTGACTGAAATCAGACTGGATGCTGTTAATCTGATACTTGTGCAATGAGGCCAGATATTAAGGCTACTGTAAATCAGACAAGCAAAGAACACTGTCATTTCTGTGAGTTGCTGAAAGCTCCCTATACTGCAAGTGGATCAAATACAGGAGAGGAAATTTGAATGCAGCAAAAATTTTCTTGACTTCATTGTCTGAAACACAGTCAGGTTTAGGCTGGTCATTTTCTGATCACTTCCTAGGCATTTTAGGTTTTGTTAATTAAAGAGGGGCTATGAAATTGCCTATGTACATTCTGCAAGAGTTTAATTTTATTAACAGGTCTGTGGTTAGATAGTCCATCAGGTATCAGCACTTTGGGACCTCTATAGCTGACTGCCACTTCCTTTCTCCCTGGCCCAATTAGTTCAGATATTCTGGAGATGCTGGAGGGATTTGCTACCTTCATCTGTTCTGAGGAGCAGCGATTTGAATGTAACAAGGATGGAGAGTTTGGGGGAATAAAGGGTATTTTACATTTGTCAGTATTGTCATTAATTTGCTCTAACTAGGGTTGAAATGCAGAACAAAGGCTGTTGGAGATGAGGATGCAAGTATGTAATGGTATATGTTAAAATTGGTAGCTGAGTATTTAAGAAGAAACTGAATGATATCACTTGCAAAGCTGCTTAACTGAATTGCTGTCCATTGATTACTTTTCTACTTCCTTTGCTTGGGCCTTAGAAATCTCTTTTGGGGGAAATCTTAGCCTCTCATCTCTGAGGCCATCTGCAGATTTCCCTAGGCTGCTATTGTATGAATAATCAGTTGTCTCACTTAAGAAATTCTCTTTGTTCTACATCATTAAATGCTGACTCCTGCTGCTGCTGTGACAGATCACTGTGCAAGAATCTACAAGAGGAGTTGTCTCTGATGTTAACAATGAATCTTTGCTGTGGAACAAAAGAATACGCTGAAGCAAGCACGAGATAATTTGAATTTATAATATTTTAACACTGAAAAGTAAAAAGGGACAAAACTGGTCAAAGCGTACCCATTTTGAGATCTACATTTCCAAAAAGTGAAGAAGGGCCTTTAAAATAGTTTTGAGTAATTTTGTGCCTAGGAATATAATTTGTAGCTCCCATCAAGGCAGTAGTGAGATAGTAATTTGGCAAGGAGAAGAGGAAAATACAGCAGCTAGGAGAGAATTCAAAATAAGAGCAGCTTGCTATAGGCAGACTGTAGATGAAAGGAAAATACTTCTATCTAAAGCATGAGTGATGCATCTAGTGAAGCACAGTAATCTAAATGACCTGAAGGTTTGTTCTTCCACCCCGGCCTTTTTGTCATGAAGTCCTTTCCCAGATATCTCCCTGACCACTGAATGTCTCTGCTAGCTCTGTGCACTAGTTACTCAAGAGCATCATCTCTAACAGATGTCTGTGAAAGGTTTTCCTGCTACTCTTTAAAAACCAGATGTATTCCCAGTAGTTCCCTCTTTGTCTGTATCCAAATACTCTGCAGCCAGCATCTTAAGCCTCTTTGCCCATTTTCTGTCTGCTCTTTATATGCGGCCACCTTTCTCTGCATGGAGAAAGTGTCTGTTTTCAAAACTTTCTGCTTTCTTTGCTCCTGTTGAAAGAGGACTGAAATGGGGAAATCTTCTGTCTATTTTCATGTGTAAATAGGTTTGAAACTGCAACCCATCAGAAAATGTTTTTATTCTGCAGTGCTTTTAAACAGCAACTGTTACATACCAATGTGAATCCATTTGAAATGGACTGCAGTGCTGGGCTTCTTCCTAGACTATGTCATGCCATCAGGCTGGCATATGAGAACTTATGGTGCCCTGTGTCTGAAACAGACTGTCCATGCTCTCTTTGTCCTAATGGTTGTTTTCTGTCTTGCAACTTACTTTGTGTGTGTGTTTTATTTTAGTCTGTTTGTTCTAGTGCCATTTGTAACAACATCTCTTTTTTTTGTTTTCACATTTGGGAGTTAGTTTTGTAGATGGTGTGGTTAGGTGATGTTCATGGCAGCATATGATCACCTGAACGAGGGACTTGCCAGTGGCGACTCTGCATCATTGCTGATAGCAGAGAATGTTGTTGTTTCATTCTATTTGGCTTTAAATCAGTCCATATTCTATCAGAAGCTCATTGGTTTGAAGAAAATTTGGTTCAGCTAGGGAGGAAAAATGGAAGTTCCTTCATTCAATGTGTATGTTTCCTCACCTGAAGCCACTTGGCTGAATTTTCTACTGCACTGTCACAAATCCCATCAATCTCTCCAATTTCTTCAGAAGGAAGAGAGGATTTGCAGGTTAACCAGCTGGAAACGCAAATATGGATAAAACCAGACACACGGAAGACAGATGTGGACTTTTCAGAAATTCTTAATGCAATACAAGAAAGTAAGTTATTCCTCGGATGCAAAATTGTGTTTACAGTAGAAGATTCAATTGAGATGCATTGAAATTATAAACGAAGGCACATACAAAGTGATGAACTGAGTGATAAGTATCTATTATTAAAATCTGTCAGGAAGTTCAACAGAGATTATTGAAGGCTAGTAAGAAATCTTTTACTATCAGAGAAGTCATAGTAATATTTGAATTGTTTTGTGACAAAGGATTCCAGCACTATGTATTTTCTATGCAGACGTAATCAGAAATAGTAAGATTCCTGATACCTTAATCCATTCTTTGCACTCCTGAGTGGATGTGTGAACTAATAATGTCATAAAAATGCTGTGGTCAGGGATTGAAGACTGGATTTGAAGTTCCAGTTGCTCCAAAGTGTTGGGGTGTATTCATATTTTTGCAGCTGGTAATATTTGGGAGAAGTAATGAGATTGTTGTAACAAGTGAAGGTCCACATGTCTTACATGCTTCATAAAACGATCTCTTTTTATATGTAATGGGCTGTGGACTAAGAATTTATTGGTTCACCCTTCTTAAATCCAACTGCAGAATGATCTCAAGGCTTGTGCTAGAAGAACTGCTGCTCCTGTTAATAACAGTGGAAGACACCCCACCCCCCCAAAACTGATGCAATTCTGGAATCCAATAGAATCTGGAATTTCAATGAGAATTTTTCATAACAGTTTTAAAACTCTCATGCAGGCCGAGAATCAAAATGCGAGGCATGGCTTCCTGGCTTCTTTATTTTCCAGTTTGATTTTAAACTGGGTGTTTGGTGTAGCAATTTTCTAAAGTGAGAAACAGCAGCTTATATTTTAGAGTGATAAAGGATGAATAAGCATGTGTAAAAGCCCAGACTCTGCCTGATTTTTGCCACGTGAATAAGGAACCCCACAGTGGTAGAATCAGGTTGTTAAGTGGTGGTATTAGTTTGGGGGTGGAAGCAAAATGCTCAAGTTAGTATGATGATGGGAGTAATGATTTGAAATCGAATCACCTTACTATTTAAGCTTCAGGTTTAGGATGAATTCCATGTTTTCTAATTTAAAAAACTTTTCCCATCAGGAAATCTTAATACAATATTTTGTTTTTTCCCTTCTCCACACCAGCATAGCCCAGGTATAGGCCTGGGGGAAGTTGATATGCAGACTGGAGAGGCACCAAATTGTCTTTCAGAGGGTGAATAGACTAGATAGCTAAACATGGATAAGCAATTCAGGATGGGAATGTTTCAAGAATTAACATTTGGATTTATGAATTATTCACAAGTCGTTTGAGAAGGATGCAGACTTTACAGCCTTGGAGATAGTGTTTTTCCTTTATCCAGACCAGACACAGGTGCTGTTGGGAAGTTAATCTCTATGTACTTTAGCTGCATCTCCTTCAGCAAAGACAAAAGGATTTCTATGACTGTACAACACAATTTGCCTAGGTTTGTTGTGTGTCCAGGGGAGTGTTGTCACCTGCAGTCTGTTGTGAATATCATCTGATTGGGATCAACATGTCTAAATATTCTTTCTAGAGTAGTTGCTCTGAACAGCCAATGTTACTTTTATTCCCAGTTGTTTGCATTGTATGATAATTTAAAAGAGTCTAATGATGCTTTTAGAAACCAAATAATTTTTCTTGCTAAAACAAGCTTTGGAATATTGATCTTCAGCTAGCATCATCCAAAGTGAGAGCATACTAGATTGCTTGGTGTCACTTTTGCTGATAAAATGACAATTAATGAACAGAAACATAATGTCTCAGCATGTTTCCATCTTCTCACACAATAACACAATCAGGTTGCATTTTTTTAATGGAAGTCCTTATTTTTAGGCACTTCAGTTTCAGCATCCACCTTCAGAAAGTTAAAAGAGTTATCTTGTTTTTGAGTCCTACCTTATATCAGCCTCTTGATCTGAAGTGGCTTGTGGACCCACTGAGATTGTGCATGGACCCCTGCTCAGAATTTATCAGCGTCCAGTACTCAGAATTTGGGATAAAAATATTTGTATACCCACTTTTTATTTCTTTTATTCTTCAAGGGATTCTGAATTATCAAGTCATTTTGATTTTTTTTCTGCAAAATAGAACATGAGGGGGAGAAAAGAGTTTGCATATTTAAGCTCCCTCTAAAACCAGAGGGGGAATTCTTAATATCTCCTGTAGCAATGCATATGCTGCTCTGTATTTCTGTTAAGTTTCACTGCTTAAAAATACACAACTGTACAGTAGCACAAATTCTCCCAAATAGCATTTATATATATAATAAAGCCATTGTATACCATTCTGTTAAGGACATTCGTGGGTATATGCACATCAGGGTCTGAAGGGGACAAAAAAGATGGAGCCCAGATTATGCTTTTAGCAACATTTGGCCTTGTAGGTGTTCAGTCCATTGGAGTGGAAGGGCTGAGCTACCTACAGGCAGCAGGAGAGTTATTTTGGAAGTACCATCACCATTGTTAATTTAAAGCAAACAGAAATTGCTATATAAATTATCTATTTGGTTCTGTAGAACAGTATTTTATTATTTTACTTTTAAGTATGTAATGAGACTTAGGGTAGAAAAATTTTCTGTAGTGACCAACCAACATGACAATTACCTGCTTATTTCTGATATGAGCAAAGTTTTGACTGCAGGCGATCTGGACAAGTCCTCGTAGCTAATTTCACTAACCAGCTGAGATTCACTGCTTCCACAATTCTTCACTGCTGAGATGGACTTTGTTTTAAAGTGACCTTAAAATAAGAATATTTTTGCTCCTCACAGGTCCTCAGTATAATCCAGTAATTCTGTGTTTCAAGTCCCCAGACACATTCATTGTCTTACGCACCAAGTTCTGTATCTCAAAACATCTGCTTAAAAGCCACATATTTTGCAACCCAAAGCATTACCAGCACTTCCAGAAGCAGCAATTCTAGTATCTCAGAGGCCTTATCTTTTATACCACGGCAGTCTTAATGTCAGAACAAAGATAGTTTAAATTCCCTCGAGTATAGAGAACAGGCAAAACTTTCATTTTTACAGCTTTCATTGACCCTGTCTGCAACAGATATACGTATCTTGAATATCTTCAGAAAGCTTCACTATTTAATTATTTTTGTGGTTTTTTCCACAGTTGTTTTCAGATTATATTGAGGTGTTAATCATATACAGATTCACGTGACACTGTCATGGAGGCACTGATGGTTTTCAGTTCAGTGAAGTTCAAGTCATTAGAAATGTTTTTTGTTTCAGCTGCTCTTTCTGTTGAATATTGAGATTAATTTTTCTCATATGAACGCATATGCAAAATCTGGTCATGATCTACATCCGAATTGTTATCTGATGGGGTGGAATGTTTCCAGTCTTGACTTTTGAAACAGTAGGGACAGTGAAGGACATGAGGTTAGGCTGTGCTGTGTTGTGGCAGTTCCCCTCTCTTTTATAATCATCTCTAGTATGATTTGTGTGGATTGAAATGGATGAAGGCAGGGAAAAAAAATCTGTAATATTACTCATGCATATGCTACAAATTGAAGTCTGTTTATTGCCTTTTAAGTCTCCTAAAGCCTCTGTGGTTTGCCCTGGGACAAGTTGGATGCAGACACAGTGACACTGAGGAGCTGCAGGCTCTCATCACATAAAACTAAACAACACCAGAAACTCAGAATCTCTCTTACAAACTAAGTTGCTTAGGTTAGCACATTAGCCTAGTATTTAGAGTGGATTAATTTGGACATGAGGATTTCTCTGTTGTTTCTGAAACTTTTAGTCGTTTTCCAAGCAAAACTATTGCAATTAAAAACACGTCTTTCATTAACCTTGTCCCTATTCTATGCCTGAAAATGAAGATGCAGGATTCTTGAATATTTTGACAGGGTTTTCTTTTTTTATTACCTACAGATGTAAAAATAGACTTTAGATTCTGTAAAAGACGTGTACAATAAGGGAGGAAACTTCCCTGTGCTCATGATTGACAGGGAAAGAGTAGTATATTTAAATTGTAACATATGTCTGCATTAAGGATGAATATTATGGATAAGACTTTCTCCTGCTCATGAGCGTGAAAAATAGGCCACCTGCAGAGACTGGGGAGTTGGTATCATCAGCAATTTTTTAAAAGGATTCTTAAACTGGGCTATGACCTCTGAAGAAGGGAAAGGTGAAAAGGAGGTCACAAAATGCTCATGATGGCAGGGAATGGTTAGTGGCTGTTAATTTCTGGCAGCTATCCAGTCTCTGCACAGTGGGGGAATGGATTTTTACACCTGCAGCCAGTCGTTAGAAATGGAACTAAGTTGCTGCCAGCAATTAGAGATTTTTGGCTGTTAATAGATTCTCACCAACAGGAGTTACAATTGCCTGTCAATAAGTTAGGGGAGCTGAGGACAAGCAAAAGCAACAGGAGTTTATTGCACAAAAGAAGAATTATTCCAAAAGTTAGGCAAGCTTGCAAAAATGTGGATAGAGATAGGGGGTTAGATTAATTTCTGTCAAGACTACTAGATATTTGGTCCCACTCTAGTCAGGATAAGAGGCTCAGTAGCTAGGACCTTTGGGGGTCCCTTCTAACAGTTATAACTCTACTGTCATAATTTTGGGTTTTGCCTATGAGGCATGAGGTTGGAGAGTAGAAGTCCATCCGCAGCTGTAGCTTGATCCTCAGCTAAGGCATTTTTCTTCTCCTCACACACATCTCTTCATCGTGCTTTTTCACCAGACCTGTAGCACATGGAGTGCAGAGTGAACCTGCCTGCCCTGCTCCTCCCATCTGGCAGCCACTCCAGGCCCTTAGTATCGATACTTCTTGTAAGGGTTGGTTTACCACAGCTTGAATCTGTAGATTTAAGCGATTTGCTACATGCAAGACTGAGGGCTGTGTGGTGGGTGGATCTTAAAATGTCAGATTTATATGCATCAAAACATGCCAAACTGTGAACAGAGAAACATTTGCCCAGGTTTATTTACTCGATGCCTTTCAAGAAACAGTATTTATTTAAGGTCTTCTGCCTCTGGCTGCCCTGCAGGTCTGTACAACTTTGAACTTCACACTTTGTATAGTATGTTAAAATTCTGCCTCCTTGTAGTAAGAAACTTTCAGAGACAATACTAATTCAGAAGGTAGTGATTTAAGCCATTTACCCCAAAAGAAGCTGAGGAGATAGCTAATATCTGTTTTATTGTGACAACAGATTGCTTATTTGTCATCAGAGAAGTGTTGTGGTGTCCTAAATCTTTATGTGGCTCACTGGTGAAGAAAGCACTCCAACAATGCTCATCAGATTTTAAAACTAACATAGTTACTTTACACCAGAGCTAAAAAGTGAAATTGGTGATGGGTCATACTTGCTGTCTTTGTTTGGTTCAGTGGTGATTTGAATGTATATTTTTATTTTTGTTTTTTAGTAGCTAAGGATGTCAACATTTTTTTTGATGAGTTAGAAGGTGTGAACAGCCCCTCCAAAGATGATGATTCCCTGCTTCACCATGGTAACTTGACGTGTACTTCTGATGATGCCAGCAGGCTGGAAGTTGTGGGAGAGGTAAGGACACAGAATTATTAATACAATATTTATTCAAGCCCATTATAAAGATGTAATAAATGTAATTTGATTTAAAATCTCATTCTCTGCCATCAACTTGTGTCTAATCTTTCCCATGAGAACTGATTTTCCATTCTAAGATTATAATGCTGAAATATGAAATATCTCAAATTCAAAAGTTTTGATTTAATGCACCCTCAGTGAAACATCTCTGGAAATCTAAGGCGTCAATGCTTCTGAAAATGCTGGAAAAGTTTTCCCTGTATTAATCCTTTAAGGGGAAAGAGCTTGGAGGGGATTTATCATGAAACTGCCGTAAGAAGCATTGGGTGTCAATTATGGGATGCATTCCATTCCAGTGAAGAACAAGTGACCTGATGGTCATAATGGTGATTCAGAGAACACACCATGGAGGAAACATTCAGCACATAGTCCCTTTTAAAATCTGTCTTAAAGCAGGCAAAGCGTCATGGACCCATTATGAAAATTTGGGCCTAAATTTCTTTTTGTGTCTTTTGTGCGGAAAGGAACAATATGCCCTTTAATTTTGCCTCCCACTTCCCTGCCTCCCGTGTATGTTATGGTTGTTTTCTCAGCGAGTGAAGAGACCAGGGACTTCTCTACTTTCCTCCACCTCAGGAACAGGGCTACCTCATGCTTACTGGACTGGTCTGATGTTACCTGCAATTTGTGCCGGAAGAATTTTTGGCAGAGGGCTGACTGGCGCAGATCAGAACTGGCAGGGACCATGCTAGTAATTAAAAAGAGTTGAAAACCACAGGACATTGCTGAGGGCCCTGCCCTGACCCTCTTTTGTTTACTAGTTTTGATACAGTTTAGAAGATGCAGTTAGAGAGTATGTCTTTTTCAGCAGCTAGAGGGTTTTGTGGTGCAAGTTCTTTTGTGCAACACTGCTGAGGAGAGAGTCAGAGATTTTCTTTGTTCTAGAAATTCAGCCCACAGAGAGCTGCACTCCTCGAATGTTTGGAGAGATAATTAAAGCAACAAAATTCAGGGCACCATGAATAGGTTTGACCTTGCTCACAATTTCATCTACTTTAGTCGTAGCTCTTCCCTAGCTTCCCATGCAACTTACAAAGGACTCTCTTTGCCTGTTTGCACCATAATGAGTTAATCTTACATGATATTCCCATTTTGGGACCATGTACCATATGTTCTTTAGCAAAAAGGCACAGGTGAAAGGCACATGAATTTTGTAAGTTAAAGAGCAGAAATTAACAGAAAATTATCAGAAAGACATGCTGCTGTTAATGTAACAATATTTCAAAACCAATACTTCAAAACCTTTTTTTTTCTCTTAGATGTGTCGTTGTTGTTTTTTTAAAGGGAAAGGGAAAACTTTTGAGGAATATGAACAGATTTAAGGAGTTTTTTAATAACCATAGGAAAATAGCAATGTAAATCATGTATGGGTATAAGATGGGAGGAAAAAAGACAAAACTTGAAAGTCTAAATGGGACTTCAGGGATGCTGCAGCCTGCCAAAAAATAAAGTTTCGAATTACTTGGTCCCTGCTAAACTCTAGAAGGCAAAGATACACTGTTTAGATGTTGTATGGTTTGTATGGATCAATATGGCCCAAAGCTCTCCTAGCATGTGCATGTATATGAGTCATATGTCTGAATGCTGATGGTTACCAACTGAGCACCTGAGAATACAAAAACTACTGTATTCCTTGGAAAACAAGTCCAAATTATACAACACATATTACAAATACAGTCATAAAGATAGACAGAAATGCTAAGCTTCTTTTTAGAGTGAAGTCTTCACTGTTCTACTTTCTTCCACCATCGTTTTTTGGATGAAGGAATGGAGGTTTGACATATGTGGCTACACCACTTTTTCACCAAAAACAGCAGTCAGACCTAGTTCTACATATATTTTTTTATCAGTTTAGGAAAACTGAATTTTGATGTCATAACACAGGTAAGGGAGACACAATATCTGAAGGAAGGTAGGACAGACTTCTGTCTGGAATAACATAAGCCTGTAATACTTGGATGATGCAGAAGTCCTGCCACTGACACTGCTCAACCAACCCTGACTGTCTCTATATCATATTAGATCCTCAAGAGTTCTTGAAAGTCCAGACTCAGTCTATAAAGTTGCCTTACAATCTGTAACAGAGGCCCAGAGAAAGAGTTCCTTTCCAGAGGCCATAACAGTCTAACAGGGTTTATCAGTCTGGGTTTGACATACAGTGTTCCTAAAATGAAAAGAACCTTCAAGTACAGATAAGGGTGTCCAAGCTGCCTGTCTGAGTGAAAAATTACAATACTGTAGTTGGTAGTGTTTCATAAATCCAAGAGAAAGTAATTGTCCCAGGAAGTCCTATTTGTAGTAGAAGTTGTTGGACAAGTCAAATACCTTGGCTGGATCTAATAGATACTCCTTAATGTAAGGTTCTGCATTCACTGGTGAGTCAGTGCAGGGCAAACCAATTTTCTTCAGAGAAAGAAGAAAGATAGGAAGGGGCAAATCTATTTTTCCAGTGGAGTCACTGCTGCATACAGAGAAGGACACATTCCTTATGGTGCTCTCAGGATGGATCTGAGTTCAGATGAGGAGTGTACATTTGAAGTGGATCTCTCAATTGCCCCTATCCATGATTTCTTTGCAGTCCAGAGCAGTGTTGGATTTTAAACCTGGATTCCTTATGGATGTAAATCCAGTGAGTCTTTTGGGCCAGACTACAGCAGGCCCAACATGAGCCCTTAAGCCTACATAGCATAGACAGCAGATCCTCAGCATGGATTGTTTTGTTAAACAGTCCCTTTCCCATTACACCACTTGCTAAAGTACTTGTGGACTGACTACTGAACAGGAGGCTTGCCAGGAGGGTTAAAAATCACAACAGGACCACCAATTTGACCCACAGCCTCTAAATCTCCTGCTACACCCTTCCTTTATTTAAATAACCTTTAAATCGCCTTGTGTTTGTTGGGTTTTTTTAATGTCTTCTTGACAGAGATTTTTAATGGGAAAAGATAAAATGTGCCTCCTGAGCTGCTTTCACATTTAATGTTCTATGAAAACTACTTCTCATATCTTGATAATATCATTTATCAGCATGATATGCAGTATAGATATAAATAGTTTGTTACTGTTTTTTCCTTAGAGATTAAATATTTTTTCTTGCCTTCCTTTTGGGCCCTAAGTACTGTTCCACTGTATCAAATCTGCACTAAGTTGTGTCAGGAGTTAGGCACTGTAAGGAAAGATTGTTTAAAAAATTCCCTTCTTACTTTAGTGAACTGGATGTATCGAGGGGATGGGACATTCGGGATGCTTTCACTGGTTTTTCCATTTAATCAATGTCTACTGAGGATCAGAAAGATAGCTTACACTGAACTATTTAAGTGGGAAAATTGATTTGGGGGGGTTTCCTGTAAAAATAATTTTTCCTATTATAATGTTCACTTTGCAATTTAAATTCAGAAGCAGTTCTCTTATGGGGAAAGTATTTTGAAAATTCCCTCCTTGCCCCAGATGTGAAAGGCAAAATACTCTTTTTTTTCCAGAGACTTGATTGTATACTATTGGGCAGGGCTATTTTTGGCAGTAATAATGGAGCAAGTTTTGGAAAAACAGAGGTAAATTAGATTAACCTTCCCTTCAGCTTAGAGCTGGATTGATCTTGAGGTTCCTGAAGGTCCCTGCCCTTTATACTGCTCAGAGGGAGTGCTGTTTTTTCCCATGTATCCTTCACAGTGTACATTTCCTGTACGAAACACTCCAACCTGCAAACTACCATGCAATTTCAGCTTGTCTGAAAGCGAAAGCTTAAACCTTGGGCAGTACTGTGTTATGTAGAAGTAGTGTTAAATTGTGAGGAGGATCTGTAGAGAATTTCACCTCAAGACCAGTAGTCTGGTCTTCTATATCTCAGGAGAGTGACCTGTTTGACCTCTTATTAACAGTGAGATCAAGTTGTGTTTTTCTGTCAGACCAAACATTTGAACAGGCTGCTTTTTTTTTTAATAGAAAAGAAACAATATTTATTGCTTTTATGTGCTGCTACACTGAACGCCAGGAATTCTTTCCAAATAAATGCAATCAAATCCATCCTCAGGTATTCTTTAAGCAAGGAATATTCTGTAGTTAGTTTGATGAGGTATGGTGAGGTCGGTACAGAACCTTCATGTTGTTGTCTGTGTCCTATGAGGCAAAGCAATGAGAATCTCTGTGCCAGGTTTTAGTGTTTCTCACTACAGTAAATGTTGACGACATTGTTTACTCTTTTCACATGTACAAAGACATTCAGCCATATTAAGTTCTTAATTTTAATTTTACACTTCAGTAACACTATTCTCTGCTCTATTTTATAAGTAAGAACCTAACCTTATAGGGTGGTGGGGGAGAAAGGTTCAGTTGTGTTTTCTGTTCTCTCCTATCTCATCTCTATATGTCCAAGCATTTGCCTAAGACCTCCTGACACCCCTTAAGACCCCCCTAAGAAGGGAAGTGCTCCTCTCAGATGAAGTTAGAAGCATTCTGCGTAAAGAACCTAAAACTTGAACAGCTTGTTCTGATTCCTTATCTTTCCTGTTGAGTATTACTGAAAACTGAAGATGCAAACACCAACGCAGCAGTTACCACGGCAAATTAACATTACTGAGTTGCTTGATTTTCTCTTTACAGGAAGTACCTGATAAGAACAAGACCAATGGACTATATTTTAGAGACGGGAAATGTCGGATTGACTACATCCTTGTGTATAGAAAATCTAATCCACAGACAGAGAAGAGGGAAGTATTTGAGAGAAATATCAGAGCAGAAGGACTCCAAATGGAAAAAGAAGTAAGAGATCTGCCTTTAAAAAACTTTCACTTTGAAGCTATATAGAATCTGGGTGTATGGTTTGTTTACTGTGAAACTCCTTCACCCTGTTGTAGCAGCAGAAAAATGCTTTTAAGCATGCCTAAATATAGGCCAGAGCAGTGCAAAAGTGTAGCCTAAAGGAAAATCAGACACAGGGATTGAAGGCCAAAACAGGCCATTACAGTCATCTTCTTCAACCTTATGCACAAGTAGGCCACAGAATTTCATCCAGTGTGCTGTGCAATACAAACAAACAAGTGCTGGGTTTGAATGGCCTAAATTCTACTGAGTGCAATCCTTATTTCTGCACCTACATTTTCTTCCAGCCATGTGCTCCACTATTTGCTGAGGTTTCTGGTACTTTCCAGAGACCTAACTAGATCCCTGCCTTCCTTTACCTGTCAACTTAGGCATAGCGACGTGAGAAGTATTTTGGTAGTTTGAAAACAGCTTAATGTTTCCCCTTCTGTCTTAATCCTAAGAATTGAAATAATTGGACAGTACATATGAATCATTTATATTTATGTTATTTCCAACATAATGTCCTAAATCAGTAGATCTTTTATGGACAAGAGCATAGAAAATAATACAGAGTCTAAAATGTATTGACATTTTAGGCAGCAGAAGCAAGGTCCAAAGAGGCCATATCTCTTTTGCCAAGCCGATGATCTTCCTTAAACTTTGATAATGTGCTTAAGCAGGGCTCAAGTCTCACTTCCACCCAGAACAGGTATTGCTGAGTATTTACTGTTATTTGTGCCTGATGGACTCACACTCATGCTCTTATGCATTCTCGTGCTGCCACTGATGGAAACAGAAGAGGAATTTTCAGGATACAGGCTTTGATCAATTACATAGGTGCTGCATATTATATCCCTTTCTTTCACTGAGTTCTTGGTACATGTGTAGATATTCTGCCTGTGTACTTGAAATGCACACTTCTTTGGAGAGCACTGGGGAGGAAAAAAGGGAAGCCTTTGAAGAAAAATGATTATTTTTTTTTTAAATGCTTTTGATTGAACATGGGTGCTAGTGTATGTAAGTGTATTAAGGGCATTTCACTGCATACCAAACACTTACCCTAAACTATTCCTTCAAATAACTTAAAAGTCATCATCTTCAGTGCTGCAGCGGTTGACAGATGTTTTCAATGCCAGAGATTGTTCATTATTACATTTCCTGTGTACGTGCTTCTGTCTGTAGGAGTTGTAACCCAACATCCAAGAACATGAGAGTGTTGCTGCAGCTATTCAGCTTCACATCCTAGAATTCTGTCCTGCTTCCACCAGGAGAGATGCTGACAAAGTCTGTGAAATTTGGGCAGTGTAGAAAATGAACAGTGAATGAATCCTCCCTATTAGTACATATGCCAAATGGTTTCAAATAAATTTTTTTCCTACTTTGTGGTTTTTGCAGATTTATTGCTATGCTAAAGTCAGCAGTGAAAGCTATGATCACTTTATATTTTAAGTATTATGAAACTTATTGCAACATTCTGCACTGAAAACTTTTTCAAATTGATGATTTAAGTGCTTACTATAGAGGTTTTTTTCATCTTACAAGACCATTTATTTGGACTTTGCTGCCTAGGCTGCATGAATGATCTGCCAATTTGATTATTCATTTCAATTTCTATTTTGCTAGTGACATGCAGTTTTATTTCTTACTAATCTCATTTGCCCTTGGTGTGACTTCTTGCCAGCATCAGTAATTGTACGTTTTCTAAACTCAGAATGATCAAAATGAGGTTGTGCTACACGACTTGGGCTAATGTTTTTAAAATCCAGGGTAGCAATCTTTTTTAACATATGACTCTGACCTAAAATTAAACTCTAGCATGTACATTTTATGATCACCTTAGTTTCTAAATTTAATTATAATCCTGAAGGAAATATGTACATTCTTAGTACACTCCCTCCCCCATCCCCAGAGATTAAGAATAATGCTGCATAACACTTAGCTTTAAACTAAGATGCGTGATCTGCTAGTGTCTAGATTATTTCTCATTATTTTTCCTTCCCCCTTTTTTAAGACTACACATCATTCTGAGTGTTAATTCTGGAAAATTTTAACTGCAGGGCTTTTTCAAGTTGTTCACATGCAATATACTGCTTCCACTGAAAAAGTTTTGATCCCAGATGAAACGAGAAAATTGTCTGTGGATTTGGCCACAGAACATAACCAGAGGCGATAGGTGGTAACTGCTGGACTGAAGGAAACTTTTTACCTTGCATGAATTTTTTGTGGTTGTTGGTTCACTCTCCTTTGACTACCAACTGTATGTATGCTGACATTCGATTGTATCAGTCCTGTCTTTTTAATGTGAAACCATTGGCAGAGAGGAAAACTTACAGGGCTATCCACACTGCAATTTCAAACCCATATTCCTCGCTGCCGGGAGGGGGAAGTGCACTGCAGTGGCTCGGTGACAAGTACAGCACAGTGAAATTCCCAGGAAGTGGTGAATGCAGGGAGCAAAGTGTTCACTTAGCGGCATGAAATGAGAACGTGAATCCGAAATGACTTCACAAGAGTGGAAATAACTTCAGGCACAATGTCAAGATCACGTAGCTGAGAAAGGTCTGAACAGGTATATGTTTCTGGCTCTAGGAAAAGGTGATAATGTTTTGCAGATATTCCCCAAGGAATTCACACTCATATTCTTCAACTGTACCACACCACTCTGCCTTGGAAGTTCAGGCAGATTTTGTGCTCAGTATATACAGTAGTAAAGAATGAGGGGATCCCAGACCAAGGAACAGATCATTAAAATAATGAAGATTTTAACGAAAAAATAAAAATAATTAAATAATAGAGGAGAAAAAAACAGTGATAAAACATTTTTAAAGAGTGGAAAAAAATAGTAAAAATAAAATTAAATAGTGAAGATTTTAAATTGAAAACAAAGCTGTAAGAGTGAATGCCAATTGAGTGGTACAGCACAAGTCATTTTATGATGCTTCTCCCTGCTTTTCCATTTATATTGGTTCTGGATAGGATAAGTGTGTTGACCCTGTCACAGCCAGACACTTCCAGACCACATCCAACACATATGATCACATGCATAGATGCTCAAAAAAGTTAATCAAAAATGTAGGTCAGCCCAGGAAAAGAGACTGTATTTTCTTTTCATCCAGGTGTAAAATTTCCTTTGTTGATTTATCCTCTTTTTCAATGTCTCACAAGTGAGATAAGTTATGATATCCTGTCTCTGGGATTCTTGATGACCCTGTTGTTCTCATTTTTTAATACTCTTTGAAAAAGACTTTTGTGTGGGGAAAACAGAGAGGACAGACTCCAAGTAGAGCATGTTCTTATGGGAGATGAGGTACCAGTCACATTGCGAGTTTGTAGGCACTGATACCATCTGTAAATACCACAAGAGACTCATCTCTTCCAGAGCTGGTGGGCAAAAGGTAAACAGGGTGTTACTGTCCACATTCTGATGGTATGTTTCATATTTAATCTAAAAACAAGATAAACCTGAGATTTGGATCAACACACTGACATGCAGAAGATAATTACTTGTGATCACTTTTCTGAGAAGAGAAAATATAGATTGTGTCTGTCATTCCAAATTAAGTGTTCATCCCTGTGGCCCAGCAATTCCTGGAAAACCTGTCTTTTCAAGAGAGAGTGAAGAGTCAGAATTACTTTGAGTCCCTGATATTTTTCACAAGAATAAATATTTATAAATTCAACCTGTTGGCCAAAATCTGGAAAAGTACCCTTGTCCCAAATTATTCCTGCAGCATGAATTACTGTTTACCTGCCCTAAATTACCAGGTAGAACTAAGTTGCTGTCAAGAGTATCTGCACAGTTCTGCTACATGAATACAGTATTACAGATATCTCTCAGTAAGGTACTATAAACTATGCTATGTTATAACAGATCATGCACAGAGCATGGAGCAGCTAACTTGTATTACTCATTCACTTGCAAACTCTTTAAACTGCACTGTAAAGTAATGCAAATGCAGGATAGAGGTGTGAATTCTTCTGGGTGAACAAATACAGACCACACTCACATGTGTAATTTGTGCAAGAGAAAAAGAAGAAATTCATCTTGCATTTAGCTAAAAGCAGTGTATCCAAAATAAATCGGATGCTGGGTTAGGATCTGATCATGTAGCCCTAGGAACAGACTACATGTAGTTTGACTTGGCATGGTTTTTCTGGTTTTTCTGCTTCCCATGATTACACTAAACTAAGTCAGACAGAGTTGTTCTGCTTCTAAATGTACTTGATACGTTATGATTAATGATTGCGTTCAAAGCTTTTAATTTATAGATTATAAGTTGATTTAATGCAGTTTACTTGAAAAAGCATTTGACAAACTAGGGGAAAGTGAGTGATAGAAATGTAGTAAATGGGAACTAACCACATAAGTAGTGAAAAAATATTCAGACCTTTTATTTTATATATTTTGTATATTTCTGGTAACTAATGTCTCAGTATAGAAGCAATTAACTGCTTTAAACCAATGGCATTCTTTGCTGCCCTGGAAAGCAGGTCTCCTCACAGCTATTGCATGCAGAATGTGCTTCAGAAACCAGCTTCAGATATTTTACAAATAACAGACAATCCATCTGGGCTTCTGCTGCCACATTGATTTTTGCATTTCTCTGATAAAAGAAGATGTTATTTTAGTGCTGTATTGTAGGTCCAGTTTTCGGGAAGAATCCAAGTTGTGTGGGTTTTTGTGTTACATGCCTGATTAAAAATTTAAACTTTGCCACCGTAAGTGTCAAGCTGTCACCAGGGCACCTCTAATTGCATTCACTCCCTGCCTCAAGCAACAGCTGACATTTCTGGTGCAACATCTGGCAACAAAAACGCAGCTGGTGTATACGATAGGCAGTAGAAATATATAATAGGTGTTCTCTGGGGAAAACCCAAAAGGACAAGAAAGAAAAGCACAGTATAAGCTTTGGTTATGTGGTATGAACAAATATCTACTAGTGAGTATACTCTGAGTCTTAAGTTATGTTAACATAACCCTAGAAGTTTTCTTTTGAAATCTTTTTCAGTAGTTGATGCAGTATAATTACAGAATACTTTCATTTCATTACTTTTCAAGTTTGCAAGCAGATGTGGATAGGTTCGTGAAGAGGTAGTAATAGTTGTGCAAAGCGGTTTCTTTTAATGTGGCTGTAATGTTGTGCTAAAGGAGCAGGACATAAAAAGCTAGAAACGTATTCAGTAAGATACTTATATTTAGCAGCAACTTGGAGTCTGCTTTCAATATGATGAATGTTGAGAGAAATTACAGATGACAGAAAGAGCACACAGAGTATCTCCGTGACTTTTAGCACATCCCTGAGTGTAAAAGGAAAATAGACTTATGACCATGTCGAAGTGAGGTAAAAGTTAGAAGTAAAGAATATGACAAAACTAAGAACTTCAAAGACTGAAACTTCTGAGCACTGTGTTCAGAAAGTGATGATGTGAAAGAGATATTATAATCAACAGCTATTGCTTCTGAACATAATCAAATACTATCATCTTTCTGGAAAAAATGACATCTACTCCTTTTTGTTGTTGTTGTTGTTGTTGTTGTTAGTACTGCAGAGCCAAAACAGTTATGAGAAACTGATCTGCTTTTTTCTGGTTTGTGCGTCATCACTGCAATTGTTCATGAGATTCCTGTTACATAAACGTTTTTTCTGATTGTGATTCATGGGTAGAAGAGAATTAAGCTGACTTCCAGATCCCAAGTGGCGCTTGCAGATCTGAGTTAGAAAAGGTGTTTTATAAATGTAGCTTATGTAATTTGGTTCTCTGAGCAGTGCACAATAAAATCTCAGTGTCTTTAGAGTTGATTCCAAGTTTCTTTTTCAGTTACGACTTCAGTTTATCCAGTTATTGAAAGAACAATAACTTGTATGTAGTTTATTGCTCCTATAGATGTTAATTTAGTCAACCAGGCATACAGTTTAAAATAGAGTGCTTAGTCTATGGTCAACTGGCTTTTTACAGCTTGTCAGGAGAGCTTGTGTGGTAGCCAGGAGCAAGATGCAGGTCAGCAGGAAAATCTTCTCCTGGCTGCTAGTTTTGATTTGGTGCTCATATCCTTTCCCTGTCATGTTGAGCTTACCCTGCACATATCAAAACCACCTATTCACTAGAGAAGACGGTGGCTAGGGAAAGCTTCCACCACTGAAATTATATCAGCTGTCCTCTGAGCTTTTTTTACAGAGACAGGATAGCTATGAGCATGCCTATGTGAGATATGTGCTAGGAAGCACTGGTACAACTGTGAGAGTGGTGATTATCCCTGCTGTGCATGGTAGGTCAAGCAACATGCAGCATGTCACCTATGGCTAACAGGTTTCCTTTAGGCCAAACTGGCATTTGGACAAAACTAGGCTTTCTTGGTCTTTGGAGACGATGAGACCTTGTATTGGGTTTGCATGGAAAGGTTTTGATGGTAAGTGGGGCTGGCTTCTGTGAGAAACTGTTGGAAGCTTCCCACACATCCATCAGAGCCAGTGCCACATAGCTCCAAGACAAACCCGCTGTTGGCCAAGACTGAGCCCGTCAACAACAGTGGTAGCACCTCTGTGATAAAGTATTTAAAAAGAGGAAAAAGCCTTCTGCAGAACAGCAGCTAAAAGAGAGGAATGAGAATATGTGGGAGAAACAACTCTGCAGACACCGAGGCTGGTGAAGAAGGAGGGGGAGAAGGTGCTCCAGGGGCTGGAGCTGAGATTCCCCTGTGGCTCATGGTGCAGACCGTGGTGAGGCAGCTGTGCCCTGCAGCCCATGGAGAGCCACAGGAGACCTGTAGACTGTGGAGAACCCCACACTGGAGCAGGTGGATGCCCAAAGGAGGCTGTGAGCCTGTGGGAAGCCCACACTGGAGTAGGCTTCTGGCAGGACCTCTGTGGCCTCCTGGAGAGAAGAGCCCAGGCCAGAGCAGATTTGTTGGTAGGACTTGTGACCCCACACAAAAAACCCACACTGGAGCACTCTGTTCCTGACGGACTGCATCCCATGAAAGAGACCCATGCTGGAGAAGTTTGTGAAGAACTGCAGCTTGTGGGAAGGACCCAAGTTGGAAAAGTTAGTGGAGCACTGTCTCCTGTGGAAGGGACCCCACACTGGATCAAGGGAAAAGTGTGAGGAGTCCACCTCCTGAGGAGGAAGGAGTAGGAGAGACCACATGTGACGAATTGATTTCAGCTCCCATTCCCAGTTGCTGCATGCCACTTTGTGGGAGGAGGTAGAGAAAAGTCGGAGTGAAGTTGAGCCTGGAAAAAGGGAAGGGTTGAGGGAAGGTGTTTTAGGGTTTGGTTGTATTTCTCATTGTCCTGTTCTAATTTGATTGATAATAAATTAAACTAATTTCTCCAAGTCAAGTCTGTTTGGCCCATGACGATTACGGGTGAGTAATTTCTCTTCGTCCTTATCTAGACCCATGACCTTCCTCTTTTATTTTCTCATCTGTCCTGATGAGAAAAGGAGTGATAAAGCATCTTCAGTGGGCACCTGGCATCCAGCAAGGATCAGCCCACCACAGGTGTAGTTCAACGTCACTCCGCTGCTGTAGCCAGTATCAAACATTCCATAGCTTTCATCGACTCCAGTAACTAGTTTTGGTCTCTCACTTTTCTGATCCTATTATTCAATATGTAAATATCTACAGCTAATGAACTTAGAGTACCAATTATGCAGCCTTCAGGCTCTGTATTTTCATGAGCAGCATAGCATTTTAGTATTAGCAGGTGTAGTTTGTTATTTAATATTTTAAGCACTGTGTCTGATTGCATCCCCAAATCATGGATGGAGACATCAACATGACAAACTATGTCTGCAAAAAGGGAACCAGACTGAGATGCAAACCTTACCACAAGCATTATAAATGAAAGTGCTTCCAGCTATTTAATTTAAAACATTGGGCTGTTCATTTCATCCCAATTCAGCCAGAGCAAGTTGAAATCAGACTGGTCTTATTATCTAATGCACAGAGCAAACTGAGTCTCTTTTCAGCAATGATTTAGAGAAAAATGCGTTGGTACAAGCAGAACAATCTCCTTTCCCACAGAGTATTCTGTACAAAAACCCATGATCACTAAACTGGAGAAGTTTCCAGCTGCCTGAACTACTGAGGGAAAAAGTTTTAGACTTCAGATACTATGTCCACTGTACAGCGCAATGGCAATTTAGAAGAAAAATTTGAGGAGATAAATGAAAGTCTGAATAGATAGGGTCTGAACTCAAGTTTCAGAATGCAGTCCTCAAAGATAAATTTCTTGATTATCTGAGGGAGCCCATAAGTGAATATGTTTCTGAGTTGACAAATTCCAGCCTTTAACAGGGCTTTGTAAAGCTAGTAGACTAAGAAAATGTTGCTGAAAACTTGAACCAATTTTTAAAAAAAAAATACAGGTTTTTCAAGGAATATGGAGGTAATACAGAAAATACATAGATAACTGAAAAGGAATAAAAAAGCCCCTGACATACTTCTTTCAGGAACGGGTAAAATTTCTTGTCAAAGAATTTACTGTCATCAACATTCACAAATCAGAACGTCAAAAATCTTTTGAAGGAAAAAAAACAGACAGGCAATAGATTAAGAAAAAATTATGGTGGTTCTATATGAGATGTCCCCTGTATGTCAAAATTCACCTTTCCCTTTACAATAACTGGTCTTAAACTGCAATTATTTTTGAGATGTTTTTGCCTGGCAGCAGCATCAGGAATAAGCATAATGCACAAGGCTACAATCACTTCATGCACAGTGAGAGTTTTCATCACCCAAAGGTGACATGGCTGGTTTGCTGCAACACTCCCTTATAGTAATGGCTTAATAAGCAAAAATCTAAAGTTGTCTGCAGGGAGCAGAAGGACAGAGTATATAGAAACCCAGCAGTAGGTTTGTGTTGTCATTTTATGTTAATGATTTTGGTGTTGAACTTGTTTTGAGAAGGCAGCACTGTATTTACAGCATTATGCATCTAAAACCAATAGTGACGATTGGTCTCGGGAACATTTACATCTTCCCCTAAAGCCTGCAGTTGTGTGGGGCTGGCTCCCTGAAAGTAGTGCCAAGCGGGAAGTATGAATCTGGAAGGGACAGTTCCCTTTCTCACTGCTCTTGGCACAAGGACTCCAGTTGGCCGATTACTTTCTTTGTTACACAGGGTTGATTCAGTAATGGAGCAAGCAGAGCGCTGGTGCTCTGTGCCGTGGATTACCTGTGTTCTAGTTGTGGCAACAGAACAAATAGAACTAGTCAAATTACATCAGGGCTTTCCTTTCTTGAGAAAGACCTTTCAGTTTCTGGGTCTCTGGGCCCAAATGAAATGCAGAATTACCCATTGCATACTTACATATTTGTTTCTTGCTGCTTGAGTGGTAATGAAGTGGTGTTGTAAATGAAGTTTAATAAAGCCTGATCTGAGGTAAAAATGCTTCTGAGATAGCCACATTGTTGTAAATGAAGTTTAATAAAGCCTTACCTGAGGGAAAACGCTTCTGAGACAGCCACATTGTCTGAAACTTCTGTCAGCCAGTTAGTCATGTCTCCCGTTTAAAGTCTTATCTGGTTTACAAAACTCTATTCTGTGCACAAATTATCTTTCCTTTTCTTATCTGAAAGCTCTTGAAAGAATCTGTAAAAGTACATTTTAGACAAAACAATGTGAAAACCCTTTTGTTTCCTCTTGGAGGTCTTCATGGTATTCTACTTACTGCTCTTCTTAGGTACAGCTTGTTTTTGTTAATAGACTCAAGTAGACCTTTCCATTTATGACGTGACTGACTCCCCTTTCTTAAACTATAAGAATGTTGTGCTTACTTTTTTTTGTCAAAAAGCCATCTCTTACACCTTTTTAAACTTCAAAATTTTTCATAAAGAATAAAGCCTCCACAGTGAAAATGTAGATAGGAGAAGAACAAAATGGAGACATGTACATCTGGAGACGATGACTTTATACTTTGTCTTGCAATATGCAAAATTCATGTTCTTCTCAAGAAATTTTTCTTTTCATATTCAGACTTCTGTCTCTTTTTGTGCCTTATAAGTTAATAATCTATTCTGTGACCTCATTTTCTGGGGAATCTGGAGAAGCTCCAGAGTGCTGGCGGGAACGCATGTCTGAAGGTCAGCTTCGTGAAGCAGAGCTGTCACCAATGCTAGATCAAGATAGCCATGGCTTTTTTCCATAGAATTCTATCGATTTTCTACAGATTACAGCCTGGTCCTTCATCTCCAGAGTTCTTGAACTTGTACCGTGAGTGTTATTTCTATTGGAAACTGTGACTTTCTGAGACAAGATTGGTTTAAACAAATGTCCTGAAACAGCAGTTGAGAGGATGGAAGCTGTGATTTTTAGAACATCTCAGCTCAATGTTCTTGTGCAAATTTATGGATTTTATCATTAGCTTCAGAAATTCACAGGAGAGGAGAATTCAAGTAATGAAATACAGAAAGTACTGACCAAAATCAAGAGGCCTTTTAAAGTACAGAGGACGCTGATGGGAGGCTTTGTTATTTAAAGATCTGCATTTCCCTATGTCTTCTCTGCAGGAAGAATGAATAAGATGGGATGGGGGAAATGGATGGCAGCCAAGGCCTTGTAAAATGTTCTGAATCAAATGCTGCCGCTGTGATGTGTCCCAGACAGCTGAGCAGTGCACTGGAGGCACCCATGAAGGTGCAGTTGTAGGAAGCAACGTGTCTGTGCTACTGCAGAAGTTGGTGCGGGTGGTGAGGAAGGTAACAGGAGCCCAGAGAAAATAAGGTGGTTGTAGTGCAGAGCCCCAAGAGGAAAAAAACCAAACTTACTGACTCTAGCTACTGGCAATGTACGCAATCTGACTGGGTAGAAACAAGCCCTTAATATGCAGCAATTAATCTCAGTCTAAGGAAAATAGAACAAATGAATTACACGTTGAAGGTGCCTGTTCCTCTCCATTGCAGACGTCTAAACTTGGTTGCCCTGAATCACACCTGTGATGTCTGCTCCTTGGGAGTAAGCCTTCAGGGAACTTCTCAGGATCAGTGGGCCTAGAGACATGATAATGCCAGTGTTTCGATAGAAATATAGTGACCTGCCAGTATCCAGCAGGGGGAACTAGGTCAGATACCTGTCACACACCATATCTATAAAATACTCAAGATAAACCTCTTTGTTTGTTCTCTGTCCAGGTGTTACCTATAGATTTATATTAATAGATCTGTGGATTGCAAGAGCATCCCCAGTACTGGTGTAGTGTAAAGTATACAACTAATGGAATTGTATGACAACTGAAAATTTCCATTCTAAAACCCCCAAGCTGTGGAATAGATTAATGTTTCTGCAGTTTTTCCATTATTTGACATTTTCTGTTCTTTAATGTTTTGACTGGGAATTGATGACTGTTTGCCATGCGAATTTACATTTCCATCTTGGGCTGGTTTTTTGTCTGTCTTGTGAAAGGAAGCACAATTCATGTCTGTTACTAATGCATTATTCCAGCCAAAAGGCACAATATAAAAATGATTTGGGAAAGGTGAGCGCATTAGAGTTTTGGGAAAGAGAGGAATTTAGAACGATGGTGAGAAAACCTAAGAGGATGCTAATATCAAAATGTGGAGGCATATCCACATTAAATCATGGCAGATATGTAAGAAAAGCCCCCTTCTCACTGTATAACTCCCACTGTAAAAATCTGAGTGTAAAATCTCTTTGGAAATACAACACAAGCCCTTAACATCTTGAAACAATTGTTTTGTACTTATGGAGAATGTCTTAACAGAATGCAAGAAAGGAGAAATGCAAGGAATTAATAATCACTAGGATAGATTAGACTGAGCAAAGAGTTTTAGCTGAGGAAGGAGGGAAACATTTTGAATATGTGAAAATATTTCATTTAAACAGATTCAGTATTAAACACCTGATATTAAAACTCCTTGTTAGTTGTTAAAAAGGCTACCTTTACAAAAGAGAAAACAGATATAATCCAGTAACACACCGAAATGTGCTGTTTTGTATGGACAGTTTTTTAAACTAAATCAAAGTGAAAATTCTCATGTGTTTCCTGACATATTTTTAGAAATCTTGTTTAATTTGCTCCATTTCTGTATAATTTGTTCAGTTTGGTGTTGCAGCAAAATACTTTTCTCTCTTAAATGGCATCACAGCTGATCACTGGAATGTTCATACAAGACTAATCCTGCCTCCCTAACAAAAGTTTTTATATGCTATCTTCTTCATTAATTTCATAGATTACTTGTAAGGCATCAAGGACATTTTCCATTAGACAATATGTCACATAGAAGAAAACCTCATTTCCCAAGCTCATGACTAGATTCCTGATGCAGAAACGATCTAACAGAAGTCTTTGCAATCAGGGTCTCTGCACCAGCATTTTATTTCCTGTGACTGCAGAAAAGTAAAATTAGATCAACAGCCTGGGACATAGTGCTGGGCCACAATTTGGTTCAGGTCTCATCAGGATATACATGGACATGAATGGATTACTTGCACTTATATTCCTTACCCCATGTTCAGAGATTATCACAGTCAGTTCCTAAAACTCCTAAAACTAAAATGGGAACATGAATACGTGTCAGGTTTTCTCGAATACGTAGAATTTGTATTTTCTAAACAGTGCTTATGCACCTCTCTAAACACCTGAAAGACACTGTAACTCTACAGTGAAACCCTGGAGCACTGTCAACAAACTATTACCAATATCCAAAAGCACTGATCTGTTTCATTGTGTTACTCTTGAATTCCGAGCCTCCTGTAAATTAAGTGTATGCCTCTAACAAAGGGAAGATATATTTCTGATGCCCTTAATAGCTAAATTTTGATCTTGAAGCCTATAAAAACTGAAGATCTCAGAAAGCAATTTTAAGTAAAATAATAACGTATTCCACAGTAAGTGCTGCATACAGATACTGTTGAAAACTCCTAAAATCACCTCTGAAGGATATTGGATATGTTTGAAGAAACTTACGCTTTTAATACCACTTTTGTCTGAGTTCTCTGTTATTTTTATCAAATAGCTCTTGATCGATTCTAGAGTGATGAAAGCAAAATACGTGTGTATGGATGTGGGCAAAGAGTTTGAGTAAGGAATCATTTCTGCCTTCTTGACAGGGTTTATTGCGGTAATATCCACATGAGAGCATAATATAGGGCTTCTCCTTTCATCTCGGACTAGGCACTCTCAGCCACTCATATATTCCTTACAGCCCCACATGCTAAGTCCTAGAAATTCTAGTGTGGTGTTAGGCAGGATCTGACCTAAACGTCCTTTGCTGCAATTTAATCCAGTTATTTCTTGTTTTATTGAGAAGGAAAGTGGAGTGCTGTTCAGTCCCTTCCTATTCATAACTATTTGTTACTTATTTTTAAAGTGTTGTTGTGGTCTCTGCTTAGCATTTTATTTCATGTGTTGAATTCCATCTGTGTTTTGAACAATCTTTTTCCCCTAGGTCAAGTTTCCCAAAACTCTTTATCATTCTTATTTTCCTGCTTCAATCTTTCTTTAATTAATCCATCTATTTCTTACTCAGGCTGTACTTTACTCCCCTGCTGAATACCTATACTCAATAAAGGACTAAGGAATTTGAGTCCTGTATGCTCTTAATTTGATTTTTTTTTTAATCTTTGCACACCTTACCCTAGTCTGGCTTATGTTGCTGACTTCTCTTCTCGATTCTAATGGTGATCTTTTGTGTATTCATCTTTTCTGCATTTAACGCTCAGCCACCTCTCTATCTTCTGTGCTACAAGAATGTGATTGTCAGACACTAGAGTGTCACATGAGAAGCCATTTACCTAAGCACAGAGCATGGTTCCCCCTCCCCCATTTTCCTTTGCTCTTCATTATACATTAAAAATATTCCTATGTTAGATAAGTGCATCACTGTAGGCACTTGGTGACATTTCCAACATTAGACTTTCTATTTTCTTGTCAGTGTTGCTGTCACTGCACTTTCCACCACCCATGTACAGTGGTGGTGATTGCTCAGTTGTTACCCAGGACTCTTTCCTTATTAGTATTTTGATATTTTCCTGTTAACCTTTCATATTTTAAAGGGGAGAAGGCGTCTGTGTTAGATGAGCTCTTCACTTAAAATCTGCCAGAAAAAAATACTTTAAAGCTTTCATTTTTCTCCTATTTTGTGCTTAAATACCATCTGGACAAAGCAAGAATTCCCACATTCTTGTTCCCTTGGTAGTTTGGGAAATATTGTATATGTATATTTTATACAAGGTTCCTCCAGTTCGAAAGTTAAGATGACTTCCTGTTACTTTTTCAGACAGAATTTATGAAAAATAGAGATCTCTAATTTGTTGTGCTCCAGAGGCTGCCGTTGGCAGAGATCTGCCATTGGAGCTGCCTCCGTCGCACATCACACACAGCCGGAGCTATGGGCAGGACTAGGTGCCTTCTGTAGTGATGAGAGGAATGTGACTTTGATTAGGAGATAAGCAAGCAAGATGCAGATGGGATTCTGGAGGAGGAAACAAATATATCACTGAGAGAAGTATTTGTCAGTGGTGTTTCTGTGTGTGTGTGTAAGACACAAAGGGGGAGGGGGAGTTGCTTTAAAATATTATGCTGCAGAAATTAGTTAATTTTTATGATTTTTCTTTCCTTTTTTTGAACAGCAATATGGCAATTGTGGACAGGAGGGCATTAACATTATTTTAGAAAAGAAATTCACCAGCTGTGTTACTGTGATGACAACAATTCAGTTCAAAGCTTTCAGTCCCTACTACCAAGAACCAGGAGACGTATGTGCCATACAATTTTAATACCATTTCTTCCCTAACCAGTTCACCACTCTGCTCTGACATTCGAAAGAGGTCATGCATGACAGCGTATGTGTGTTTGTACAGCACAAGGAATTGCAGTGACTCTGCAAAGCTGCATCAAATGATGCAAAGCAGATTTCTACACTACATTTCTTGGACACGCTGGACATTATGTTTTAAATATTTGACAGGAACAACAGCCTGCAGTGTATGTGCAATTATAATATCCTAAGAGGTGGTTTGTTGAGATGGTGTTCTGCAATTTGCAAAATTTTTCCCATTGTCTAGTGATGTGACACTAATGGAATTTCCCCCTAATTTAAAAATATCTTTTATAATATTCATTGGGCCAAAAATGCTGTGTTTTTAAGAAAATTCCTTTCAACAAAATTATTATTATCTATAGAGCCATTGATGTGTGAGCCATTTTGATTTATTTCAAAAATTGCCGAGTGGAATCGTAATTTTCCTGTCGGGAAGTCTTGTAATAGAAGAAAATGTCTGTAACAGTACATCTATAAAGAGCTTGAAAAACTGGGATTATTAAGTGCAGTGAGATCTTAATTTTATTTCCATGTTACATTTTTACACTTCTCTGTAGAAGAGAATGAAACAGATTGCTGTAAGCATACTCATTCCAGAGGTACAATAGATGAGAATTTCAATTCTACTCCAAAATTTTGCACTGAATAAGAGAATCTGAATAGTACCACAGAGCTAAAAATTCTTTTGTAACTTCTGTTTCACTTTTGGATTGTGAATTCTCTGTTGCAGCTCTGAGAGGCACAGCCCTTATGGAAAATCGGCAAAATAAAAAAAAAAAAAAAAATCGAAAAATATTTATTTGTCAATAGATAAAAAAGACATTTGTGCGTCTGTAAGCTGAACAAGATGCCTTTTGTTAGCTGGGGACATCTTAAAGACAATAATATTTTTTTCATCTCTAGAGAAGGACAGTATTGTCTATTAAGCAAAGAATCTTCATTACAGCAGTTTCCATGGTACAAGTGAATTTGGAGAGGGGGATTCTTCGCCAGTGTATGTGTTACTTGGGGCCTACATTTCACAGCATTATAGGGAACTGAAAACCCAACAGGTTTCGGCAAACAATTTCAGGATTAGTACCAGCACTTTGCAACATATGCAATCAGATCAAAACTAATGTCATCTCATGTGATAGTGATGTTGTCTTTCGAGAAAGAGAAGACTTGTTTGTTTTCTGTAACTCCTCTCATTAAATCTGCATGTAAGAGCTTCGACCTAAGAGAGAAAATCATCTCTGTGCTCTATCACATTTATCTGAACCATTAAGATACCGAGCTCCATCTGGTGCTGCTCTGCTCTTCTGTGTCATACAGGAGGTGTTTTCATCCAGCACCTTATGTCAGTAGGCACACTGGGAACAGCAATAATTGATCAATAGCAGAGCTCATGTTTAGGTGTCTGCCTTGACAATTCATTGTGCCATGTATGGGCATTGCTTTATCACAATAAATTGGAACAGTCCAAAGCAAAATCGTAATCTGCCCTTGTCATACCTCAACCTTGTTTCATTTAAAGCATGTCCAACAAATGAAGTGATTTGTACAGAGATGCACAAAGGATCCAGTATTTTTCCTTCTTAGTTTAGAAACGTTATGTATTTCAATTTCATCTTGTGTCCAGTTAGATTCTAATTACTCTGTCTTTGCTTGGGAAAGTGGGTTTTTCTTGTTTCTGATGTGTGGGTTTTTAACACCAGATGATCTAGTTACATTCAGAGGCCAAATTAGTTTGAGCTTAGCTGAGTAGACCGGTGAAAAATCATGTAGATCATCAATTTTTAGAAATTTCCACTCTGCACTAAACCATGAGATTTCTTTTTATGATGAACATGAAACTGAGGCTTGCTGAAGACAACACATTAAGATGGATTTGCCTTTATCTCTTGGGGTTTTGTATTTATTTTTTTATGGGAAGTCTTACACAGTCTGAACATGGCTTGATATTTAAAAGAAGGTCAATTTCTCTAATTTTAATTTGAATTGTGAACTGAATAATGGTAATCAAGCCTATTCTCACCATCATATTTTGCTTTGGAAAAAAATTTGGAAAAATCATATTTTCCCTTTCATGTAGTAATGGTGTTGTATCTGAAGAGCTGGCTGCTCTACCATATGCTTTGGCATATTTACAAGACAACTTTCCTTGCAAAATTTTGTTTACGTCCTTTTAGTGTATCAGATCACTTGAGTGCCTTAGTAAGACTATACAGAATGCAATTGCTCAGAAATTCACATCTTATTAAGGAAATATAACAACTGTATAACAGTTTGTATAAAGGGGAAGAAAAAAGGGAAAATGGCTTGCTCGTGTCTCTGCCTTTAGATGAAGCAGGCGGAAAAGTTTTGCAGCAACGATTTGAACAAGGTGAAATGAATTATCAGAAGATGGCTCCTCAAACTCTTTCCAATTCTAATAACCTTTGTAAAATAAGTAGGGCAGAAAATTGAGATATGAGTCGAGCGAACAAGCATTTGAGTCGCCCAGACCAGCAGAGTTTATGTAACTGGTAGAGTTGTGAGTGATTCACATTCTTCATATGCATCTTTCCCCATCATTTAACTGGGTCCTGGTTTTTCTTTGGTGCTTTTTCTTCCCCAGAAAATGAGAACCTGCATTAAGTCTGAGAGGGAGCAGTCAGAGTGCTCTTCCATGACTTCCGTGCAGAGCAGAGACACATGTGTGTCCTGCACAGCCAGGTATGGTGCAGAAACCCACCCAGGTGTTGCCAGTTGACTTTGTAGGTGTTCTAGTCATGTCAGCATGGGACAGTGCCCGTGCTAACAAGCCGTGCTAACAAGCATGTGCATTATCCCACTGCTTCCCGTATGGCTTGGGCTAGCGCCTCTGCCTATAATTACTCATGTGGTGGATTTGTAGCTGGCTTAAAGAACTTGGGGCTTCCTTGTGTAATGTGGACTGAACTGAACTGACGGTGACATTAAGAGTAGTCTCTTCCACAGCTGTGCTCTTGTTGAGCACACACATGTCTCCCTTTAGGAAGAATTTTGAACCATGCCATCAGACACAGAGATATAGAGAGGTGTACAGCTCACTGCATCCTGGACAGTGTGGACACTGAAAACACTTTGGTGTCTACCCTGATAGTCATATATGTATTTCTTGTCTCCCTTGACTGTATGATCTGAGAAACAAGACTCTGAAGACAGACTTGAGCAACCAAAGAGCTTCACACTGCTGGAGCACGGGCAGGTGCTTGGAACCTGGACTGCTGCCAACACTTCCACATCCACAGGGAAGTTCAGCTGTGGCCTTTCTGTCCAGAGACACTCTGGTGCCCAGAGAGGTTGCAAGGTCTCCAGCCACAGAGATATTCAAGACCCCACAAACCACTCTGGTTGTCCCTGCTTAGAGCAGGAGATTTGACTAGGTGGCCTATATTATTCTATGATGCAATAAGCAGCTTATTCAGTTTTCTCTAGGTTATGTGTGTGAAAAAGCTATCATAAGCCTGCCTGCACTTTTTGTGTATTTGATTGATTATTATGTTTGTGAAATTAACTGTTGGGCAAAAAATAAATTGCCTTTTTCTTTACCAAAGCAATGTTTTTCCAATAAGCCTCTAAAAGGAAACATGAATATTTAATAGACGATTCATTAAATGTAACTATTTTCTACTTCAAAAAATGATTAATGAGAAATAAATCCATATTGGAAAAATATCAGTTTTATATTTTTCACTTGGGATAAATCACAGAGGAAGCTGCCTTATAAAATGTAGTTCAATTGTGTGATGTATTTTTAATGGCTTGTGATGCCAAAACTAAAATAATGTATTTAAGAGGCCTTTCTTTGGCCTCAGTCAAAAAGAGTTGATGATCTCAACTACCACTGTATAAAGAATTAAATTTTTTAATCTAAAATTGGAGCCCATAACTGATGTTTCATGTAAAGAGACAATGTCAAATACTGTTTTCATAAGTAAAAATGCATTATTCTGCCCAGAGATTTTAGCTATCTGCATTTTTAAATCTGCAAATAATGATTACACAAGTTTATAGTAATTTTCCAGTCCAAAGGAATTAAAAGATATTTGACAGATAAAATCCATATTATTAGCTATTTTGTCACAGAGATCTTACCCAGATGGGTCAAACCTGTACTCATTCAGTATTTGCTGATGGAATTATCAAGAAATGTTTTGTCATTACCTCACAGTCAGATCAAACTTTTCCATTAAGACAGTCATGCTGCAGGTATTTCTAATTCTTTTCTCTCGCAAGTGCAGTCCAAGTCAGAGGATATTGTTTCCACGGTTGATTTACTACATCTAAGTTGCCTTACTGTAAGATCCATTCTGCAGATTTAGATGACATTAGTTGGAATTAAAGACTTCCTTCTGATGTCGTTTCTTATCTTAAAGGAATTTATACTTCTCTGCTGCAGATTGTGAGCTCATCATTGCGCAGTAAATTTGAGCAGTGGTGAGATAGTATTTGCATTTTACTTCTACCCCAGTAACCTGCCCTGTTCTTGAAGTTGTCCTTCCACTCACATTTTTTTTTGTCTATGTGGAAGGACATTTGCAAGCATTTCCCCTTGTTCTGTTCCAGAACTGAGATCCTGTCAAATGCTGCCAGAAATTAAGCACTGTAACTATGACACCTGCTCTGAGCTGGATTAGATGACACATTGCCAGAATGCTGGCAGTAAGCAGCCACCTGCCTGCATTACTAACTCTACTGAAGCAGAACCTCTGCAAGTACTTTACAAAGTAAAAACAAAGCTTTACTTCATCATCACATTTTGTCATGAGATTTCACATAAAAATCATTCTGAATTGTAATCACGTGCCTCTGTCTCCTTACACCAAGTTATTTTACATTTCACATGTCAGTGTCCTCAGGTCAAAATTGCTTTTATCAATGGCTTCCTATTTTTTAGGTAGGGCTATATTTTTTATTCTTATTTTCATCCTTACTGCTTTTGCTCTACAGTTTCTTGCAAGTCAAAGGCTTCTTAATATCCTAATTAAAATGTGAACAATATATTCTGCTTTTCACTGAACCCGTGCTTTGATTCAAAGTACATGTGTGAAAGATATTGGCACTGTTATTCATTAGGTTCCTCAGAAGCATGAATATGGAGGCTAAAGTTTGTGAGTATGCAATATTTTCCTTGAAACCAGACATATATTGACAGTATCTAAATAATTGCCCAGTGGTAATGTATGCACTGGGAAAGTATTGGCAGAATACATCTTCTGTTTATCCAGTTCTTTGGAATTACCCCTGTGAATTTACATTTACTTCGGTTTTGCAAAGGAAGAACAGTTTAATCAACTAAAATTTACTGGGTTTTGTTTTTCCACGTGATTCACTCCACATGGCAAATCAATCTGTGCTGTTAAGTAATTCTCAAAAACAGGGGAACCTGTAGTAGTTCCTATTTACTACTCTGCACTCAGACGTCATACAGAGCTAGATTACAGAGAGAATTGTTACTAGAGGAAGTATGTTGATTTTGTCTCCTTTTCTGTTTTTCCCTGCATTTATGGTCTTGCCAGAAATTAGCTGTGTTTGCCAAAACCTAAAGAACTGTTTCTGTTCCTAGGCTTTTTAACTTGCCTTGTAGGAACTTCCTAAAGTAGGTAACCTTAATTCTTGTGGTTGAATTTGTTTCAAAATCTTACTTATTTCATTTTACTTTTATGAGGAAGGCTTTTAAATGTGAAGAGAGACCCAAACTTCAGTAATTTGCTCTTAAATGATGATAGGGAAAACACCTTATTGGTAAATCCTGACTTTTTTTTTTCCCTATTGTTTTGCATACATGAATGAAAACCTGCCTAGTAGACTCAAGGTAAATAAACAATGGCACCATTCAATTGAAGACACTGTAATTTTATCCTTCTTCAAGGTTATATGCTGGGAATAGGTTTTCTCAACTTCCTTAACTTTTAGACTCAAGAAATGCTTGTATCAAGGTGAGTACCTACAGCTGCTTTTGTCTTAAAATGACTTGACAATATTATTGATAATGAACTAAAATTAGCTAGGCGGAGAAGAATGTTATTTAATTTAAATCCTGCCATCAAAAGACATTAGAATGCTTGCAGGAATACATGGGAGTTCAGTAGCCAGGACTCAACCAGCAGTTAGCACCACTCTGTGCCCGCTTTAGGAGGAGAGCGACAACCTGGCCTTTACAAGCTTTCCTCGACCTAATTGATGACTGTAACTCATCAAAGCAGGTGTTTCTGCTTTTGGAGTTACATAAATAGCCCATGCTTTAGTGTCTTCCACTCCTTATATAGTGGTACTGGAAAAGAAAATGTGGCTTTGTTTTTAAATATGTTTGCGGTTGATTGGATTTCTTTGGGAAATAGCAATGTCTTCATAAACTTAATGGTAAAATGGAAAGGTAGCCTTGCCAGAAGGGCAAGTCTATAATATGTGGACCTATAGTACTGCCTGTATTCAAGGACTGGCAGCAATGGTACAGTACATAACGTATTTTGACTATCTGTAACCCAGACTCTGATGATCTGAATTCTACCCTACAAACCTATTTCAATGATCATGGTTCAATCCAACTAAATACACCTTGCTACAGCCTCTCAATGAGAATAACAATTAAATACAATTCTTGTAATAAATAAGGAGATTTTAATGAAAAACAATCTAGAAAGCGGTTGTTTTAAGCCAGCATTTCTCCATGAGGGAAGAGAGCAGTTCTTCAATAGAAAATATTCTTTCCTCCAGCCAATTCAGTCAGTGGGTTGCCCAAAGGCTGTGAAATCTCTGCCTGTGGAGATATTCACTACTCAATGGGACAAGCCCCTGTCTGAGCAGGCTGATCTAAGTTGACCCTGCTTTAGCCAGAGGCTTAGCCCAGATGAACCCTAGAGGTCCCTTCCACCCTAGATGAGTCTACAGTTGTCTGATTCTGGTAAGTCTCTTGTCACCTTGGCTTTACGCTATTCTGAAGACCACCAAGAATGTTGTCAGTGACCAGAAGAAAATCCATTTTTTTATGGATAGGTCAATTCCAAACATTTATTCCATATCTGTGTTTGCTAAGTGTTTTATCTCATTGGTCTGCCCCCTTAATTCCTCTGCTTTTCTTTCTTCATCATCTGGACATCACTTTATAGCAGATTGCTCATGTCAATAGTTGTCTTAGTTAAGTTTCCAAGGGGAGTAATAGTACATTGATTTTGTTTGCATCTTCCCATAATGTGAAATTGAGTTTACTTCTCTGAATCATTTAATGAGCCAACCCTTGAAAGTCAATTACAACAGAAGAATGCTCCTCTACTCTCAGTTGAAACATTTATAAGATGAAGGATACTGAGTCTAAATACTAACCTAACCATGAGGGTTTAAGAGATTCCATTCACTAAAGTATTTTTGTAATGAAGATGGTCTTCATGCTGTCTTTTTTCCAGAATTTTGGTTAGCTATTTACTCCTTAGATTAGGTGAATGTGAAATTTCATTCAATTCATCCTCCATCTGGATTTTTTATTCTCTTTCCAGTAGTGTTTTTCCCAGCCTTGCTTTTGTCAGCCTTGCTTAGTGCTTTCCTTTATGAACACTTAACATGAGCAAACCCAAGAGAAATGGATTTTCATATTAATAATTTAGTATTATTATTTCTTTTTTTTCCTGAATATAACTGAACCTGCCAAATATATTTTGAGTAGATTTTCTTTTGGTTAGATCTTCTGTTGGCAAAGCTGATTATCATTTTGAAAACATTTTGATGTGCCAACACTGCAAGATACTGAGGAGAAAAATACTCTTAAACTCTTTAAATCTATATTCTGATGACTATTTTCAAATCTTTCATGTTTCTGCATGAAAACATGTAACACATAAAGATAGTGTTCACTTGTGAAAAGGCATTTTCACAAGTCATGTTGGGCTCCTATATCTAGTATGGCTTAAACTACAATGTGCTGGAAAATACCTATAAACTTCCTGTTTAACAGCCATCACTAAGTTTATAAGCTGTTTTTTATACATGTCCTCCATTTCTCAGCTTTTAGTGGTGTGTCAGTACTGTAGTTTCTTTCTGTATATTAGTCTTCTTAGATGGTTCTTTTGAGTTTTGGTGGATTTCGTTCTGTTTTGGTTTTTATTCCAAGTTGTTTATGACAAAACTGCCAATCCATTGCTGACTTAACCTCACCTTTGAGAGAGCAGTTTGCAGGAGATTTTTAGAGTGACAGAATTTACTTTTGGTTTTGTGGTATCTACTTGCCAAAGTCTCATGGGAAAATAAAAGCTAATTTGTGAAATGTACCTATAAAGAAAAACATCATTAAAGCCTGAATTAGTATCCATAAAATTCAGTGGAAAGAATGCAAGTGAATTCATTGTCTCTGAAGCAAGTCTCTTGGGGGCATTTTGTTGCTGTTGTATCATTTTGTATTGAAATATTTTTCAGAAATTCATCAGCAAAGATTTTTTTCCTTCAGTTTTTAGCACCAGAAAGTCACTCATTCCTTTATATGTTAAATCCATTTTTGCAGCCCATTAATACTTTGAGTACAAATATTTCTCTGTCTTCATTATGGTCCAATAATATATTTGTTTAAAAAATGTTAACTCTATAGTCATTGGGTTGGGGTTTTGAGTTTTTGAGGGGTTTTTTCCTTTGTTTTTGTTTTGGGGTAGTTATTGTTGTTG
Source organism: Ifrita kowaldi (assembly GCA_013398055.1). Lineage (NCBI taxonomy): Eukaryota > Metazoa > Chordata > Aves > Passeriformes > Cinclosomatidae > Ifrita > Ifrita kowaldi. The sequence continues at coordinate 105,230 of VZRS01010090.1, read as the reverse complement.
TTGTTTGTTTCGGTTTGTTTTGGATTGGTTTGGGTTTTTGGTTTTTGGGCTTTTTTTGATGTGCTAAAGAAAATCATATATATGTATCTTAACTGTTGGAGTTTTCATTCCTATCATGTCACAAACTAGTAATAATTTTTTAGCTCCTCTAAGGACATGGACATGCAAATTCAGTAATTTCAGCATCTATCAGGATAGTGGAGGGAGAGTGTAAAAAGTATAAATGTCAGCCTCCCACCCACACAGTCAGTAGTTTCCAGATAAGCAGTACTAGATTTAAGAACTCCTCGTATGTTGTGTTAACCAAGAATTTATGTGAGCAATATTGAATATAGGACAATGTCTAAAAAACTGGGAAACCCTCCCCAAAGCTAACAATTTCCTTGCCTGGTTTTCTGTCATCATGCTTTCCTTTTCTCATACTAAGTACACCTTTGCCTATTTATTGGAATGCCATCCACTTGTTTGTCTGAAATTGTATTGTATGTAACTTTATGAAAAATTCATTAATATTCATTAGAATTTGAACATTTCATCTTCCAGTATTATCATGTGGCTCTCTGTGTTCTCACATCAGCTTCAGTCAAACCTGCTGTAGCTTTCTTGTAGAGAGCTGTGTCTCCTCCTGAGTGCAAACAGAGCTGAATTCCTCCTTTTCTCCTCTTTGCTGTACATCCTCTGGTTTTTGTCAGAGAGCTTCCTGTTGGGTAGCAGCCATGCTGATGTGCACACCCTACATAAAGTTCTCTTTGTGCTATGTCTAGTCAGCTAACCCACAGATGCATCTGTGTGCCCTCCATGTCCTCTTTTCCATGTAAAGGAAGCACATGCAGGCCGGAAGGGAGTCACAATATGGCTTTCAGGAGAGCAGAAGAAAAACGAGTTGACAAAATATTGATATAACATTTGAGGAAGAATCAGGAATTGGGAAGGGTGACACATCACACTGACCATTGACAATGATTTCTTTCTTTTTTACTTGAAAAAGTAAGCCCCGGTGGCTGTTCTGTTTTTCTTTTGCAGTCATCCCTAACAAACAGTGACATCATCTTTGTGAAACTGCATGCCCCCTGGGAGGTCCTGGGCAAATATGCTGAACTAATGAATGTAAGAATGCCTTTCAGGTAGGTGTAGTTGTGTTTTGTCTCAACCTCCAAAGCCACACTATACTGTAATGTTAATGTGATAATAACCCCCAAATGCCTATAGAAAAGCTCTTCTATAAGATACCACACACCTTTAGAAAATATAAATGGAGTTCCTTAGATACCGCATTCCTTGCTGTTTTTTGTTAAAGCCTACAATTTCAGTACAGTACTGGTTTGAGACGGGCTGTAGCAGTGCAGCTGTTTTCATGGGGTGTTCTGTCCTTAGGCCCTTTAACCCCTTCAATGCTGGAGCCCCCTGCATACTTGTGCGCTGCTGTTTTTTAAATGGACATTTCATTGAAATCAATGGGAGGTCAAGAAGATCCAGGTACGTAAGGCAGCACAGAAAGTGCATGTCTGTTTGACGTATCTGGTATGCACCTGTAAATTGCTTGTATAGTATGTAATTAGTATCACATGAATAAGTATAAATAAGTATCCCATCTAATAGGAAAACAATTTAAGCCATAAATGCTTTTTTCTGCGGAGAAAATAGAGAAATTATATTAAATGCTACTGATAACCAGATTAATTCCACATTGAAATTCACACTATTTTTATAACTGATTAAATATTATTTGCATGTTGGGCTATGACATTTTCTATGTAAAATATCGCTTTTACTCTGCTGGTTATCAGAACTTTTAAAGTTGCATAAAGACTTCCACTGGAACTGACCACAACCCATGAACTGAGAGGCCTTGATTCTTCTTTCAGTTAGCAGGGTTTGTAACATAAAGCTCCATTGATTTTAATGGAATTACTCCTGAACAAGAAAAGGATCAAACCCAGAATGTGCAGCTAATGAGCTGGTGCCTTTGTAGGATTCCTCCTGTTTTTTCTTACCTAATTACGAAAAATGCCTCTGCTATGAGACACCATGTAGCAGTAGAGAACTCGTAAGGAAAAATGGAGATGTATAAAAGACAAAATTGCGGCCTTATTTTGTATTTATTTTGTTTTCATTTTCACAGCAAATCTTCAACTGCTCTTCCTTATGCTTTTAGTGCTAAAGAGAAAATTCCAAAAGCAATCACAATTCATTGCAGGATAGTAATATTATTTTTTTAAAGTGTTCTAGAAACAATGGATTAGACCAAAAGTGCCTTCTCTGACTTCTGTGGCATTCCTTGAGATGGACCTGCTCTAGCAAATGAGTAAGGTCTCATGATTCAGAAACACACCAGGAACTCTGAATTTAGTCACGGAGCAGCTTTTTCTATCCTGATCACTCAGCAGATAGCAAAGTGAGTGTCATATAGATTATATAGAAAGCTTTGAAAATACTGAGGGTTTCTTGACCTGCTTCAGGATTCATTCTTTCGACATCCAGAGAAGGAGAACTATTACAGCATTGTTAACAGGAAATCATGGTAATTCACTAGTGACTGCTGGGCAGGCTCTTCAATTCTGTTTTAAAAACAACAGCAGAGTTTACCATTTCAAAAAAATTTTACAACATGACCACAAGTCTAGATGGTGTGTTTGCAGATGCCTTTGTCTAGGCCCTTGTTTTGAGAGCTGCTTGTTGCTTATTGCTCCTGATTATTCAGGCTGGAATTGTGTAAGGTCCACGCATCACTGAAGGAAATCTTTGTTGTTTCAAAGCAGGAGTGACAAAGTAGTGGATACCTCTGAACATTAGAAGCAAAATCAAGAAGTGGATGGCATCCTCAGAAACACTTAGCTTTGACCTTTCTCTGCTCCTGCTGAGTAGAGCAAGATAAATAACACTATCCAAAGAAGGTTGGCCAACATGAAATAGTTGAGAAAATTTTACTTCACCAGCATGATATGGACTCTGATAAAAAAAAAGTCAAAAAGTTCTGAAAATTAACTTGGAATACTAACCAAATTTGTTTATCGTTCACAAAGCATCAGTGGTGTCTTATTTTAGAGGACTTGCTTCCAAGGCACTAACAACATTCCTACACTACATCTGCTACAATATTGAAAACGTGTGGTGTAACCCTTCATGTTCCAGAAGTGGTGCAGTTCTACATTACACAATGGACCTCTCAGAATACACAGAAACCACCTTGATTTAGCAATGAGCTTCAGTGGATGACAGTGTCAGCCTCTGGAGGAGGAAATCAGAGTTTGGTCAGGCACCCAATTCTTCCAATAAGGAGTATGAGTCCCAAATCCACACTCAAGAACCCTCAGATTTTCTTAACTCATGAAGATGTGGTCTCTGTGCTGAAGGCAATGTGTCAGATCCCGACAGCTGTGGTATGATAGGCATCTATGAGAAGAACAAGAGCTGCCAGCACTGGAGTGGGACAGGAAGTGAACTCCCTGTCCTGGATCTACACATGGTGGTTAGGGGCTGCTCTGCACTGCAGAGCTGGTCAGGAGGCAGGCTGGGAGTGGGTTCAGCATGTGTCTGCTCGTGTCCCCTTGTCTGCTCACTTGCTCATCATTTGCTCTCACACACGGCTTATTGCACTGACAACAGAAACCAGCCTGTATGAGGGGCAGAGGGAGTGGCTGCACACTTGGTGGGGTGCTGAGCACATGTGCATTTGCTTGTGTAGCCTATATTCTGTTTTTAGGGATGTTATCCCAACAGCAATCACCGACCCCGCTTGGTACTGCATGTGTTACAGCATATTGCTGCATAAGGTACAGCTTTCCTGGCTTTTCTAAGTGATTCCCCCTTGTGTTTTACCAAATGCAGCTTTAATAATTCACTAGTCGGTGTCAGATACTTCATCCATATTTGTGTCAGTCCTATAGAATTCCTGCAACAGTATATGAACTTCTCTGAAATAGAAACATCTTTGGATCCTCATCTTTCACACATGACAAATAACAGAAAAGGAGGAAACAATGGGAAAATTATGACCTTCTGGCAATTCAAATGCCACCAGTGTCTGTGTGGCTTCCTGTGACAGTTCTGTTAATCTCTCTTTTAGTCTCTTCCTCCACCTCTTACAGGCTTCTGTCTTCAATCTCCTTTCCTTCCTTGCTAGTTCATACTGTAACTGACGATGGGTTTTCTTCTCGACTGGCTTCATTTTTGCTGTTCTTCCAGGAGAAAAATCTATTACCTGCACCGCCGATACAAGTTCATGAATAGGTGAGTACAATTCTTACGCCAGTCGAGTTTATGTTCATTTGGACCCAAGAACAAAAATAACGGTTAAAGTCAAGCTGGAAGGAAAAGTTTATCAGTTGCGTTTGCAGAAAGGATGAAGGCAGTGATTACACACTAGGACATCTGCAAAAAAAAAAAAAACAAAGAGAAGTTGCATTTCACAGTCTTTAAAGAAATAGAAGTATGTTAGTGCAAATGCTGTATCTCCTTCTTTTCATGTAGTTCATTAGGGAGTTTCTTGGGGTTAGAGTACCACAGTTACATGTTCATTTCCATGAACCTTGCTTACTTGTAATAGTGATGGCATTATTTATTTATTGCTTCCTCTGTGGGGATGCTTAGTACTTTGTTGGCAGACAGGAAGGCAGTGAACCGAACTTAAGAAATATGTATTTTCCAAGAATCTTTGAAATGCTTTCACTCAATTATTAATATCTCTAAGGTTACGCTTGATGCCCAGTTTATGTCTGACTTGCTGCAATGAAACTCTTTCCCTGCAGCAGTTAGCATTTTCTTTTTGACATCTTGGAAAATTAAATGAAAATATCTCCAAAATGCCTAAAAATTATACAAGCTTGGCAAAAAACAGATAATTTATGTATCTACATTTATCTATCTCACTGTATGTGGCATTTAACGCCATGGTACTGTTGATGCAGTTTTCAAAGGGGTCTAGCACCTGATCTACTGATTTACTGAGGTCAGTGGAAATATTGCCAAGAACCTCTAGGAGAGAAGAATTAAATTTAAAAAATCTGCATTTTGGAATAAACAGCCATACCATTTTGCACATAACATCAATACATTTACATCCATGGGATGATCACTCTGCAGTATAAGCATATTAAAAAACATTTTGTCTATTAAGTTATGTCACGGTGTGCTGGTGACATGACAGTACCAGCATTGATATAACATTATAGAATTTGCCTTTTCATATTAGTAAGCACCAAACGACAACTTTGCAGAGTTGAGACATTTTATCCCTCTTTGGCACAGGGTAACATGCACACAAATCTTCTAAAACTTGTTGATGCTGCCCCACTTTCCATTCCCACCTTGCAATAGATACTATAGCGGCCATTAGCTTTGGAATTGGTCTTGACTTTAAAGAAGATATGGCTGCTTTGACTAAAGCAATAGATAGGAAGGAGTAGGTGAAGGTTCTATCATTTAGATCATATCATTATATCATATTATATGAAGTTTTGCTTCATGTTCATTTTCTTACGAGTCAGGATGCAATTTGAAGTCAGTATGGGAAGAGGTATGATATAGGTAAAGGTAAAAATACCTTTTTCTGGTATTTAGTTCCTGAATGATGAGAACACTTGGCTAAATTCCATTTTTATGTTCGGATCTATAAATAGCTACTTGAGGCAGAAAAGCTGTAACTGAATAGCCCCAGTGGGGAAAAAAGAAAACATATTTCGCTTTATTTTAACTTATGTGAAACTTAGATATATGGCTTCAATAAAAGTATCTATTTCCTCTACTCCTAGTTCAGTGTAGATTAAAGTACTTGAAGCCTTTGTCCATTTTCTGAGTTAATACAAACATTATATTGACATTTGGGCAAAATTTATTTTAGAGAGGGGTTCAGTCACAAGGCAAAGCCCAGAGCAGGTCTCTTGCAACTTGTCAACCTGACTTGAATTTTCTCTCTGAAAAATTCTAGTGAACTTGAAACTTCAAATTACAGAACTCCCCTACTTTAAAGGAAAGGAGGGGTCTCAGATACCTACCCAGCACCAGGATCGTGGTTAAAAACTAAACTAATACAATAGCTAGCACCACAATACGCATAAAGTTCTATGAAAGCTGACCCACTCATAAAAATCAGTCTCAATGAAAAACTCTTCTTTTATTTTTCTAACTTTCTCTTTCCTTTGAAAAACAGTTCTATCCCTACCCCACTTCATGGTGAGAAAACAGTTTCTTTAAAATTATTTGAGAAACGCTTTGTGTGACTTAAACACAATATGTATCTTTAGAAAGAGGGTGCTGAGTAAAACTAGACTTGGAGAGCAGGGGCAGGATTGAAGTGGGAGAGACACTGAGACGCTGTGTGAAGCAGCTTCCTCTTCATCACTGCACGCACCCCGTTGTTCCTGGATAGGTCACACCGCTTTCCAAACACCGTTCCCCTATTCAGCTGAGTATGGGGGAAATGAGGCATGGATTAGCCGTGAAGAAGTGATTAAAAAAATAGATTTTTAACACTGTGTGTCTGTGTTCGTTAGCACCAACACCACTCTTTCAGCTTTTTCCTTTTGCAAGATGCTCCTGTAGCGTAAGAAAACCTGCGCTGCTGACTGATGGCACTGTTGGAATGAGCTGGAGGAAATTTAAAAATTTGGTCCTTTTTTTCTTTTTTAACTAGGGGGGTTGTTTTCCCTGCAGAAGGCTGTAGTGCATGTTCTGTGCTTTGCAGTAAGGTTTTGCAACCTTCTCAGACCCGTTTGCCAGCAGGCTGAGCATGCCAAGTAATCTGAGTCTTGGGAATGGCAAACCACTCAAAATCTGGGTACACTCAGTGAGAAGCCAGCATGAATAATGCATTGCTGTTAAGTGGGGAAAGCACTCGGTCCCTTTGTGCTGTGCTTGTGTGGTGTGATAAACCTGCAGTAGGCAGTATCTCAAATGTGCACATTGACTTGCAGCGTGAATGGGAAAAGATTGCAGATGGGCAGGGGTGTTAATAGCTTAGAGAATTCAAACGAGTTTAATTAACAAGAATGGAACAGCAGATTTAGAAAATCCCTTTTCCTGATTCCTCCTCCCTTTTCCATACCCAGACACACTAAGCCTGTTGAATGTACAGTAACACAGGGCTTATGGAATTTTCAGAGGAAAAAACAGAGGCCAAAAGACAGGGATTTCCCTGTAGAGAACTTGCTTTCCCTTGGCGTTTCTGTCAGTGGCTAGACAGACTAGCTCAAGGCTGTCAGGCTGGATGCTGCAGCCGGAGAGTTACAATTGGTCAGGCCCTTTCGAGCCCTGGGATCTGACATCTTACCTGCATTCAGCACAGACATTTGCAGACTACCTCCTCCTGTGCTCCAAACCGCTGGGTCAGTGCAAACACTGCCCATGGACAGTTTATGATTAATTAAGCGTAAATCTCATATTATGTTTACATACGTATTGCAGTTTTTCCAAACTGTCCTGATGATAAATTTGCACAAGCATGCAACATCCAACACCCCCACCTCATCATGCTGTTCCAGATTGGAAATGCACAAATTGGACCAAAACAGGTACACAGCTAATTTAGGTACAATTTTGAAATGTGCCCATGTTTAAAAATGAGCATTAGCTTCCTTATCTGAGATAAAAATACCTGGTGGGAGAAGGCTGAATATTCCAGGAAATACTATATGTATTTTAAATGAAAGTATGTAACATTTTCACATCCCTTCCGCATACATTCAGCTGCCTGGGTATGCGTTTTCCTCCTTCAAACTGACTGTGCAGACGTATCAGCGTTTGTTGGTCATAGAGTTCTTATGTTGGCTCTGTCAAAAAAACAGAAAACCCAAAATGACAACACAAAACAAACAAACAAAACCCCCAACCATATTTCCAATTCTTGAGCTTCATTCAGAACTGAACTTTCAGTTCTAAGGAAGTCAATTCTTGCCCTTTAGCTCCACTTCTGGAAACATTCATCCAGTGACTGAAGTATGGGCACACTCCACCATTTGTAGTCTGTGATTTTTGCAGGGATCAGTGGTTAGGACGTGGAGTTGTTAGGAACTTCTGAGAGAGTAGGGTTCATTGTGCTACACGTATCTTAGCCTTCTTAGGCATTTTTCATTATAACATTCTAGTATGGATTTGAATTTGGTTTAGATTGTCTTCTCCAATGAGCTCTGATTCTTCCCTTCATTTCACTGTGTATCTTTGCATGAGCACACTTGTAGTTAAATCTGCCCTTTCTCCAGATCAATTGTTGTTTGCTTTCACCTTTCAAATGTAACAATCTGCATAGCAGTCACCTGTTAGCCTATACACCCAGGGTTCTGGTTTCATGGAGGTTTTGTACTGCAAGAAACTACAATTGAATGAAATGAACAAAGTAGCCTATTTTTAAATAGGATCAATTGTAAGGTAAGAATCCATACAGAGAGCGGTAACAGGATGTAACTTGCTGGAGTTTAGCTGCCAAAAATCTTTGCCACAATCTCCACTGTTCTAATGTTTAGAGGGCAAAAATCTATGTCAGTTAAGCCTGAATTTTAAATTAACTGAAAATCTGAGAAATAAAAGTTTAGAGACATGCCAAGTATTCACTGGGCTTACTAAGATTTATGGCAGCATGTACCATCAGCATTGCTTTTCTGTTGAGACAAAATAAATGCTCCTCTGCAGAAAGCTGATTATTAATAAACAAGTCCAGCTTGTATAATTCGGTCTGCCTCAAAAAAAGTCAAAAGACATTGCACCTTTTCTAGTTGTAAATATTAGGTGGCCTGGTTTGACAACATGTGCTTCATAATGTACTGAAAAAACCATTATCTCAAATGCTCATACTTATCATGTGCTTCAGGATCGAGAAACAGATAAGCAGGTTCCGAGGATGGTTACCCAGAAAGCCAATGAAACTGGACAAGGAAACACTGCCAGATCTGGAGGAGAATGACTGCTATACTGCTCCATTCAGCCAACAAAGGATCCATCAGTGAGTATTCTATCATATCTCAATTGCAAGATGAAAACTTTTCCCTCTGGATTCACCTTGGAAAAAATCAATTTCTTAGTTCATGTCTTAAGGACTAGTGCCTTCATATTAGTCCTTTTTCACAAAAAAAGGGAGAGATAGCAAGTCTGCATTTCTATTAAATAAAGGTCAGGCTCAAAGCTAAAGGAAATCAATGGGAAAGTTCCCTTTAATTCATTGGAATTTCAGTTATGTCCCTGAGGTAGTCAAATGGCCATTTTCTCTCAGGTCAGAATTGTAGTTGATCTTTTTCACTTAAAGATGTGATTCGAACTTCTTTTCTCAGCATTTCTATGTCTTTAGCATAATCAGAATTAGTCCGTCATCACTGATGGTTGCAATACTGATACTCACATTTCATTCCTAGTTATGACTGCAGAACAAACAGAACTCTGAAGAAAACAGACAGTGTCAAATTGATTGAATTTCTCTTTTATGGAAGCAGAAGTGCTTGCAAAACAGCAGGGTTTAGACCTATCAGTGACACTTCTGCAAGCATACCAACAGCATCAATGTTGTAGAAATGTCACAGAAATCGTTTGACTACAAGAAGCCTTTATTCACTTGTGAAATGCAGAACAGAGAAAGCCCCACATAACCTTCAGAACTCATGTGGAATTTAAGGGGTGTCAAATCTTGGATGTCTTATGGGTAACTACAGTGTTTGTAATACAGGAAACAATTGTTGACAGAGCAAAACCACAAAGAATCGGCAGCCCTGGTGAGGATACTAAAAGACACAGAATGAGTTACAGGTCACTCAAAAATCTGAAATATGTGGTTTTATTCAGGGAGAAGCCAGGTTGATAAAGCTCTGAAATACCTCGTGTTGAATGAATAATTTTTCTGGGATTTTATTTACTAGCTGCAATAAGAACAAATAAAATAAACCACAAATGGCATCTTTCCAAATACAGCAGAAAAACAAGAACAGGTGCAAAACTCCAGGGAAATTGCAGTAGAAGTCTGTTTGACACAGAGATGGGTCAGTTATTGTGCCCTGCAAGAGGAAGAGTAGGTGCAAATTAGTTTGAGAATAGACCAGTGATAATAAAAAAATTAATAAATTGGGATGTCAGCATTAATGTTTTTCTTACCAGCAATATTAACTGCTAACTTCCCTTTAAATTACTGCACATAAGAAAGGGGTCGGTGGTTTGTTTTGAAAGGTTTTCTGTGGCTGAAAGGAGAATTGGCATATATGAACCAGAATATTTTTTTTCATTTTTCTGCCTTGCTCATGTTTGTGTCGGTAACCTGGTAGGAGCAGTTTATTAAGTAGTGTTAGTTTCATTAACACTCCTGCTGTTGTTTGGCACTTCTTTAACGTCATTGCAGACTTGGAAACTTTACTCCCTGCCAGGCCTGACATTTTCTGCTTAGCTTTCTGTGTGTAGTCTTCCTTTTTGGTGTGTGTGTGTGAGGGCTTAGAAAATGTTGGCTGAGCTGACCTCCTTCTCCCAAAAGATGCTGGCTCTGACGGCCGTGGTGTTCCTATCACGCTTCAGCCTGTTGCCTGTGTCAGCCTGTCGTGTTTTGTTTCACTAGAATTTTGAAATACAATGACTTGTTCAGTATTTGTCTAGTGCGTTGCATGCAGACGTTTCAATTTTTAACCCAGAGACCCAAAACATTGTTTTAGGAATGTGAAGATAATCACAGAAATTCTTGAGATGCTGAAAAGAAGAATTAATATCTACAGTAATGTTATGATAATTTAGCTTGCATTTTTTCAGTGGTAAGAAAAGTCCACACATTTTCGTGTTTGGGACAGTTAAGGTTTTGCTAGAGGGCTCTTACCATACCACATAGTAATACAATGTAATTGTACTGGAAGCTACATAATTGTCATGGGTAGTTACTTGTGGAGTTCAGTCTTTAACAAGTACATCATCCTGTAGGCTAGAACAGTGACAATCTCTTTCCTACTCTTGGGCATTCAGATGTGACTCTGCATCCTCTTCCATCACACAGCTGTGCCAAAATTGATTCAGAGAGAACAGGAGGGGTCCCTGTACCACACCAGTGCTCAGCTGGCTGACCTCAGTGTTAAGACTTTTCATTAAACATATGGACATTTTTTGAGCAAATAAAATGTTTGTAACTCATTCATTTCTTGAAGTTCTCAGAGAATGCAGAATAAATGCAAGGCTTTTAGTTCTTTTGCACTGTATTAAGGTGGTAGCTGAAAAATGTCACTAGCATCTGCTTTTTGTCAGAACTTATGTACAGATTTTGAATTTTAAGTTTAGAGTAAAAGCCATAAAATTTTCCTGCAAATCTAGAATCATAAGTGAAAGGAAGAGATGAGTGGGAAGTACATTCAACTGCTCTTTGAGAAATACCCACAGGAGCCTAAAATATATAATCAGTCTTTAAATTACACTAATGAGGATTTTTCTGGCTATTGTACAGGTATTTCTGGAGAGCAAGATATGTACTTTTCACAGCTGAAAATATTTTGGATTTCTGCGTTGTCATAAATCACTGTTTACCCAAGACATGCTTAATGACCATGAAGTAAATCACTCACAATTACAACCATCTTGGAAGCATAAAACTCCATGTTCTTAGTTTTCACATAAGATCTCCATGGCCTCACAGTAGCTTTTGTTGTATGCCCTACCTGGAGGTGCCAGGTTCTTCCTTTTTTCCCAGTTTTATGTGCTTTTCATTTTCTGAAATATTATCCCTTAAATAGTCATATCAGCTTGGCTGTGTTTGATTCTGTCCAAATATTGCAATTTGGGTCTAAAATTCCTTATTTCTTCCTTTCTTCATAGCTTCAGATGTCTTTCACATCATCAGAGAACGGGCAGTTTATCTTTTGCAATCTAGCCACAGTTTCCACAAAGAGGGCCCCAGTCTGATACAGATTTTATAACATGATCTAAGTACAGTTTTCATTTGTGATAGTTTCTTTTAAAAGCATGGAAAGACAAATAACTGACAATATTTACAATTCCGTGTTTGGGGAGGAAAATTATTAAGAAAAAAAACCTGACCAGACCTTATTTCCATAGGAATTAATATTTTTAAAATATTGATGTACAATGAGTGTGTGCAATTCTAGTAGATCATATCAATGGTCTTTTTCTTTCTTGCATTTTTCTTTCTCATCCAGATGGAAAAAGGCCAGATGTGGAGAAAGGTTAGCTTTCCAAAAAAAAAATTAAATTTTTTTTAGGAGGCACAGCTAGCCATCTGTCCTTCCTCCAAAACAGGCAAAGAAGAAAATGCAGGAATAACATCTGTGAGGTGTGCCTATAGCTTTTGCAATGTGGCTTCAGGTTTTCTTTTTAAGGGATAATGGCATACTTCATAGGGTATATCACAAAATTGTCAGTACAAGAGAAGACCAAAGTTCATCTTACTTCTTAAGTAATAGGAAATCTCTTTTTGGAGGAAAGAAGTTCTACCAAGCACTTTTTTTTTTTAATCGTATGGAATACAAAATGATAATTTTCAATATAGACTTCTGAGTATTGTCTCTTTTCTGCAGCCACAGCTTGGAAAAGGCTGTGTTTATACCAAAGCATTTCTTCTGAAAATTATCAGTTACAAGAATGCACAATATGTGAAAAATGTTTACCATCAGAGATACTTAGTTGTTCTTCTACTACATCTTAGTTATTTTATGTAGTCAGCTGCTGGTCACTTGGGAGTACTAACAGTAGCAATTAGCTGCAATTTCTTAGATAACTGTACACTAGCTAGGAAAATATGTTAATTGCTGTTTAGAGATTTTGAACTCTATATCAGGAGCTATTTTCCCCTTTGTTTTTCTTTCGAAGGCGATAAACTCTGATTAAATATTAATCTAATACATAATTGAATAACCACATAAAATAAATATTTATTACTTTGTGAAAATCAGATTAAATATTTACTCAATTAGGAGGACTGGGATAGTAACTTGATTAATTAAGCACAAATGGCCCTACATAGCAGAGGTTAATGGAGTGATTCTCATTTGTACTATGTTCCCCTGTGGCACATGAGTCTTGTATTTTTTCCAGATTTCCAAGATACATGTCTCTCATGGGGGGAGCTACTTTTCAAGCTTTTTCTGATGTTCAAATTGACCTTAACAAACCCCATCTCTACCAAGATGGTCTGTGCCCGTATTCCCCTGAGCCACCTTACCCTAAAATCATGGATAGATCAGAGAGCTGCTGCAACTGGAGACAAGGCACAGGGCTGCATGGACACTTACTTGTTTTGAACCAGGATGGTCGTTCTGGTGTTTAAATACATCTACAATATAATAACTGTACATTTGTAAATGGCTTTTGATAAATGGGGAACCACGGTTTTGTAAATCCTGCTCTCAAACAAATCTTCGTGCTGCCAAACTTGGACATGCCCTGCAAGGGGTTTTTTTTAATTCTCTCTGGTTCTGGAAGTTTTAATTGTCTGACAAATAGAATGAAGAAGGGCATCCCTGAAAAATACATCAGTCTCCTTCTATCTCAGGTGAATATTTCTGAGTGAACCAATTTAAATTTAGAAGTGATCTGGGGGTAAGACTGATCTGGGGGCAAAGGCAGAGGAAGGTGGAGGAGATTCAGCACTTTCACGACTCTCTATTTTACTCTGGCAGTTTTGAGGCTGTAGTGCCAATTTGGAAACAGAGAGAGCCGCTACAATATTCTTCATCCCCAAGTCACCCTGTTTTAGGCATATGATATGAAAGATGCCTGTTAACCATTAATAAAAATGTCCTTTTACATAAATAAGACAGCTGCAGCCTTAAAAGTCAAGCAAAATGAAAATTAGCAAGTGCTAATAATACACCCATTTTCAAACAAATAGAGTAGAGAAATGTGTGGTACTATTCTCAGGGGAATACTGCAGGCTCACCTTGTTGCTGCTACTACAGCTGGTGATTTACTCTCTCTATGTTAAATGAGCCAAAAACCTGCTATTGCCTCAGCCAGCAATAGGTTGGCTGTTGGCTCAGTGATTTACCTGGGCACACAGAAGGTTGGGCATTTTTCCTGTGCCAAAGAGTACACTATTCACATAGAGATTACTCCTTCGAACAACATCTGTGCTCTCAGTTTTTACTGCTTCCAGCAGAAGGTACTTTTAGATATGGTGAGTGTCAGACATCAAGTGTTTCAGTGTCTGTGGATCCCACGGTGCCAAGGCACACATGGATCTGTGCATGCATCCATCCTCCCTTCGTGGCTTTGTCACCAGACCATGGGTGTTCAGCTTTCAGCTTGAAAATCTTACCAGTAAAGCAGAAAATACCCTTTTCCTGCCTTTCGCTTTCCCAAAATATATAAAGTAAAATAAAACAAGAAAAGTAAACCCACTTTTTTTTTCAAATGTGTTTTCAAAGAGCTAAATTTACCCTTAAAGGGTTTTTACAACCAGCAAAATTACCAAAGAGAATGTATGAACGGGAATTCATTGGTAATTTTTTCTTGGTTGAATTTGCACTAATTTGAGGCCTTTCTTTAGACAACAGTTAGCTTTGCTGTGCTTTGCTGTCCACAGAAAGATAGTTTGAAATTTAGTTCAGAGTCCAGTTAGGAAGGCTACAAATATAGTTTCAAAGCAATTAACCTTCACTGCCTCTTCATGTCTCTTACAGTGTGAATGTAAGAGCAGTATTTCCAGAATGACATTTTTAAAAGGGACTTTAATTAAGGATCAACTCTGGAACGAGTACTTCCAAAAGTACTCTCATTATCTTCATTGGGATTCTCCTTTTGAGTAAGGACAGCTCACACAAATAAGACTTACAGGACCAAGTTAATGACTATAGCTGTTGTGGAACAAATCACTGGCTTTAACTACCTATACATTAACTTCACAGGTAATAAAAATTATAATGTATTAATCCTTACTTATTTTTTGTCTTACAAATGAGGCAACAAAGTGATCAAAACCTTCAGTGAGAAGTCTCATAAATAAAGCCTAAGCCCTTACTGAGCCTGAAAACAAGCTGTATTGCTCTTATGAATATTCAAATCCTTGTGCATGTTGAAAATCTAACAAGGGCAGCAGAAACAGAACAGCTGAGGAAATTCTTCCACCTAACAGCAACAAGGGTTAAAAAACTTGCTAGAAAGCCTCTGCTTTATACGGTTTATAGCTCAGTAATGTCTGATAAATGTTTATGTGTACCTAGTTTGAAAATATCTTCAGCTCTGGCCCCTGTGAACTGAAATTTGAAGTGTGAGGTTCTTCACAGACTGAGGAAATCTTTCTCCTCTGAATTCTTCATTGGATGCTGTATAACTGATGCTGGAATAGATTTGATGGTTATTCTGTGAATATGGATTTACCACCCACATTCAGAAATAAGACAAACTGAAGCACAAAAATTTGGGGGGAAGAAATGTCCATAAAGCATGGGAGGAAGGTGTGGTGGTTGAAAGGGGTAAGTCCTACACTGAGCTGCCTGATTCTCACTGACAAGAACAACTCCTGTGATTTTTGAGATAAATTGGAACCTCCCTGGCATTGTCCTCGTTTATGTCAATGTCTTACTGGGATATTGTAACACATAGATAGAACTACCTGCGATATTCTCAACCTTTCAATGCCTTCCACTCATGTCTGCCTCTTTTTGTTTCCTATGCCAGAGGTCCCTGCCCCATTGATTATGGTGATGCTGCTCTTTCTGAGCCTACTCTACAGACAATTTCACAGAAAAAAACCTGAGTATTTAAGTTAAGCAAATGAAAAAAACCCTATAATTTTTATGTTCAAAAATAAGTGAGGATTATTTTTTAAACTTTACCACGTGCAATTCTATCCCAAAATAATGATATGGTTAGGGATGGTCCAGGACATCCAGCGGACTCATTCTGGCATTTCTTTTTTCATGTTTGCTGAACTCTAGCATCTCTTCTTCATCCATGTCTTCATGAATAACTTTGGAAAACACTCAAGGGCATTTTTTTGGCCCACTCTGATCATGGTGAGTTCTTCCTCTCCTCTCCCCCTCCTGCCCTCAGATGCCTTTTACTGGCACAAGACTGGGCAGGTCAGCACCTCATCAGCTCATGTTCTCACATGTGTTTTAGGACTGCTTCAGCTAGTTCTGGCATAGGCAGAGTTCTTCATGGCAGTTATTATACCGAGGTGTTTACATCTGCTTCACAGGCACATCTGGTTATTTCTTCTTGCCCCTGTGAGATCAAAAGCTATAATAACACAATTGCTAAGTTTGCAAATGGATGCAAATGGCTAAACTGTGTCTTTAAACAAGTGATTCTTTCTTTGTTTTTAGAGCTTGCATAATCCTTGATTTTTGCCTTTTTGCATTCATGAAAGTAGAAATGCCTGAATACAAATAAAACTATTAAAAAAGTTCTCCAGAAAAGATGATGAAATGGCTAGCTCTAGTTGCAGTATGAGACAGTTGTGATAACAGATGGGCAAAATAACCTTGTATTACAAGGAAAATAGAGTAAGGTGTTATCTGGTTCCATGTTGCAAGTTTCTCAGATAAGGTGATTCAATTCTCGGTTGTATCACACAAGAACTCATAGCTAAGTCAGAATGAAAATTACTGTGCTGTTTTGATATCTGTGAAGTTATCTTCACAGTTCTTTAACATTTAGTGCTGTTTGGGAAGTGAGATCTTGGAAAGTCAGTCAGTAAAAGAAAGTGAAATAAAGACCAAAAATCCCTAATTGTTCATTTCTGTTTTACTCCTGCTTTTAATTTGTTTCTGCTGCTACTAAAACAGCCTAATACAGAGGGCCAGATTCAGCTGAAAACAACACTGTTCTACCTGCTTCAGAGTTTCGGTTGGGGTTTTTTTTATATATAATTTCTATCAGCATTAAGACTTTTATGACGACAGTAGTTCTTTTTTCTCGAAATGCTTTTAATAGTTACTATTTTACATACTGATTACTTTCAACTGAATTTGATATAGGTAAAGATACATCTCTATGCCTACATATCTTTATGCATCTGAAAGATAAGCTCAGTCTGACATACTTTTTGAGCAACAGCAGCTTGAAATGGAATAGTGGCCCAAAACTGTTCCTATATAGAAAAGGCAGTAGCCAGTGGACACCAACTGCATTTGCTGTGTGGTACCAGCCCTCTGGTAAATCAGTGTGCACATGGCAGTCAGCCAATATGCATAAATCAAATTACTTTAGGTAGGTACTCTAGGGCATGCATAGGACTTTGGGAATAGTAGGGATATGGGAGGAAGCCAGAAGTACTGACTACAGTAATGAGTAGATTGTAGACACAGAAATGGCATGTGATTATCTGGGGTGGAGTGGTAAAGGAGATGAGATAGTAACCTCTAGAAAACCAGGTTTCATTACTTCTGGTGCTCTTAAAGAAACTTGTCTTACATACCTTTACTTTAGGATTTTTTTTTTTACTGTCTGCCTTTGAAGCAGCCCATAAGGAACTTATGTACACATTGTATTGTATTGAAAATTCAGCTGGGAATTTTGATAATAAAGAGGGAGCATATGAAGTTCTCAAAGTCCAGAAGTTGGACTCCTTGTTTTTCAAAATTACTGTGGAGGTGCAAAGCCATATATTATTTCCCATGGGTAAAGATTCATTCTGAAAAAGCAAATTTTCATTTGAGTAAAATTACCTGAGGGGAAAACTGAGCAGTGAATCTCACATTGTGCAAAAGAGAAGGTGATGTGAATCCATGCCAAGCTCCTGATTAAGATGATCTCATTTAAGGTTGTATTTGTCTAGTGTGCTGTCTTACAGATCCATGTCTCTGTGAGAGCTCTATGACCTTAACATTTTATTTATCAGTTTATTCAATTCTGCAGCTCTTCAAAAACACAGACGAGGAAAACAGTATTGCCTCCTATCCACAGGGTTTGTTGGGTTTTTTAAAAATTCATTCAGACTCACCACAATTCTGTCTAACATATTGAACATTGAACCAGAATATTAACTGGATAAATGGCATCTGAAAGCTAATTTTCTGCTGCATTTTAGCTTCCAGGACCAAATATAGGAGTATATGGTGCTTTCCATTTCTAACATTGTATTCAGTAATAGTTTTCGGTAAGAGTGGTTTACCAAGTAGATGTTTCCAGGTGACTCATAATGATAAAGAATAACAAAAAGCCTGGAATAGAAATGGAATGTGAATTTCTACTGCTGCACTTACAAAGATATGCTTTTGCAAATTTTTGTGCGAGAATTTTGTGGTTTTCAGTGAATTACCTAGAAATGGTGCTTCCCATAATGAATGCTTAAATATCTTCTATCTTTCTCCAGACTTCTCCATGTAGTTCTTTGTTAGAGAACGAATACCAATACTGACAGCATCTCACCTGGCTAATCATCTGTTAATCAAGTGTCTTTAATCCTTCTTGCACTTGCTTTCATACTGTAGATTTTAAGAGTGTCGGAGAAAGTAATGGAACTAGATATTTGCCTTAAACATGTTATTATATGTTTCTGAGACGCCCTTGGTTTTTGTTTTCATGTAGCTTCATAATACACAACAAAGATACTTTCTTCAATAATGCTACAAGAAGTAGAATTGTACACCATATCTTACAAAGAGTGAAATATGAAGAAGGGAAAAACAAAATTGGTAAGTACTAAACAATGTGCTTTAAAATGTGTGGTTAAAAAAAGAAAGGGGAAGTCTGCCTGGGCTCATAACAGACTTTTTTCCTTCCTTTTTAATCACCTCAGTTTAGACTGTTTCCATCTCACCCACTGCTGTTGTAGGGGCTTTGCCTGGAAGATGTGATCATTTCCCTGTAATATCAGTCAGCTTTCACAGGCACACGTCACCACAGGGGATTTATCACCTCTGCAAGGGAAGAGGCTGATTTAAACAAGAAATACGAACAGATTACGAGCAGTGAAGCAGAGAGACTCATGCAGGAAAACTTTTTCATAAAAATGTGCTTGGAAGGATGGCAAGATTTGTGCTGCTCTACGTCTCAGCCTACAGGGCTTCTCCCTGGATACCTATCCATCCCTAAGGGAGATGGAAGACTCTGTATCTCTGTTGTTGCTGTAAGTCAAAAGGGAGTTCACCACTGATGTCCTCAGTGCCAAGAATGCTATGCATAACTGTGTCTTCACTTTCAATTAGTGAGTGGGGTGAACATTTGGAGTGGCACATACACAGATCCAGGAGAGCTGGCAGTGACAGAGCAGGGACAGAATATGAAACAGTGGTCACCTGCCAAGTGGTACAGAGCACGTACTGCTTGAGTACCACACAGAGACAAACTTAGAGACAATCTCCATAAAACTCTGCCATCTATTTAATTTCCCTGCTGTTTAAACCTCACCTTTCCTGAAGAGGAAGAGAAATATCCCAAAACTTCCCATTTTTCTTTCTTTCTCAGCTTCTGGGATGAGGGCAGCAATACCTCTAAGCAGAGCAGACGTTGCATCTAGCACAAACGCTTGCAGTCCCTGCCTACAGCAAGATCCCAATGCCTCACATGTCAGCTTGTGCTGTACCTACAATGAACACAACCTTGCATTGATCACTGGGCAGAGCAAAGCCCAGCTCAGCTGTACAAGTTTTACTCTTCTGCCAGAGACATTGGAAGAAGGCATGTTCTGCCAGGCAGATACTGATGCCACCACTGAAAGTGCTATTCCTATTGCATTAATACTTCCCGTTGCTGTGTTCTTGCTGCTGTGTGTCCTCTGTGAATTAGGAAAGGAATCCAGACTTTACACCTCTTGGTCAATAGGGTTCAAACACCTTCACGTTCTTAGTGTGGATATTTTGTTTTGCATTGCCTGGTAACGGTTCAATCCTATTTTGGTGATTTTCCAAGTGAAAAGCACCAGCATCTCAGCAGACACTAGTTCTCAAGGCTCTCATTAAAGAGAGAAAAGCCCTGAGTGAGTGGGGTGTATGATTACTTTTTTGTGCCAAATAGGAATGATTTTGGTTCAGGTTCCTGTTTATTTTCTGGTCTTTTACTGCTGCAGCTTGTCTTCTTCCTTTCCATCTGACCAGCAACTTTCATAAGACATAAACTGAACATATTTTAGTAAGTTGTTAATCATATGGAAATTAAGAGTTTCAGTTGCTTTAGTGGTCTGCAATTCAAAAATGTCGAGACCTTCCCTGAAGTTTTTAGCTCCCAAGATATGCAGCTTTTCATCTAAACAACTTTGTTAGACAATATTTCATAAGGTCAAACTTTAAACCTAGTGTGAGGTCTCCAATTTCACTGAAGTTACACTGAAGATGGATTTGGCAAATGAATCTTTAAACCTCCAGCATAATAAATGGTAGATTCTGATTAATATTTGAGCATGTCTTTCTTTGTATTATACCTTAGTTATCAAAATCTATAAAAGATTAATTTTTCTACATGTATCTTGTACTGTCAATGGGCTTCAATCTTCATTTAGCCAGTTTATTATGAAAATGTGTTTTGCTTTTTACTTAGCAATTTTTCTGCTCCTATTGGTAAATAATTGAATACTTTTGATTCTTAGGTCTGAATCGATTGCTCAGTAATGGCTCCTATGAAGCTGCATTTCCTCTTCATGAGGTACTTTTCTCAGTTGTTTATTTTTTTCTTTTTGAACAGACATTTCCCACAAAATGAATTCTTAATTGTGTAATCATTTATCCTCAATCTTATTAATGTCTACCTCTGACATGTTTCCATTTAGCAGTGCTTTTTTCCTTGGGGAAAAGTTAGGGGTATTTTCTTGCAAAAAGAGATGAGTAAAGAGAGTTGTTCTGGATCTATTCTGCAAAAACTATTTGAGTTGATCTATCAGTATGTTTTCAGTGAGGAAAATCCATCATGCTCTGGGGTTTGTTTTTTTTTAGATTCTCCAAAGATTTTTTTTGCCTTTATAGCCTATGGCGTGAATATAATTTATTATAAATATCTTAGGAAGAATAATCTCAAATCTTAGTGACATTAGTTGATTTTTTTTTAATGTCATATTTAGCTTTTGGAGCACAAGTACAGAGTTACAAATAAATTACGGAGTATGCATAAATTGTGTTATCCATACCGCTAGTAAGAGAGATTTCTTAAATATTCTTTTTTGCTGCTGTTATTCATTAATGTCCAGATTTGTATTTTAGGGAAGTTACAGAAGTAAGAATTCAATAAAAACCCATGGGGCAGAAAACCACAGACACCTGCTCTATGAGTGCTGGGCTTCCTGGGGAGTGTGGTATAAATACCAGCCACTGGATCTTGTAAGGTAAGACTCACCTGCTTTTACCATGTCACGTTATAGATGCTTTGAGCACTGGTTGTTTCACTTCTGACAAAACCATGGAAAGCTCAGTTAATCCATGTGGTTTTTAAAAATTGATCCTGAAGTCATGGGAAACCATTTAGTTCATGGTGCCACTACATCCAAAGATGTATATATAGAAGAGTTTGCAGAAAGACCTGAAAGCGAAAGAAGCTTCCTTCTAGAGTTTCCTGACACCATAATTTGTAATAAAGTGTTTGCAGAATATTTAAGAGATAAAAAAAGGAAGAGAGAAATCTGTGGAGGCTGGATATACTTGATTAGATGTCTGTCCACAGGAGGAGTTCTTCCTCCTTGGAGAATGGCTCTGGTGAAAGACAGGCTCTCATCAACTAGATCTTCTTCTGCCAAAAAAGCAACCACGGAATGAGCTCTGGATGAAGTTCCGTGCTGCTTACAAATGGCACAGAGCAGAACTTAGAGTTGCTGAGTGTGCTGCTGTGCTCAGCAGCACTAGAGGTGGAAGTCTACTCTGTACCACTGCCCTTTAACTCAAACCAGCTACACCACCACTGTCTGGAGTTTTATTCAGCTTGGAAGTAGTCTGCAAACAAAAAAAACACTGAGGAAGCTGAGATGTGATTCCAAGTTCTTATAGTCCTTTTAAATAATGCTTTCAAATCGCCTCGCATGCACTGATAGAGGATTACATATTTCTTACGCATATAGAGGGAGCCAGAGCCTTTACTTATCGTGTTGGCAGAACTATTATCGGACAGTAATGGGCTTTTTCTACTTGAAGAGAGGAATACGGAGCTACAAGAGCCTATTAATAAAGTCTTCAGATGTATCAGGAGCACTGAAGATACATTGGCCATCAGGAAGGGTCATCCACAACATGCCATTTGTCCAGCAAATTAATTGCCTCTTTCATAAGTCCAGTAACTAATAGAAGACTTTGCTCTTATTTATTCTCAAAATTGTTTCCAGATGAAAGATTTCTAGAGGGTGGCCCTGGAGACAGACAGTGTTACTGATGAAGGCCATATAAAACCTATCCATTTCACAAAACAGAATTTCATTTCCATGGATAAAAAGTTCAGCAAGAAATACAATAAAAATTTTTACTGAGTCATGTAGTTTTTTTAATGCTTTACAAAATAATTTATTAAATCTCATAATTTAATCCCAAAAGCTTTTTATTTCTTTTTTAATACACTGAATAGAAATATGGAATTTCCGTCAAATTACACAATAGAAATTGCTGATTTATGGGGGAACCAACAGTTATACTGAAGGGGGTTTTTGCTTTCAATTTCCCAGTACACAATAAGATATTAATATCGCAGTATAAACAACTTATCTCTAGAGAGTTTTCTAACCATTTGTCCATAGCGGTCAAGGCTACTGCTCTTCATCACTTCTTGTTTGTGAAAGCGCTGTTGAGGCAATACCTGGTGTTTGGTTTAATTTGATGATCAGGCATCTGAAAGGGTTTTTTTAAGTATGAGAATAAATGGTAACAGAGCAGGCAATGTTAGAGATATGATTGTTCTGGACCTTGATAGCAGCCTTCTTGAGTAGCCTGCATTTAAAATTTAAGATTTTTAAAGAAGCTTTATTTTTTCATCAAACAGATTTTTAAAAATGTATTAAAAACAAACGAAAAAAGGCAATTGCTATAGACTCCCTATCTGAGGTCATGAGTGTCCTGTGGTTGTCGAGAGTAGGTGTTTACCCAAGGAGGAGAGGGGCAAGGGCAGTTGTGAGATTCCCTGAGCACTGACAGTAGCCTGAGTCACAAGCCGGCAAACTCAGCAGGTCCAAAGCTGCAGCCCCAGCCCAGTCTGCCATTTGCTGCCTGGAACACATCCACAGCTGTGATGGATTCACTGAAGGAGGGGTGACACAATAAGAGAAGGGGATGCCTTTTTCTTCTCACTTCGCAGATGCTGGATTACTCACATTTCCTCAGCTCTTGCTGAATTTTCAGAGGATTTGAAGGTTTAGGAGGAGCTAAAGAAATGTGAGTAATCCGGCATCTCTGAATGAATCTTCCACGTCTACTGCCACTCTCAGTAGTTCATAGACCTATTGAGCTGGAGATTTTTCCTTGAAGAACAGATAACACCAGCAAGACCTGCTGTTCATTTCGCTTGGAAGTGTCTCAGCAGGCACACTTTAAAAATAAGCTTTTTTCAGTGTCAGTTCTACAGTGGGAAAAGCTTTTTTTTCCCCATAACAAGAGTTATGTGGGGTTGTGCTTGAAGGGTGTAGTGTTATCATCTGTACAAAAGGAGTGGCTGGATGTTGATTCTTCCGCAGACATCTGGCCAGGACTTATGCTTCTAGTTGACATTATGCTTTAGAAAGGCTAAGAAGTAAATTAGATGTAGATAGTCCAATTATGTATTAATAGATATGATATTTCTACCTTAAAGTCAAGTTGCCACAATGGTAAGTGAAAATGTTCATGCTTCTTTGCTGTTTTATTTTTTCCTTAGCTGTTAAAATGAGGTTTCCATCTCCTGTGCTGCCAATTTGGCGACTCCCAGATTTCATTTAATCTCATCAGCTGGCTGTTATGGAGATACTAGTCACTAAAAATAAATGAGAAAAAGTCATTCGAGGGAAATTGCATGATTCTGCTTCCACTCTGCTTTGAAACATGTGGCAGTATGGCAAAATTTATGCAGACTTGGCATAATTTACAAAGCAAATCCTATTGATCAACAGATGTGGTACCATGACTTTAATTATACATCTGTTGGAATTTAGTGTCCATAGATATTTACGAGAATAATTTATGACCCTTAGAATTGATTGTAATTGGAAAGAAACAGGACTTATTATATTTATATGCTCTGGGACCATGTAAATCAATGGAAACAGTTACAGTGATTCCTGGGGACTTTGGATCACCTCCTTCACACTTCTGTACATAGCTGTTTCCCTCCTGATTGTGCACAAATTGCTCCTGCTGCTGCCTGTGCATGTAATTCACAGGACAAAAACAGAGGGAGAAAGCTATGGTTTTTAAGTGACTGTAAAGCTATCTAAATGAGCCTGGAAGCAAAAACTGATGCCTGAGCAACTTGCATTTTGCTCCATTAAATGTCTTTACTGCAAGGTGACTACTCCCTTTCAGTCTTCTGTCAAGCCTTCCTACCCACACCATTGCTTCTGATGTGAGAGCTTCGTATGTCCAAAACACCTGCTGGAAAGCTCTAGTTTCTGGGAGGTAGAAAGTTCTGTACAGGATTTAATTCTTACTTGCAAAAGGGTTAATGAAAATAGGTAGGTTCTTCGCTTGAGCCCTGATCCGTCTATATTCTAGATCCATTACTTCCTTCTAGGCATGCCGAAAGCAAAATATTCTATAATGAAGGTCATTAAATACAGGATAGTCCAATATCACATTTCATAGGTCTGAAATTAGGCTTTGTAGCTTACTAATTTTCAAAAATGTGCCTTATTGATAAATATTGATACTGGAATCTTAACCCAATTAAGACATAGCTCTACCATTGGAATGGGTTGAGGGGATGTACAGTTCACCACTACGGTAACTGGTATTGAAGGGCTGTGATACAGGCTATCTTACAACTGAGAATCTGAAATTATGTTTTTATTATTATTTTGATGGTACAGCATATATAAGGATAGGAGAGATGGATTATTCTATTAGGTGCTTGGGGGTTTTTTACGTCTCTGCTTTTTAGGTTAGTTGTGGACAAAATTTTCTGTGGGAGAACCAGAAAAGATTCAAACAATTTTTTTCTGTCCATATTAATAATTTGAAAAGTTGGATAGTAATAAATTAGCAAAGTTAACAAGAACACAAGGATGTTATCAATGCTGGAAGATTTCAAAGAGGCCTTGACATGAGCAGAATGATAACATGTGAAATTTGGGTAGAAGTAATGCACAGTGATATGTTCTAGTAAATTCTAGTAATTCTGGAATTCCTTGTGTACATTGCTGAGCTCTGGCTCAGAGAGAACTGCCATCAGTGAGGCAAGCCATATGAAATTTCTATTCTTTACATAGTGACAGAAGAAGAGAAGAAACAAAGAGTTTGTTCTTCAAACAAATACTTGGGGCAAATTGAAGGGAGTGACAAAGGTATCTCTAAACCCTTTTCATGTCCTGAGGGTCATGATAGTCCATCTGAATTACATATTGGAATAAAGGTAGACCTGCTCTGAATATGGCACCCAGGAAGGCCTCCAAAGACCTTCTTACTGGCATGGTCTGTTTCCATAGCACTTAACTGAGTGGTATCTGAGCAGAGACTAAAAGGAGAAATATGCTAACTATGGGGCCAGAAGACATGATACATTAACTGGATCCAGATGCAAATTCCAGCAGTAGAGTTAGTGCCTTTGGAATACCAGCTGCGTTGCAAAGGGCAAAAATGGAATATCAAGGCTGTTTCTCCATATTTAAACCAATACGTATCAAAGTAATGTCAACATCCTTCATTTACTTTTAAAACCTGTCTCAGATGCCTTTTCCTTACTTTTCAGAGATGGGTTGCTCCCCATCATGGACAGTCTTCTTTATTCACACACTGAACCTTGCTTGGGTCTTCATCTAGGATGAAGGTGTTTGAATTGTAGATTAAAAAGAATACTATGATTTGCACTGTTAGATTGAAGGGCTCAACAGGATAGGAGATGATTTTTGCCATCAGTGCTTCTCAGCTAGAGGGTTGGAATGAGGAAGCATTCACCCTTGAGCGTAGGGAATGAAGTGAAAAAATAAAGCTTGATGAAGGTTAGGTTGACTTCACTACTTTGAACTACGTACATGGAGAAAAATAGGTCATCAATATTTAGTGGAAGTAAGCTCAAAATGTGAGTTTGCCTTTTTGGAGGCAGGCACAGATTGACATCCTAGGTGTCAGGAAAATAATCAAGACAAAGGTTTCATTAATACTCTTAGGTCTTAAAATGCAGTTTGCAGTGTATTTTTTTTACAATCAGACCTGCTGCCCTTGTCAGAACCGAGCTTGTTATTGTTAGCTTACTATCTCTTTAGCCTGTGAATTTGAGTCTCTGTTAAATAACAGAAGAATAAAAACAAAATGACAATATCTGGGGTCTTATACAGAGGTGGTAAACTCAAATGAAAATAGTCACTGCAGGTCAGTATCTTCCAGCAGAGCATGAGCTCAGGCCAGAATTTCTCAAACTGGAAATTTTTAATAACGACTTGAAAACTGCTAATTTTGTGCAGTCCAGACCAAGTGTCCTCCAGTGCATCCAGTGCTAGAGACAGTCTTAGGTCTTCCCATTCTCACTGAGAAAGTTTGCCCAACAATGTTCTCTGATAGCATTGAGGAGCCAGCTGTGCTGGCTCACTGCACTTATTCCCTGGATAGATCAGAAGTTGCATCATTAGGGTGAAAGTGGGTTTTCAGCAGCAGCTATTTTCAAATTGAGTGGCTATGCAAGTTTAAGTTGTCTGCAAAGTCTCTGAAACACAAGTATATCATTTTGCCTCATTCTTTTAAACCAATCTTGCAAATAATCCCCTAAACTCTCAGCCTACTCTGCACAACACATCAGACACAGGGCTATATATGAGCCTGCTCCTCTGCTGCTGATGCTCCTCTCCTCCTCAGCAGGTTTTTGTGAGCTTGATGTATCCTTTAACACATAAATAAAGGTTTGATTGAGTTTGGGAGGAGGAAAAGTGCTAATGAATATGTAGCAAAAACGAGCTTTCTGGCCACTTTGCTACTAGTTTTTGAGCATTATATTTAATAAATTAGGATCAGTTCAGACTACTTTCCACAAATCATTGCAAGATGATGCACCTTACTTGCACTACACTTTCCACCACAGTAGAAACATGAAATTAGTTTTCCAGGAATGATGCTAAGAAAGTAAATAATCAAATGAAAATAAACTGTATTGGAGAATGAACTCTGGTTAACTGATTTCTTAGAAATAATTTGAGTTCAAATAATTTTTCCTGTTATAGAAGTTTCAGGGATAAAACTGATTTCAACACAATTATTTGGGCAGTCCATTCACACAGCCAAAAGGCAAAGCAGACCATCAATTTCCAGAATACAAAGAACTAGCTTTTTAGAAGTAACTCAGTGTTTCCTTTATGAGGTCGCACTTATCTAACTGTAAACTGTGGTTATTGAATTTTTAAATTAATGTTTTAAGTTCGTTCCTGAGGCAGGTCCCTCAGTGTGGATTTAGAAGCTTAGTGGAAGGCTTTTTCTTCTCTTTAATCTACTCTTCAGATATGATAAAAATATTTGTTTTTTTAAAAAAAGAGCAAGATTAAGTAGATTATTCTAATCAGCAGGTAACTTTGCTGTGTTGTGTTTTAAAACAGACGGTACTTCGGTGAGAAAATTGGGCTGTACTTTGCCTGGTTAGGCTGGTACACAGGGATGCTCTTCCCAGCTGCCTTCATTGGATTGTTTGTCTTTTTGTATGGAGTCACAACTTTGAACCACTGCCAAGTCAGGTAACGTGGGAACTTTTATAAAGAAATTGCAGCTGTGGGTTATTATGAATAATTTAAGAGATCTTCCCACAAGCTCTTAATTATTTCATTTTGAACTGTTGAATGAACAGTCAAGAAAAGACTGCGTAGTTCTCATAAGATACCCACTATCAAACTTACCATGTTTCATGCCCTTGAATTGGGATGAAAGGAAATGCTTCTTGCCCAATTCCAGTTGCTAGTGGTGCTGGCAACTCAGAATGAAGTAGGAAAAAAGTGGAGCCTTTCATAACTCTTTAACAGGCCATCACAAGAGTGGGGAATTTTCACTCTGTATAAGGCCTTTCCCAAAGATCCACCCCACAGAGGCATTTCTCAGATGAAGAAACGCCTGGACCTTCTGCTGAGAGCTGCATCTCTAAGTTTTTGTGCACTTAAGCCACAAGAATAAGTCAAACTGAACTTCGTCTGCAGTTATGCTCAACCTCCTCCTACCAAAGGTCACTCTGACTCAAGGAGTAGCTGGAAATGGTGAAGAGATTCTGCTAGGCTGTCCCTGGAGAACTGCACTCTGCAGTTATGACTGTAAACTCTGTAGTCTTAGTCAACAAATGTTAATTATACACATGCAGTTATGAACGTCTTGGCTTCAGTTACAGACCAGTTTTGTTCAATAAGTAACTGAACATTAGCAAAGCCTATCAATCCATTTTAAGACAGATTGTTGTGCAGATTGTTGTAGTAATCAAGCTATTAATTTTTGTTTTCTCTATTTTTCCAGTAAAGAAGTCTGCCAAGCTACAGATATCATAATGTGTCCTATATGTGATAAATACTGCCCCTTCATGAGGTTGTCAGACAGCTGCATTTATGCCAAGGTATGTTTTAGGCCATGCAAATAGAGATGCTTCCTGGTAAAAGCATGAATTTTGCCATTTTCATTTGTCTTTAGTGAGCTTGGGTAGATAAAATCTTGAAAGGACAGATCAAGTTCAGCCAACATTAGTATTGTCTTTCACCAAGACTTAGTTTGGGTTGTAAAACACTTGAATGCAATTTGCACTCAGAGATTCAGCAGTCTCAGAGGTCGTGTCCTAGAGCTATGTGTTATGGTGTCCTTGACATCAGTGTTTATCTTCTCATCCATCCTCTGTATGTGGCTCTGTAAAATTAATGCTTTAGGTCTGAGATGATGCTCACACCTGGTATTGTCAGGGTCAGTCCCAGGCAAGGCTGGCAAATAGTCCTGTCAATTCACAGGTGGATTTCATGTGTCAAGGGAAGGATCCTCAGGATCGTCAGGCCAGCTAAACTCATGATCACATTAATTTTAGTAGGTGAAAATAGAAAATAAAGGCTTATTATCACAAATTGATCAAATTATTAATATATCTCTCAGGTAACCCACCTTTTTGACAATGGAGCGACTGTCTTTTTTGCTGTTTTCATGGCAGTGTGGGGTAAGTTTTCATTTTGGTATTAAGTAATTGCACCATCTTTTTCTTAAAGAATGTGATGCAACATAGGCCTTTTTATTTTCCAGCACACTTTTTTCCTGACACTAAGAAAAAGAACATAGGCTTGAGACTTTTCTGTTTCTGCAAAAGGAAGATGGAATTGGCTTAACCAAATTTTTATTTGATAATAATTTTATTTAAAACAAAAACGTGAATGCAGTTATGTAGTGTCCATGCAGATTATATATATATATAATTCTGTGGGGATTTCTAACCATTTTTAAATCCATTGGTACTAAGGCCTTCTCTCTACTACTGCTCAGGGCTTCTGTTATCTTAGGGCAGCTCAATTTAGTGTCCGTATTAAAATGAGGTATGTATTGTTTCCCCACCTTGCAGAAAGGCAGTAAAACTTAAATCCGTGTAAGCTGGTTGCAGTTAAGCCAAAGTCCGATGAAATAAATACAAGATTTCATTGAATGGCAAATTGATCCGAGCGTGGTCTAACTGTTGCCATGGAGGCTGAATTTTGCCCATAGAAATGTTCTATTTTTGGCTCAACTATTTTTCCTACTATGTCATGTAGGCAGAATTGAAGGCAAGAGGAATCAGTAATTTCTGTCAGCACAAAAATTATTTCAAACCGTCCCGGAACATGTCCAGGCTCTTAGCTGCTACCAAGCCATTCTGAGAGAAGGTTAACAACTATAGAAAATGGCTCAATGAGGTGACTCAAAAACAGCATCCATCTCACAGCTCCAGGTCTTTGAGCTATCTGGATTTAATCATTGTTCTCCTGTTCTTACTCACACATCTGTAACTGGTTTGGAAAAGTGTCCAAGTAATTTTTATAATCTTCATTTTAAACTGCAAATCTCTTTACTGAGCCACAAGAAATATCCAGGAGGCAACATGACAGCCACCAGGACAATATAGATTAGCCTACCTGTCTATCTCTGTTCCTTCCTCCAAAACTCCAGTTTCATCTTCGTTAACTAAATAAATTGGTCGTATACCATCAAGCCTACTTATGCCATTTCATGTAATACTGACAATATCAAAATATTACAAATCACATTTAGGAAAAATCCACAGATCATACAGATTTTATGTTTCTGCTTGATATTTCATCTTTGCTTTAGAGCTACATAGAGCTAAGAATCACCAAAAATTTCTAAGCCTTAAAGAGTTCTTTTAGATGTTTACTCAGCTTTTTCAATATCTTTCTCCATGTGCTCACTGAAGTTGAGAATTTCTAAGACAGTGTACAGGCAGGGACACCTCTAGGTAGGAAAACTGAAGGGTTAACATTGCTGAACATTTATCTCAGTGCTCCTAACTGCTGGTGAGCATGTCTTTGGAGTGCAGATTTTTGCACCAGTGCTTTTGTTCCTCCTTGACAATAACAGTGCTTTCAGAAAACAGCTGTGCTCACAGCATGGCTTCTGTGTCTCAACAGGGCCCAGATCTAGGGCTGTAGGAAAAGCAGCTCTAGGTGAGGGGAGTCCCTCACGGAGGTAACCGTGCGCCCAGTCCTGCCTTGTGGTCGCTGCCTTTGGGGAGACTGAGGAGGCTGAACATGCCTGCCTACAAAATGTTGTAGACCCTCTCTCTCTTTCCTCTCTTTAGTGAACTCTGGTTGACTCTCGCACATCTCACCCTGGTTAGCCTCTCCTTCTTCTCTCTCCTTCAGCATCACTGTCCCAATTCCCTCCAGCAATCTCTACACCAGCCTGCCAGAACTGAGAAATGCACTGCCCACCCACGCATCTACAGCACCTAAGGCCACAGTGAGATAAGAAAAAAATACAATAGAAGCTGCCCCCTGGATGATTTGGCTACTGGAGAAGAGACTATGGGAGAGCAGCTGGGGTGAGAGCTTTCCCCACTGCTTTTGTTGGCTTACACCGTGCTTGTGAGCTGGCTGCCAAGAGGGACGGAGGGGCAGCACCAGGAGGAGGTGTGAGTGTAGGGTGTGGTTTGGGGAATGGGGCAATCCTATGGCTCCACTCAAACCGTACTTCCTTACAGACAACTTTGCAGAGAAAACAGTGAGATTGTGGAGATATTTTCCATGCAGATAGGGCTAAAGCAACATGCGAATAAGGGAAGTCACACTTTCCAGGGATTTTCTGGTACTGTATTTAGGAGTTGGCTTACTGCCTGTGTTAAATGGGTTTTCAGTCTGCAGCAGGCCTATTGGCAGCTGCAGGCATTGCCATCATCACAGTAAATCATAGAGGAAGAGAAGAATCAATAATAGCAGTTTGGTTGTGGAAGTGCTTTTGCTGTCAGCATGAAACAACTGGCAAGCACATAAAATATTGGCTGTGAAAAGTTCGGCCTTCCAGATGATCCAGTTTGACAGACACTAACATATTAAATAATAATGGCAGTGCTTTCATAAAAAGAGAATTAAAGGAAAAAAAAAAAGCAGATAGAGCTGTGTTACCTCTTTAGCCAGAGTTTACACACTGTTTTATTATTATCCAAAGCATCTTCTTCACTGTCTTTAGATCCATTAGTAAGCTCCCATCTAGACAGAGAAGCCTCAGCCATTTGCTTGGGAGCTTCAAAACCAGGTGTGGTTACATTGGTCTTTCCATGAAGAGGTGATCTGTATGGTGCTTTCCTCCTTTTACTCTAAAGACCTCTTTAGTTGATGAATTAAGCAGTTTGCTACCAATTTTAAATATAAATAAAATGCATCTCCAGTTGATGAGCAAACTGCTGAGGCCAGGCTGCAGAGAGGAATTACCATGACAAATACCAGCAGGGGCTGCTTGATTTGTGGAGCAGCAATGAGCCTGACTGTAGGGCTCTGAAGCTCAGGGACCCATCTTTTATAATGCTTCATTGTGGCATGAGTGAGACCCATCAAAGGTTGGAATTGTTAAGTGCACCAGGAGATATTGGAATAGATATACACTTTTCTTCAAAAAATGTATTGACCCTTCACCTCACTTATTTAATTTCTGCCTGGTGTAAGCAAAGAAGTAAAAGTAATTGATGCAATAGAAAAAAAGTATGATACTTACTAAAGTATATCTGACAGCCATGTGACTTAAAGCAACTTTCATTTTTAACTGATGTATCAGAGGACAAAAGGTAGTCTCCCTTCAGTGCAAATTCACTTCACAAATTCATTAGTAGTTTGTGTAAAGTTTTCTGTATTGAAGCTTCTGTTGAAAGGAAATACCCTCTCAAACTGATTGAAGCTATAAATCTCTGTGGTTTATAGGAAGAAGTAAATCCCTGTAATCACTAACAATTTTGAAGATTTTTTTATTGGTGAACAGATTGTCATTGGTGCTCACTGAGATGTGATCATCTCAGAAGCTGGAAAATACTTTTTTCTTTTAAGAATTTCTAGTCTTGATGACATTTTCCAGATGTTCAAAGCTTTCAAGCATAGGGAAGCAGTATCATATTTTGTGTTTCTGTGCTAGGGGGAAACACCTACACTTTGTTCTTTATGTATGCCTTGAGAAATGTTGGGCTCTGTGATAAAGTAGCTCCCATATCTAGGAAAATTTCCTCTCTTTTTACTGCCTAAATGAGATTCTTACCAAAGACAGAAAATGAGAGAAAGATCTCAATTCAAAATAAATGTTGACATTTAAAGTGAAGGAAAAAGTAATTCTCATTTTAAAAATCTAGGTAAATTTGACACTCAGTTGAATGTCACCATGTTTCAATAAAGCCAGATGGAATTGTAGATTTTGCTTTTCCAATTGAGGTACTGGGGAAAACTATTGCAAAGATGTTACTGTCTAGATGTTTCCTGAAGATCTACAGCAAAATTCTGTAACTGTTCAATAGGAAAGTCCAGGAATTTATTATTTCTAAAGCAGTGCTGGAGACAGGGTAGGCTGGTAGTAGTTTCTCTCTGTGCACATCTTTTGGGGACTAAGGGAAGCAAGAAAAATCCTTTTTGAAATTTCTTCTTGTGTAGAATGTCTCCTTTGATAAAGGAAGTAGCTTTAGAACACTTGCTGAAAGGCAAAGTTGGGAGGGGAAAAAGAGGCCTGGCATGAAGAGTTTAACAGTATTTTTCAAGCAGTAAGAAATGCCAACATAAAACAATTTTTTTTGTATGTATCTTTTAGTCTAATAAAAGATATTACTTTCCTACAAATCTTGCCTCTAGTATAAAACATTCTCATTGATCTGCTCTCTGAGGAGATAGAATTTAAGGATGCTCTTCAGCAATACTCCTGGTTTATAGAATATATTCTAGGAGTCAGGATGGATATATTAAATGGTGCTCTGAAATACAATAGAGAGAGGATTTCTGAGAGGAGGTCAGGATAAAGCTATTTGCTACAAGAGGCCATTTGCATTATGAGATAAGATCACAACTTGTTACAAAAGCATCTGAGGAAATGATGTTAAGACGGCTGTTTGTACAAGTGGATATTGAGGACTCAGCTGCAAGGTTGAGCTCTGAAGTAGGACAAACATAGTACACAAGAAGCTAGTAAAAAAAATCTGGGAGCTAAGGCCAATGACAAATTCAAAATTCCAAGCAGGAATTTTGAGAAAACTCAGCATCTGGTTTAAGCACACAAATGGGAAAATGCAAAGTCAGAAAAGAATTCTGAAGTTTAGATCAGGTATTAGTAGTTAAAATTACAATTAGAAAATAAGCAGAGAAATTTGAAAATTCAGTATTTTTAGAAGACATCAGTAGTAGAGTGAATCAATCAAAGATGGTTATTTATAGCACATTTTAAAATATCTAGCAAGGGAAAACTTGGTACTGACCTGAAAAGAGGAAGAAAAGGGTAACACAGTGAAAGCTAAAACAGCACTGTACAGAACATCGTATTTGCTACTTAACAATTAGAAAATAACTTTCTAAAGAAGCTTCAGGAACTGCACATACTTACTCTGACAGGTGCTAAATATGCTAAACATAACATGTATGAATTCCTCACTCCGGGTGTGGGAAAAACAAGAAAGAAAAGAAGTATTGTTCAACAAAGATATGAGGTTTTGCCTGGGACTCAAACACCTACCGGAGTTCTGCTACCAGCAGCTTTTTGGAATGGAATCAAAGTGGTAATAATCAATCAGGCTTCTTTCTCCTAGGTTTCCAAAAAGTGCAGGACTACTTGTTTAGCCTGTACAAAATAGTTCAATATGACCTGATAGGACAGAAGCAGTTCTACCAGAAAAAAAAAGAAAGTCAAGGAATGAACCATGTTGTGGTTCAGCAGCAGTGGAGCCTCATTAGCACTTAACTAGTTTTGCTGATCACAACGAATCATAGTGCAATTATTACAAACATTTATAGAAACATTAGGCTCATGGCTCTTTATTAGACTAAAATCAAAGTGGTTGTTACTTGGTGTAACATAATTCCAGCTTTCAGAAAAAGAATTACATGATATGTGAAAATGCCATCAAACCATGTATCTGCTTCTTTACACATGCTTTTGATACCTTACCTTGTCTGCTTGTCGTGTTCATTTCCTAAATATACCTTAGCTTCACTGGATAGTACAATAAAACATAATTCTTACTGTCTAAAAATTAACTTTTGCCAAACTGATGCCAGTACTTAGTATCATGTCCCATTTTTATCAACATGCTGCAGTAGGGCAAACAGACCATTAAGGAAGTGCTTTTATGACTGGATGTGAAACATATTGCCAGACTACCGTGACACTGTTACAGCTGATACTGTGCTAGCTCATGAACCAAGAGGTTTATGTTCTCTGGTTATCAATCTGCTGCTTTTCAGTGAGCAATAAAGGAAAGAGCCAAACTTCACAGTGGGAGGGGAGGCCTGTCCATTGATTTGTGTTAGCTTTAGGTAGTTTCTACATCCTTTACACAAAATAAATGTTTAAAACCCCTGTAACTATAAACAGGCTGAGTATTAATCCTCAGATTATGATCATATTATGTTATTACTGTTTCCTTGATTGTTCTTTCCATCACAAAATGGAAGCACAATTGTCATGTCAAAGGGAGGATTTCCTCAAATCCTTTATATCCGATTGGTCAGGCAGTGCTCCAGGAAAGCCAATACCTTTGTGTCTGATCACTCTCTCATTGTCCTGTTATGGTGACTCTCCACTGAGCTGCTCACTGGATCAGAGGATGGTTTGACTGGCTTGTTCAGAGACACAAACCAACAGCAGAAGGGAGATCCCCTCCCGGGTCTTCCCACTTTTATTCAAGTGTGTTGTCCTCT
This sequence comes from Ifrita kowaldi, assembly GCA_013398055.1. Lineage (NCBI taxonomy): Eukaryota > Metazoa > Chordata > Aves > Passeriformes > Cinclosomatidae > Ifrita > Ifrita kowaldi. The sequence continues at coordinate 69,943 of VZRS01010090.1, read as the reverse complement.
GCTGGCAACTGCCAGCGCCCTTGAAGGACTCACACCAACAGTTTAGGGGATAACACTCTTTATTAATATACACACTGAGAGTAGAAAATTGGGACAGGTTAAAGTTCAGAGATTGACAGTGATAGTATCTGACTGCAAAAATGTATTCAAAGCAATATCCAGAGAAGCTGTAATCATCAATCAAACCTAGCTCGAGATGATCATTCAGCAAGCACAGCGTACAGTTCTTACCCAATAGGCATTCCTTTGGGGGAGGAGACAGGTTCAGCCTGTCCCCTGATCCCAGAAGTTACGGTGGAGTCTTCTCTAACTTTTCGCCGTTCTTAACTTACTTTTATACTATTTGTTTACATTTAGGTGGGGCTTGAGTGACCCTAATGATGCGTACCTTTGTTATTGATAGGGTAAAATTCTCTCGCTTCTCTCTTAAAGATATTGTCAATAAAATATGGAGTGCATGCCCAATGAGGGGTGGTCGTACCTTGAAGGTGGGTAACTTTGGGATGGAGGCATGTGTTAATATTACAGCTAGGTTTTAGTAAACCAAGTTCATCCAAGGACAACGATTTCATCATAGTTGCTGGCTCAGCAACAAGACATCTTCTCCTGTCTCCCCTGGCTGACAGGTGCTGTGCAGTTTATCAGCTGCAAAGTAACATCAAGTTCCTCTCCCTGCAAGGGTTACATCAGAGCCTGACCTCTTCGTGTCCTTTCTGCTCCACCCTCCATTCCATTCCATTCCCCTTAGCAGGTACTTAAGTTTGCAGATTGGGTACATAGGGAGTCATGGTGGAATAGGTTTCGGGCATGCCAGCCACATTCCATCCAGGGAGCAGCAACTGTATTTTACCCTAAAGTGTCCATCCTGTTCTAACTTCTGTTAGAACACAAACATAACCTTCCAGCTTTCTCTAATTATACTCGCAGTCATCTTCCCATAGCAGTCATGTGCAGGCCTGTTAGTCTATCTTGAACTCTGTCAATAAGGACTGTAGTACAAAATGTTTAATCATCAGATGTAAATGCCACACCCCATATACAAACTCATGTAGTGTAAAAAAAAGGGGTTGGATTAAAAAGGTGTAAACCAGGAGTTCCCATTTCCCCAGTAGTACGCTACAGATTTTCATATGCACTGGACTGTGCTTCCTCTGGCTTCTGGTTTCTGTGTAATGTAAATGGTCTTCAAAGAAAGAAAGTTACTGCTTTATCTACAACAGCCCCAAAAACCTTTAGCTTCATCAGAAATCTGCTTTATTTAGCAGTGACGATTCATAGGAACAATTTTATTCTTTGAGAGCCCTCCCTTGGTTGGTTATAAATGAAACATTCTCATTTAGCACTAAATGAAATCTCTAAAGCCTCAATCACACTTGAAGCAAGCAAGCTAATCCTTAGAAAGCATCGCTTTTTGAAAGCAGTTTAGATCATCAGCATGATTTGCTGTTCAAAGGAACCTATTTATGCAAAGAAATGAAAATAATGTAACAGCTTCATTCAACAGTTCTGTGACAGTCATTAACATTTTCTTGACTTAAAAACAATTTTGTATCTTTTGTCTACTTGCTCTAGCTACTGTTTTTCTGGAGTTTTGGAAGAGAAGGCGAGCAGTAATTGCTTATGATTGGGACTTGATAGACTGGGAAGAAGAAGAGGTTTGTATAAAAACATGTACTCCTTAATCTTTAATACAAAATTATTTGGTTGAAAATATATGGTTTTATTTTGCATTTATTTTCTTTCAGTTCATACTTTAAATCTTTATAAACTATGAAATAAGGATTTTTCTTCTCAGATGTTTCCTCTGAAATGTAAAGAAACTTTCTCCAGGCTAAACTGTTCTCTTTTTTCACACTTTTGGTAATCTAAATTAATTTGAGAGATTTCAGGGGGAAAATACGCAGTGGGAGAAATGCATTTTTATTTTGGAAGCTGGAAATTCTTGACAGCTCAGGGTACCATGAATTTTGACAAATGAGCTTTTATCTATTCTTCCAGTTCGTCACTGAGAGTACTGATGGAGAGAACGCCTTTTGAGGCCTGTACCAGCTTCTGAACATTCAGGTGCTGGTTATCTAAGTGCTGCGGAGAGAGAGAGATAACAAGAGAGGGAGAGAAAAAGAGAGAGGGAGAGAGGACTTAATTCATTCTATGTTGGCAGAGGAAATCCCCTTAGGGAAGAAACTAAACTGCAGTAAATAGCTTTAACCTTTTCCCCTGGTGGTCACCAGAAAGAAACAATATGCTCTTGGGACTGAGAACTGAGGTCTAAATAGAACTAGAAGGTTTTATTATGCAGGAGAAAAGCAAGATTCACTGAGTGTTGCAGAAAAAGTGCTCCTCAAGTGGGATTTGGATATATAGGTGTCTACAAATCTGTTCTCTTTACTTTACAGAAGCTCTTGGAGAGCAGCTCCTGGAGAGATGGTTAGAGGCTGCTGTAGTGGCCTCAATGCAGTAGAACTTCTACATTGCTGCTTTGGTGGAAGATTTTCTTTTTTATCAATCTTTCTTGCAGAGTTATGGGATTTTTGTCTGTATGAGGCAAAGTAGTTCAATGAGGCCATAAAATGGTGCAATTGCTGGTAGGATTTTCTTTTAAATGCTTAATTACTAAGAAAATAACCCAAGAATGTAACATTAATAACTTACACAACTGGAAATTGATTTCTTTATAACAACGGGAACATTGTGCACATATGCAGTCAGCTCTTGCTCATATCTCAGGAGTGCCATAAGATATACAGGAAATATTCTAATACTGATTCAACTCTTCTGATATTAGCAGCCTGCTCTTGCCAGCGCTGGCAAATCACAGAGGGACTGAGATAGCCCTGCCTGAGGTTCACATAGTGGTCAGGACTGACCTGCAGGGATCATGTCTTCTCATGGCTAGTTGCAAAAAAGCTGCTGCTGCTGGCAGCTAAGGCAGAAGAGAGCTGTACCAAATTGCAATTTCCAAGTGACAATTACAGCTTCCTCTGTGTCCCTTGAATGAGAAGGAGCCTTTAACAAAATACAAAAGCAAGTACAGTATGAGACCCTCTTTATGCTTTTCCCAGGAAGCCTGGTCTTGCAGATGTTTATAGCTGGGAATGTTATATATCTTCATCTTTCACCATTTAACCTACCTGGATTTGGGATTATGCTGATTTATAAAGCCATCCACCTGACTCTTCTATGATCAGTTCATTTACAAATATTGAATTTCCTGGTAAGGTTGTCCTTAAGTGACACTTTGCTTTTTTTTTTTTTTTAAGATATATTTATATTCTTCTGGCAGATTATTTCAGTTTGGCCTGCAGGATGATATTTGCATGTCAGTAATTTTCAGAGGATACCTGCTCTCTGCTGATGTCAGCTGGTCTTTTATTCTCACGCAAGAGTTTTTCCAGTAAGCTCTGTCAACAAGACCTCTGTCAGGTGTAGTGGTGATTGTACCTGCTCCAGAGCTACCAGAGCTATTCAGTGCATCTTCTTACAGTTCGAGAGGGAGTCTTGTAAGTCTCTACAGCAGGAGGTTGGAGTTTTTTCAGAAGCAGATTGTACCTTTCTCAAATAAGAGGTTAAAGATGCTTATAAGAACTCATAGGAATTCAGCAGGCTGCTTCTCAAGGATTTGAGTGGCCAGTCATTAGAACATCAGTATCTCATTGGCATTTGAGGCATCAGTTCCTCCTTCGTTCAGCATTCAGTGGGATCCAAAGAGTAGGAGCTGACTGACTCCCAGAGGCATCTTCTCTGAAGATGCTACAGCCACCATTGCCCACACCTGCTGCACAGCTCAAGCATGTCCCTGCTTCAGGGGCAGCTCAGTGGGCCACTGCCTCCTCTGCTTGAGTATCTAATGCTGCACTTTTCCACTGCAACTGCACTTTTGCCCTGAGAAAGTCCGAGTTTGGAAGTAGGTGTTCCAGATGAAGAAGTGTTGAGATCATTTCCCTGTTCTGTGGTTCAAAGCCCACCTCTTCACTTTGCCATTATCTTCACCTGCAAACCACAGGCTTTGCATGGAGACTTACTTCTGGGGGTGCCGTAATTGTACCAGTGATCAAGATTCAAATTTTCAATCTACAAATCCTTTTTCTACATCTGGGATATAGAGGACAATGTGCTTGGAGTAGGAAGGATTTCAATAATTTACCTGTTGAAGGATTAGATAACTCTTGGGGAAAAAAAGGAGAAATTTCACAAAGCAATTCAGAATAGCTCTTCTAGAGCAAAAATATCTGGTTTAAGGCAATGCACATTAATCCATATTTGATACTTCAGAAATCAGTATGATTTCTCTTACGAAAAAGTTGAAATTATCCATGTGCGGAAAATGGGAAGGAAGGAGAACAGTCTGTTTTATGTAGGTTGGAAAAGACTTGTCCTGTGGAGTTTGATTGTGAAGTTGTATGTCAGTGAGAAGTCAATGAGAATTTGGTTTCCATAAGGTAAAATTTTTTCTCCTAAAAGTGCTACTTTCTAATAAAATCACTGCGAATTAAATTTCCTCTCCACTTTCCACTCAGTTATCACTAGAAAAAATCAGCTGATTGCTTTTATTAGTTATTTCAAAGCAATCAATTAAAGAGTTCTAATTACCATTTTAAAACTCAAGCTTTTGATAATGAAGATTGTTACTTTTATTAACATCATGTGTCTAGCCTTTGCTTGCTTTAATTTTCATTGTCAAATTGAAAAATAAGGTTTTGCTACAGAGGGAAATTCATTAATTCCTACCAACAATACCCGGAAAAAAAACCATTTATAAGACTTTCTATCACTTTGTTATCACCTTCCTGTTCCAAATGAAGACACAAATAAATGAAACAATGAAGATGATGGAAAGGAGAATTGCACTTATTCAGATGTGCAACCTTGTGAATTCCTCACCACTTTAGATTCTCATCCAAGAAAGGCATACAGCAACCCCTGCAATGTTCAGGCCCCTCAGTCTGGGGACATGAACTGAATGTGTTCTGGCTCTTTCAACCCTACATATCTGGATTTCCTGTTCTTGTAAACCAGGTGCAAAATGGGAGACATGGAGAGCAACTGGGTCTTGGGTGGGCACGCCACAAGAAACCAAATGCACACAGTTCCTGGCACTCCCAGATGAAATCAGGCTTCTGTTGCTATTTGTAGCACATTTTTTCTTTTTCTTCAGTGTCACTTTCGTTGTATCATTAACCTCAGCCAGACACAGTACTGTTTACTTGCTCAAGCACTGCTGAGTATCATTAAACAGGTACAAAGTTTCATGCCAGAGTTTCAAATTTTTTCGGAGAAGATCTGTAAAAATAGCATTTGCATTATTTGAATCAACTGGAGACTGTACGACATGTGGATATGATAAGAACTTCCCTACACTGCAGATTGTAAAAGATAATCAAACCTTGGCTCAGAGAGAGGTGCAGAGAAGTAAAGGTTTCTTGTTGATGAGAAGCCAGCTGGCAGAGCCCTTGCACAATCTACAGTGTGCAATTCTCAAGAACCCTGATTCACTGCTATCACATTCTGTCCTTTTTCATGCCCCTGGGCACACAGGAATACTACCTACATTGTTCCTTTTGCCAGATTATGGTCTGCTCAGCCTCCTTCAGCCCTGATATGGCAGGAACAGCTTGAGCAAAATAGAATAAGAACAAGGTATTACCCTGCCTCCACAGAAACATGCTTAGCCTTTGTGTACAGCTTCCCTCAAGCACATAATTAGTTACAGAGGCAGTGCAGCTAGGTATACATGCCTCTTTATTTGTTTTTATAACTTGTTACCAGGTTGCTGAGTGTATTTGGAAATTAACTGTGTTGAGAAAGCATCTTCAAAACTTAGAAGAAGGAGAATAAGATACAACTTCTTTCCCCCCCTCCTCTTCAGGGGAGTTTTTTAAAAAGGATGTAGGCTTTTAGGATATCTCACTTTTATTCACATTCTAAAGATTTGTGTGAGCAGTTGACATTCACCTATTTCAATGCAGTCATTTAAGGTCTGGGCATTTACAACTTTAGCCAGTCAGAGTTCAGTTACATGCAGTTGAAGGGTTGGAAGGTGGCTGAAATTTGTAAGCTGGCTCTTGTCTGCTCTCTTGTAGCCAGCTGTACCATGGAGCAGCTCTCCAGTATACAGCGGAGCGTTATAAACATTGCTCTAATGTCTGCCAGCCTTTGTGAGAGCCCATCCTCCCAGCCTGGTGCTTTCTCTCACCTCTCAGAGAGTCCTGGATGCCAGACTGAAGTGAGGTGGCACAGGACACGTGGCTCTTGGTGAACCTCCACATGTTAGGGCAGTGGGGTAGCACTGCTGCAGGTGTTACTGCACCAAGGGCGAGCCCTGTCTTCTGACAATGCTGTAAACAGATGTAGCCAAATCTCTACCCAAGTACTCCCCAGGTTTCATTTCACAAGGGGGTTTTTAATGGCAAGGCAGGATTTGACATTTCTGCTGCTGAAAGTTGTTCCTGCTAACAATATTGTCCAAGTTAAGAAGTAATCGAACAGAATTAGATTGCATGGATGCTTCTTCAAATGCCGAGAAGCTTTTGCTGGTAATGGAAATGTAACCAAATGCCTAAGAAACAGCAGTTAGGTTTGGGAAAAGGAGGTTTGGTTGTTGGGAATTTTTTTGCTTAGTTGTACAATTCCAGTATCAATAGGATCACGTCAGACTGAAAAATTCTGTGGTATCAACCTTAAAATGATTTGTCTTGCAGCCACATAGTTTTGAAAGAGCATTTAGAGGAATAGCTAATTGGGGATTTTACTTAATTCTTTCAGTACTTACTTTTATGGGTACAGTGATTTATTCTAGTTCTCATGAAGGAGAACTGATTTCCCAGCTCAGCTTTTATAGCAGCTGTGCCAGCTGCTGAATTCAAAGATGTAATTCCCCAAAACAGTGATCTGATAAAAGATCTGAAGTTTCCTACAGAGTTTTTCCTAGCTGTGCTTTATGTGAACATTATCTGTCTGCTCTTTAGGAGGAAATACGTCCACAGTTTGAAGCCAAATACTCCAAGAAAGAACGAATGAACCCCATATCCGGGAAGCCAGAGCCTTATCAAGCATTTGCAGATAAATGCAGCAGACTCATCGTTTCTGCATCTGGAATATTTTTTATGGTTTGAGAACTTTTATTTATTTACCAGTTGAAAAAGAACAAAATATCATTATCTCTGCTAGTAGAGTAGGTAAATACTGGATATGACTGCATGAAAGTGAAATAAGCTTTAGCATGTTTTCTGCAGGTTGAAAATCTACATAGTGAATCACTTGAGTTTCTGTCAAGTCCTACACTGGTTCACTCTTCACTAAGTCTCACAAATAGCTAATCCCTTCCTTCAAGGCCACACCTGTAACTCTGTATGTAGTTACACATGCCAGAATAGTGACGCTATCACATTTTAGGCACCAACTTCAGTTGACTGAATTAGCTCAATGGTAGCCTTCCCTGTGTAGACAGTGCAGAATGATGGGGAAAGTTGCCATGGAAGATGCAGTTGTTCTTTGTAAACTTCACAGAGAACCTAAATAACGTGGTTAGAGTGCTTAATGATGTTAATACTACCTAGTTTCTCAGTGTATTGAGGAGATAAAGAAAGAGGGTTCATATTCTTAGTGCAGTTGAAATGGAGAAACCAATGTTCCTTGACTAAAATGCTGCATTTATCCCCTTTACAAAGTGCAAAACTAAAAGGAGCGGCAAAATCTCTCCTAACAGAGAGCTGCATGTATTTCTGCAGAAACGCCCCCACCCTCTAATTTCAGTGAAGCAGTTGTGGGCTGTTATTCACATGACAACAGGCGTGGTAGTGCTGGTCTTGAAAACACAGGGCTGGTCTGGAATCAACAGACTGTCACGGAATTTACTACGGCTTTTCCAGGAGACAAGAAAATGATAGATGTGTACAGCCTCAGGAGCTGTGGAGAGCCAGGTAGCTGAGCTGACCCAGCAGCAGGGCAGAGGACAGTAAGAAACTGATGGCTTCACAATTGCCCAAAGCAACCTAGATCAAGAAAGAAAAGAGCATTTTTGAGATGAACTGTGCTCTGGTACGTCAGGTGGATGGACACCCTGACTCAACCCTTGAGGACACATACTCAAGACTGCAGTCTCTGCTCAGAATTGGTACCACAACTCCGATTTTTTGTGTCTTTTCCCTATTTTTTTTCTTGAAGGGAGGCAGTATTTTATCCTATGCACACTCAGTCATTAATCTCTTTAGACTAGTGATAGATCTTACTCAAAGCACCAGAGAGAGTAGCCTTGCTCTAAATTACATGCACCACAAATTATTGTCCCCATAACAGCCTTTGAAATAGGACAAAAATTATTTTCAATGAAGATATTTTTATTGTTGGCATAGCATGGGCTTCCAGCAAATTAGAAGAACTCCACATTTTTGACCATTTAGATGAGAATATTTTTTAAAATTACACCTATAAGCACATGATATATGCTCACCAAACTTCAGGTTAGCACAGTTCTCAAAATTTCTCAGCATTGACTCTCACAGCACAGTTACTAATACAGCTTTAACCAGGTAAGTGGTTCCCTGTTAAGGAAAAGGGAAGTGGCCCTTCTTCCTCTCAACACTATACAGGGAATCCAGAGACAATCCTTCATATTCACACACACTTTTCTTTTGGACCTCCACTGGGATTTGTCAATCACTTTTGTAATGAATGTGAAAATATGAAACCAGCTGGATTATCATTTGGTGTTTTCCAAGTAATTTTGTCCATTCAATTAACTTAGATATACTTCAGTTTTGATTGGCTTAAGATGGCTATGCACAACCTTGGAACACACCTCTTTTGCAAATAATTTTCTGCCTTCTACTGAGGAAACTCCTTCTTGTCTAATGAGGTGGCAGTGTCCAAGTGTCTTTGACAGGAGTCACTCATGCTAATTCCCAACTATCTGTCCTTTAGATGGCTTGCTAAACTGTGACATAAATTGGTCACGATGGAAAACAGTCGTCGTTTAGAGCCCAACTGTTGCATAAGGAACATTAAGTGACTAAGCAGCCTGGCTCAGCTGTGCCTTTCTCATTGTCACTGTCACATTTGCTGAATGTTTCACCAGAGAAGAAATCACAAGGGCCATTGAACTTGTTACCTTCTCTATATAGAAACTTCCCAGAACTGTAGGAAGAAACAGCTAGCTAGGCTAGCTTGGCAGGGTTGTTGTTGAGGCAGTGCTTACAAATGGAGATATTTGTGTGAAGTCCATCAAAGCACAAAATCCATCCCAAGTATGATACCATCAAGCTGGGACATCGGCTTGAGACTAGCCTTTGCTCATCATGTGCATATAAGGAAAATTTCTAATTCCCAGAGCTGGCAACACTGTTTCCCACTTTAATGTTAAGGAAGAGGAACATTTTCAAGAAAATGTTTAAAACTAAAAATTATTTTAATATTATTTCAACTATATTTTTCATTATGAGAAATAAAAAGAATTTAAAAAGAAGAAAAATCATGTTGAAACCTTACTTTGGAATAAAAAGGAATGCATTTTTAAAGTCTTTCCTTTCATTTAATTTTCAGAGTTTCAGGGAGAAGGTAACTTCTGTTCCACTGGAAGTTTTCAGATTCTTCTTTCTGTTTTTTTCTTCCTTTAGATCTGTGTGGTGATTGCTGCTGTTTTTGGCATTGTTATTTACCGTGTTGTGACTGTCAGCACTTTTGCTGCCTTTAAGTGGGCTTTAATCAGGAATAACTCTCAGGTTGCAACTACAGGGACTGCAGTGTGCATCAACTTTTGCATCATCATGCTACTGAATGTGGTGAGTAAAATTAACATATCTGAAGTTATACCTGAGCCACCAGAGCAGTAGATATCTCAGTCAGCAGACAACCAAATGCTTTCACTTCCTTTTTCAGCAGGAGTGGAGTGTCTGGCTAAGCCAGACATTGAATTATTGTCTATGGACATTGTTCACTATTTATATAAAGTGAAATTCCAAGCCCAAAATACAATGTAAAACATGCCTGAATATTCTGAAAATATTTTAGGGAGACATGATCATACTCCTGCTTTATCCTTTGCCACTTCTTTTCCTTTTATATGTCCGCAGTTTTCCACTTCATTAATATTCTTCTTTTTAATTGTGTTTTAATGTTACTTTTTAAATATGGTGACAAAGCTAAATTCTTATTTACACTATTTCCAGAAATTCCAATTTCAGTTTTCACGGTAGTTTTCCAGTGAGGATATGCATATACAGACACAATGTCCATAAGCAGAACTCTGTTGGGCTGAAAGTTTCACAAGGCTTGAGCAGACATGACTTGCTCTAGAGCTGCCCATAGCCTTTGCCAGTGTGCACCAGAGACATGGTCTGGGTGCACTGCAGGTCCTTGTTGAGAGCTGATTTGGAACCAGACTTGGGACAAAGACAAAAATGGAATTTCTATGCGGCAACAGTCCCAGTAAGACAGTATAGCATAGATTAGATGGGGAATGAGTTTCCTCCTTCCACTGAGATGATGATACTCCTGTATATTGTTCTGATGGCAATGTGTCTGCTCTTTGTTGCTCTTTGCAAAAGATGTATGGCCTTTCACTATCAGGTTTTGTCAACTGACATTATAAAAATGCCTGTTAAGGGGAAGAAGGGTTCAACCTACAAACCACCTGGGTACTGGAACCGGGGTGGAATATCTCTACCTACTCAATAGCAAGCATCTTCTGCAAAAAGCTTGTTAGGCTTCACTCCAGGAGATATGCTGATTTACTTCCTAGGGAAAAGATGAGATGTTATTTCAGGTCTGCTCATTTCCAAGTGCTGGCTTGGAGACTACTTTCTTTCCTATGCAATATCCAAGCATTTCCATAGTCTAAAAATTATTTTTAACAGGTCCTTGTTTATATGGCAGGAAATCCCAAGAGTCTTTGCTGCAGGACTTTGCTTCTTCCTTTGGCATAGGCAAGACTGGATTAGTGACTAAGACAGTCTATCTAGAACTGTTGTCTTTCCTATGTTTTCCCTTAGATGGGACTATAGGCTGAGAAAGGACAGAAAGGAGGAAGCTGGTTTTCTGTCTGAATTTGTACTGAGGGCTCTCTTCTTCTATGTTATTTTTATTTTATTGGGTTTTGTCTCCAGCTTTTGGGAGTATTCTTTACTCCACCTAGAGCACACAATGAGCATAAAAGAAAAAAAAAGAAAACTATATATATCTATGCCAGTACAACATCCCTTTTCGAGCTCTCAGTATAAGTCATTGTATATGCAGTGAAGCAGCAACAAAGAAACGCTGCACAAACAAAATTTTTTCATTCTCAGAGAGTTTTACAGCTCAGAGAGTTGTTTTTTTTTTAATAATGGAAGATTGCTTGAAGGTGCCTTTTGAGAAACTTTGTTTTATTTCCTAAAATAATCAAATAAGTGGAACACTGCAAAGACGGATTTCTTAAGCCCTATACTCATCACCATTCAATAAACACTACAGCCTTAAATCTGGATATAGCTCATGGAAGAAAAAAAGATCCACAAAATATGAAACTGCAGGAGTTTTTCCTTATACTCATCACCATTCAATAAGCACTACAGCCTTAAATCTGGATATAGCTCATGGAAGAAAAAAAGATCCACAAAATAAGAAACTGCAGGAGTTTTTCAAAGGAAGGATTTAGAAACATAATCCCTTGCTTCCCATGATGGATTAATGTAGTTTACTGAAGGGCAATGGTGGGATCTCTTTTGGGAGAAAAAAAATCCCCAGAAGCAATTCAGGTAGTTGAATCCTCCATGAACTGTGAGTCAAGAAAAGTGTCAGAAGAGCAAGAAAAGATACAGTAATAAAACCAGAATGGACCAAGATGTGTATAGCAGTAGAGAACTCACTGCTAGAAGCCTTGAAAACCAGCAGTAATTCTGATACAAGTTGACAGCCCCTCAGAGCATCAGGGGAAAGGTCTAGACCACAAGTAAATTCCAGACCAGACATTCTGAGCACTAGGTACCTATTCTGACACATCCATCACAACAAAACAAATGACCTTCAAGCGTAATGTCTCCCAAATAATCCTACAGCCTGACCTGAAAACAACCGCTAGCTTTACCTAGGTTATGTAAAATCGTCAATTCCAGTAATATTGCCTGTGGAAAATATGAACAGAGAACAGAATATGATCCCAAACAGGGCCTCTTGGGGGTAGTAGTGATAAACTACAGTAGCAGATATTTAGATCCAAACATTGTTAACAGAATCTCTAACACAGCCTTACTGTTCCAAATGGAATAGCAACAAATTGAAGTTTTGATAACCCCTTCTGCACAACAGTGTACCTTTGTAAAAAAAACCACACTCCCTGCTGGGATCAGGATATAAATGACCCAGACATTTAGCACATTTACAGTTGCCCTTAAGAGATACTTTTACACCCAGAAGAAACTACCTTTTTCATTACTTGAAACCAAATCATTTACTCCAAAGGCAGTAGAAAGCTATTCTAAGCATGAAGCAGTTGTTAACACGGATGAGAGATTTCAGGATGACTGCAGTTCTTAAGCAGGCAGTTTGATCTGTAAACAGTACATAACTCAATTTAAGCAAGAGATTTTAAGAATAACTGCAAATAAAAAGAAACATTGCTGATATGCGCTGTAGGAGTAAATAAATACTTGAGCCTGAAATATGAGAAGCTTTGTATCCCTGTAGGCATCAGTGAGAGTTAAGGAGATTTAGCAATTTGGAGGAACAGGCTCCAGACTCATTTAAAGCAAATGGAAATCTTTGTATTAATTTACTCTAATACTGATGTTGTTGGTGATGTAGTTGATAGATTCAAAACTTCTTTGCAAATACTGACTGTGAAAACCCTCCAAGTTAGTTTTGTAGTCTTTATGAAGTTTGGAGTCTCCTGGAGAGTTTGAGGGCATGGTACCTGAAAGTGCAGAAAGTACCTCTTAGGATTTAGAAAAATGACACTGGCTCAGAGTTAGAAATGTGTCTCTTGGTGGAGATTACTACAGATTTTCTCTGAAGTAACCCTGTCCCCCCTGTGTATTTCCTTTCAGCACCAAAGTGTGAAACAAAACCAAAAAGCCCCAAACATCCAACATAACCAACATACCATAGCATCCTCTTCTAGGGTGATTTTTTTCTTGTGAGGTAAATGTTCCATCAGTAACTAAAACAAAAATCTCAGTTGTGCTATTGTTCCACTTTGTGTTTTTGGAAAAGTTCTCTCACCCCTTTTCACCCTATATGTAAAATAGGGACAGTGACAGCATTTCTTCCCCATATATTATGGATGAACATTAGATATAAAAATATTACTTTTCCTTGTTTGTAATCAAGGAAATGTATCATTAATGTTTGTATCATTACTGTATTGTTATGTCATTTTATCATCAGTATCAGAACATCACAGAAATCATCTGCATGTCAGATTTAATGTTCTCTCCCTAGAAAGCAGTTCTATATTTTTGAGCCAGCCACGTCACTAAGAGGCTATTTCTTCTCTGTTACAGCTGTATGAAAAGGTTGCTCTTTTCCTGACAAATTTAGGTAAGTAATGTTAAATATAAAATTGAATAATATTGTACTGATTTATTGGTCCATACACCATGATAACATTCAAAATGTCTGTATAAATATGAAAAATCCTAACTAATGTGCAATCTATAGGAATTAATGTTTTTCTTAAGTTTATAGTAAGAAAATATATAAACTAAACTACTGTGCCATTCAATTAGTGGTGACAACAATCATCCATCTTTGTTCTTGTTTCAACCCCCTACCATCTAAGAATGTAAACAAATTGTTTACTATAAATAAATGTAAAATTGTTACCTTGGAGGGAAAGGCATGAGTTTTCAGACAGACTGAGCATTCACAACCTTCAGGGTTTGTAAACATGGAAAAGGGGAATCACTTCTGGAAAACAAATTTATAGCTTGAAACTAAGGTGATGATTGGCTATCAAACATTCGCCTTTAAGAAGGACAGTAAGGAAGTAAAATATCTAGGTGGATCATCAACTCTACCTACACCTAAATGATATGATGTTGTAAATTTCAGTAATCTTTTCAGCTCACTTGCAGAAGCAGTCTTCATGCTTGAGTAAGGAAACATTTTCCAAGGAGAGCATCTACTGCCAGTGGGGGAGCAATAGGCTATCATTCATGTATCCATGGCTCAGGCAGACTCCATGGAGATCCTGATATTTTTAGAAGATTTCAGTAGTTGGTGGCAAATGATGAGGGCTCTTTAGTGTCAAGAAGCCTGAAATGAGAGTGTGGCTGAAGGCCTATTAAGCAAACCATATTATTGAAAGTATACAAGTGGTTTAGGGAGGTTATTTTGAGCTCCTGGAAACCTGTGTACATTGATGATGTTCAGTAAATTATTTTGGACCAGATGGACAGATTTTAATGTCAGCTCAGAGGAAACAACTGATTTTATCTACTCTCAGGGCTTTTCAACATCCCAGAAGTCATTGGTAATGTGTTCAAAACATATCTGTGTACAATAGAATTTTATTCTTTTGTTTCCTATTAAACTGAGCCTCATCATTTGTATTCTGTAGTTTTAAAATATTTTTGCTGTCCTGTATCTATGGAGAAGATATCTGCTAGCTGCAATTGAGAAATACGACTTTCAAGTTTATGAATTGTACAAGCTATGTCCTGACACCCTGGGGACAGTGAGATATAGTCTAGAGACCTTGAAGCTTGATTACTTTCTGTTAGGTTGTCGTCAAGGTAGGTCTGCTTTTTGCAGAAAGCTCTTGTACAGAAATTCAGTGGGTCAAGTTGTTTCAATCCTGTTCAGACTGTTTTGTGATTTTTTCTCTGATGACCTAAGGAACTGATTTGATCTGAATGATCTTTATCAATGTAATAAGCACAAAGTGGTACTGGCAGCAAAACTACACTGAGGACATTGAGGATGTCCTTCTTCAGCTTTTACATGACCTTTTTCAGAACTCACATCTGTGCTCCTCCAGAGCATCACCATTGTCTCTGATGGGCATGTGAGCAGAGCTTCAGCTGCAGCAGCATTGTTAGAGTCCAACTTGTCCTTCCTGCAGACTGGCCTCTAATGAAATAGCAGCTCTAAGTAAAGAGAATCAAGTTTTTTGTTGTTTCTGTACTTCCAGTGCTTTACTGGAGGGTCCTTTGGAAGCAGTATTTGAGTATTATCATTCTGATACTCAGAACCAGCATTAGTATCTTCACTTCTCTGATCACTCCTGTTCACAGCAATGGGTGGCTAACCACAAGCTCCTGCCAGCTGGAAAGTAGTTCCAGAATATGGTACCGGTGTGTTGGCATGGACATTGTTTTGTTAACTTCTGTCTTGATATTTCTTGAGATGGAGAATAAGGGCCTACCCAAAGGGAAGAATATGTCTTCCCCTTTCCTGGTTGCCTTAGCCCATCCACTGCAAAATATTTTTTGTTGGTTTTCTGTGATGAGTTCCTGGGACAAGGAAGGGGAGTCATGCAGTGGCACTCCACTGATACATGTGGGTAAGTCCATGAAACAGAATTACAAGGAGGATTTTTTTCAGTTCAGTGTGGCATCTCTAACAAAAAGGCACTTAAATAGCTTGTGGTGGAGTGGCAATGTCATTATGGTAGGGTACAGAAAAGGAAACAAGAGAAGAGCCTGAGCCTGTAAAGACCACTTAAATACAGGAGGGATGTTTAATACACACATAACATCCACCACTTTCTTACAGTCTCCTGAGAACATACATATACGAATACCAGAATAGATTTCTAAGTCTCTACAAGCTCACTTCCTGAGTGCTGCTTCTGGATACAAATTCTTCTGCCAGGTTACAGTTTGAAAACAGCAGGCTAATTTACAAATACATTGCCAGCCCTTATAGGTGTGTGCAGCCTTTGTGCCAAGGGAAATTGATAATCTGAATAAACATCTGAAACTCTGATAATTTTCTTCACAGAGCAGCCTCGCACCGAATCGGAGTGGGAGAACAGCTTCACTCTGAAAATGTTTCTTTTTCAGTTTGTCAATCTGAACAGCTCTACCTTTTATATAGCATTCTTCCTTGGAAGGTAGGATTGATGCTGCACACTCATATGTGCAAAATGAAGTAGAGAAAAGAAATAAAATTGTTTGTAATGAAACAAAATGGACCATACTATCACACATCTCAAAATGCAAATTCCATACTAGCAAAGCAGAACAGATTGCAATTTCATATTCCTTTCAAAAGCCCAGAAACAGATGCAGTTTTCATTTCCTATCACTACATGGTCTCAATATTAACTTAACAATTTCACTATTGGAAACAGATGCATCTCACAATACTATACATGCAGGTCATTTCACTCTGTCTTTATGTGTGTTATTTGTACAGATAAATAAAGGATAGGATAGGATAGGATAGGATAGGATAGGATAGGATAGGATAGGATAGTTCAGTTGGAAGGGACCTGTTTCGATTACATGATCTGGACTGTTAAGACTGAGTTATGAGCTATCAGCTGGGGGGTTTTTCCACATATATATTTATTATATATTATATGTTTATTGTATATTTTATATATATGTATCTGTGTGTATATATATATCTATATATATATATTATTTTTATATCTCTTTCTGTCAGTCTCCTAAAAACAAAAGACCTTTTTAGTAGAGAAGGTTTGAATAGAAGAATCCATTAGTATGGATTATTTGCAAATGGGAATAATTTTGGGAAAAAACATGGAAGAATAGTTAGAAAATCATGGTTTTTAATGAAAACTAAATTTTTCACCAATTTCACAGGAAGGCAGACATCACAAAACGTTTTATAGTGTAAGGAAATGGACTGGCAGTTTAAAGCCATTTTCCAAACTGACATGAGCAGCTTCGGTCAGATTTTCCCTCTGCTCTGCATATGTTGAATATCCAACAGCAGAGTATTTGGTATTGAAATAAAACTGAAAGTAAAACCATCCTTAGTCCTTCATGGGGATTATTCCAGGAATACCCATAAAACATTTTACAGCATAACATCTTTTATAGTTATACCAGTCACATTAAGATAACACCAGATTAAAATAAGAGTGTGAGCTTTCTTTTACTACTGTGAACAGACTGCTTACACAACATAGTTGATATATATTCCTGTGTTAAAGATTTACAGGACACCCTGGTGCCTACTTAAGGCTGATAAACCGATGGAGGCTGGAAGAGGTGAGTGTTTGATTAACTGCACACTGATTTATCTGCTGCCCACGGATGCCATGAATGCAAGCAGAGGCAGACACATAACTCTGTCTAGGCAATTTTGAGTGCGTTCTTGGGTTTTCAGCTGCTGTCTAACTCCACACTATTGACACTACCATCTGCTATAAAAGCATCTACATATTGATATATATATTCCCTTCTCAATGCTAGCAGTTTTAGTGTTTGCATCACATTCGAATAGTGGTATCAGATGGTTTAAAGATTACTCACATATTTACACTGGAAATATTTTATCCTTGGAATGAATCAGACAGATAGAAATCTGACAACTTTTTGCTTCTAAAAAATCCTTTCTTCTCAGCTTTTCTAGCCTTGTGGACCAGAGAGCTAAAATAATACAGTAAAGAATTAAAAATCCAGACACATAAAATGTATGTGAAATTTGACCAAACCAAGTAAACAAACTTCCCAAATAAGCTACTGGCGTAATGTTCTGTGTGTATAAAACCAAAAAATATGGAGAGCAATGAGAGTTTGGCTTTGCAAGTTACTCAAGGACCAATCCAGTTTTATTTATTTTTTTTAACAAATACATTCAGAATTCAAAGTCTATTTGACAGTTATAGGAGGTGAACAGCAGCAGTTTCTGGACCAGCCATTTACTTTCCAGTGCTGCTATGTGCTCATTGAAATCCCATGGTTTCTTTCCTGCTTCACAGATGAATAATTGAAACAACTTTGCAACTTTGTAAGTGGAAAATCCCTGCCAACTTGAATTTTCAAACACTTCTGCATACATAAATATTTTGGTTAATAGAGGCCATTCAAATATTAGCAAAAAAAAAAAATCAATAAAACCATCCTAATTTTGTAGGTAATTCTGTTCATTCAAGGAAAGAATACTTGATAAATGGGCAGACAGAATTTTGCTTAACATCCCTCCAGAATCTGGCTGGGGCTGAGCTGACCTAACAACTTGCTGCTGTCAAAGGAAGACAGTTCTGCTCTTCCTTTTGAGTCCTCTCCCTGAGGTTTGCTCCTTCCTCTTGCTCTGCATTGGCTCTCACTTGTCCTACTCCACGAGGAGCCTATTCAGTTCCTTGTATCAGCAGTAAACTTCCTTTTTCCAGCTGAATTAGTTTTCTGATGATTTATTGGGTGATTCGTTTCACAGAGGGATCAGAGAACAGGGAAAGAACCTCATCTCTCTGCAGGAGCAGAGATGGGAGGAAAAAAGAACCAGGTTTGTGAGGAAAGTGCAGCAACAAGGTGTTACAGGTTGGGTCAGTTGCTGGTGGAAGTTACTCTTAGTAGTCCCTCTTTAGCTTTTCTCAGAGAAAAAAAAGAATCTACTAACAAAAAAAAAAAAAAGTCTAATAAAAAAAGTCTTGACTTTATTGACTGTATCTGTGCTAGATCTTATTAGAAACCTGCTTTAGAATATAATGTCCAGATATCCCTCCAACAGCCCTCTCTTCACCTGTTGAATGAAGCCAAGTCTAAGACATTTAGTAACACTAGTCCAGTGTCCATGGACATGCTCAGACCACAGTTTACATATTATTGGTGTTATGGTTGTAACATCACTGCTACTTCATTAACACTGCACCTGCCTCTCTCAGGGTACATTCACTCATGTGACTGATTCCTAAAAACAGAAGGATCATGATTTAGTAATAATGATGGAGAAGTTAAAAAAAAAAAGTTACCCTGTTAATCTAAAGAGATGCCAAATGAGGTCAACAGAAACCTCAGCAGGGATCCAGGTTCTGAGAGCTGGATAATGCAGTACGTATAAGAAATTCATGTCTCGCTTCATTACAGGTCATAACTAATTTTTCTCCCTAAAAGTTAAAGAGAAATAATTCCAGTTCTATGACAGTGATTTGCTCAACTTATCTGTAATACCCAAGATTTAAAAATACAGCTTGAACTACACTGTTTGTATCTGCAAAGCCAATTGTACAAAGTGCTGTTTGAGGGCAGAAAGCTTTTGTTCCCTTTCTAGCTTTTTCCAATACTAGGTAAAAAATTACCTAAATTTGTACTAGCTGAACACCTCCCAAAAGCAGCACCACAAATTCAAGGTCTGAGGCCACTGCTAAAGCAAGCAAGCACTCAGCAAGAGACACTAAGAACTGTTGCTCAGCAGTTAGAGATTTTTAGTTCTTCAAGAAGAGAATAGGTTTTCATGGTCTATTCAGTCACAGATGTTAAACACTACTCAATTAACAGTTCTAGGTCTATCCTTTAAGCATAAACTGTTTGCAGCCAAGAGGAATTTTCTCTTCATTCTTTGACTTGATGCACAGTCACCCTCCCCAAAAACTATTGAAATCAATGGAGAAACTTGGTGGCCTTTGCCTCTGCCTTGCCCACTGTTGCACAGCACGTTAGAAGCACTAATGTGAAAACTGCACTGGTTTCAGCTGACTCTGACCTCTGCAGAGAATTAGGTGGTAGGCTTAAAATGCTGACAGTATGATACAGAGTCATCTGTTCCCATGAGTTTATATTACTTTAAAAAATAAGGAGAATGCATTTAATTTCCTTTTAGTAAATGATCCAGTATCATTTATAGCCTTTAATAAATGCTTTAAAACTCAGTATAATTTCTGTTTAATATTTTGTTTCTTTTGTCTTTTCCTGTAGTGCCACCCTAGTGGATGCCTTATTGATCTTTGTATGCAAATGGGTATCATAATGGTGTTAAAGCAGACATGGAATAATTTCATGGAATTGGGATATCCGTGAGTAAATATAATACGTGTGCTTCTGCAGGTCATAGAATACTAAGTTTATGCTGCCCTTATGGCCCGTTAATAAAAGCAAGATGCAGTATTCATTACAATAGAAAATCCCCCCCATGATACAGAACTCCAGATATGTAGATGATGTTCGGGGCTTTTTTCCACATTGGACATGGTCTGCAAAATGAAAGTGTAATATAGATATTAACAAATAAGTAATACATGGGAAGTACTTGATTTTTTTAAAATTGTATTCTGTGTTCTGAAACTCCTTAAAAATAACTGTGTGACCACTGTGTTGCTTACATGAAAAATATTATATGTATCATTTCTTAGCTATGCCAGTAAGTTCTAAATTTGATTTCTTGTTGGGTGATAAAAGATGCCTGAAAGAGCAGGTACGAGCTGGAAAAAATGCACTGCTGGCATATGCACTCTGAGAGCTAGAAAAATGTACAGACTGGTATGTAGACAAGTGCCCTTGTGATCTTCAAGGTAACATGGAGCTGTGCCCTAGCTAAAAGGTTGGCAATTATTCAGTTCCTATTGGTTCATTCCTTATTGATTAGTATTTAATGAACATGTTTAATATGATTAATATAGGTTTAATATGATTAGCGTAGTTGATGCCAGAGACAGTGTGGCTGGTCATCAAGGGAAATTAGCAAGTGTGAAAATCTAAGAGAGAGCTGACGTTGTCAGAATGTTTGCCCTTGCAAAGTTCAGAGAGATTTGCTATTTCTCCATCTTTCCTGGGCCTAGCACTCCTTGCCAGTATTTTGCAGCTGTTAAGGCTGCCGGAATTAGTTGGGACGGGCAGGAGGGAACAGTAGCAGCAGCAGTATTGATCCTTCTCTTTCCATTCCCTATCTCTTTTGTCAGTTTTCATTAGAACTCTCTGCTTTCTATTAATATAGATTTTGAAACTTAACGAAGAGCACAGAAGAGAAATAAAAGAAGGTGACTGATAGAGATAGGAGGAGATTGTTTAAGAGCAAATCATTTAATAGGAATAAACTGGTTCAGGTGAAGAGAATCTTCACTTTAGAGTCACAAGGAAAATCACAACATAAAAGACACAGTCACAACATTGTGAAAGTCTTCAGCTTATCCTGATGAGAGATGTGCTTGCTCTCCAGACCCTGCAGTCCACCTTCTAGCCCTAAAATGCTGCAGGCAGATGCATTTCCTTTTTGTGTGAATAACACCTTTCTGCTAAGAGCTTGATGGCAGCCAACACAATGTGGATGGCCAGAGGACTTCGAGGCAACTCTACAATCTGTAGCTGAATTCAGCTGAACTGCATTCAGTTGCACCTACACTTCTTTAAGGAAGGTGGGAAAAGCTGTAACCTTTCTGACAAATTACGTAAATGGAAAAATAATCTCTAAGCTTTAAGAAAACAAGCAGTTGTCCAAACCCTTGTCCAAATCCAATGACTATTTGCAGTCACTTTGCACTATTTACCATTCACAGACCAGACCAGGCCACTGCGAAAGCAAGAAGTGAAGCATTGTCAGGAAAAGGACTGAATTATCTGGGTGATCTATCATGTTCTATCTTACTGAGACAAAGTGGCCAACCATAGCTTCAGAGAAAATCTCTGTCATTGTGGTTTGGGGTTCTTTTGCTCTCTATACTAACTCTTAACTAGTGTCCTTTGTTGGCCAAACCTGTGCAATTCCTTGAAACAGTGTTTATTTCAGACGTGAGAATTGCTTTCTCTTTTGGCTCAGTGCCTCTCACGGTGGTCTTACACATGCATTTCTTTGCGTACAGCATCTTCCCCCTGATGTCCAGTACAGCTCCCCCATTTCTTGAGATGGAGGTAGCTCACGTGTCAGCCATCCATCTCTTAGCCACTGTGTGCTGTCAGTAGTTCAGACACTTCTTTCTGCCTCTTGCTTCTCTGAACGTTTGGCTGCAGACACCATTCAGGGTTGCCTTTTCCCTTCCAGGATTGCCCAGAGACTGTTAGCATGCATGCTTGTGGAGCCATGCAGAGATGCCAGGTCACACACAGGAAAGGATCAAGCAGCATTAGCACTCTTATTTACTGAGCTCAGCTATCTCTACACAGCATTGCATTCTGTCATATAAACAGACCCTGAAGTGATTTGCCATTCTGTGCAGAGAAAAAGAAGTAAATAAATAATGAAAATATGTCAAAATCCTTTTACCATTTTAACAACATCTAGGCTGGGATTACAGCTCATCAGCTGTATCTGTTTTCATATCTATTATGCTGTGTCATCAGCCACATGTATTACTAATGCTCTATTTTCCTGTGCATTGGGAAACGAATTTTGCAAGATATGTTGTGCCCACTTAACCTCTTCCAATTCTGTGATAAATAGCCATTAATATTCTTTACCTTGTTTCTTTAATTTAATTTAAAATGTAGGCTAATTCAAAACTGGTGGACCAGGAGAAAACTACGACAAGAGTATGGCACACAGGGAAAAGCAAGCTTCCCACAGTGGGAAAAGGACTATAATCTGCAGCCTATGAATGCTTATGGACTCTTTGATGAATACCTAGAAATGAGTATGGATCTAACCTTTGTTCTCTCTCTTTCACTAGATTTTAATGTTGTTGCTTTTTTGTTGATGTGGGCTGGTGTATTCTTTTAGTTATCACTATATGAAGCTAAGGAGACTGCAAAAAGGTTTTTTTTTCACAGGTCAGGTGAGGAATGGGAGTAAGTTTTTAAGAACCAAACCAATGTAGTTAAGCACACTGCTGATGGTTTGCTAACCTCCCATCTATGAAACAGTTCCCAATCTGGATTTGTTTTGCCAAACCAGAACCCAGTTCTTTATCTGCATACATTTCTGAAGAACTTTGCTGTTATTTTCTAAAGAAAGTTGCCTTGTGCTTTTACTTTTAAGTGCATGGTACAGACCTGTATGCTTGTTTATGTTTAAAATCCTCCCTCATTTATTACCTCACATTTACAAAGTAAGCTACTGCCAAAAGGCACTGCTCTATCCAGAGGGGAGAGGAGGATAAGCGCTCAAAAAAATATTAAAAAAACCATGAACTTTTGCCCTGTGTGACTGAACTGCATATGTCATGACTGTTTTTTCCTTTGTCTCCCTCACACAATTCTTTTCAAATTAATGAGAAGTCTGACAAGCTGAAAACCTGCCTCTAGAAACTTAAACAAAATTTCAAAATGCTTCCCATCTGAGCTATTAAAAGGAATGTATTCATCCCTAATCTTTGCAAGTATTGAGAGATCCTAGTTGATGCTGGAGTAAAAATGTCCCTTTCTAAAAGCACAGTTTGTCCACCTCTGAACTTCACTCCAAACTACAAAATTTAGATGGTGCTGTCCATTCCAGGGTCAGATGTGCATTTGTTCTTTTCATCCTTCCTTTTGAACTTTCAGCAAGGACTTGCTGTACGACTGCCACTAGACCATTATATAGTGTGACATAATAAGAAGTGTTTGTATACTTTGTACATAATTTTTATTTGCATACACTGTTTAGTATCTTAGACCTTGGGAATAGATCCTAACAATTATACTGTGATATTTCCTTTTTTTTACCTAGTTCTTCAGTTTGGGTTCACGACCATTTTTGTGGCAGCTTTTCCACTGGCACCACTTCTGGCCTTACTAAACAATATTATTGAAATTCGGCTTGATGCTTACAAATTTGTTACTCAATGGAGAAGACCTTTAGCTTCAAGAGCCAAAGATATAGGTGAGCTCTTTGTATGGTGTTGGTTATATTTATGTGTTATTTGTAAGTCAAAGCTTTGACCACTTCAAGTAAGAGCACATTAAGGCATTTTCAGTCATCTTCCCAATTAATAATACACCCCTTGACTGTTCAAAAAAAACTTCGAGTATCTGATGCCAATCTACTTATGCAATTAATAGTCTATATTGGAAAATGTCTCTTAATGATTTTCTGGGGGATTTAGAAGCCAAGGTGTAAAGTGATCAGTGTTGTCTGCAGGTATTCTGTTGTGGCAGACACACTGTGTGAACACATGCTGCTGCCCAACTTGAATATAATAACCAGACAGACCAGATGAAGCATGAAAGTCAAGTTCAAGTGGCCACCATCCTGCAAGGGAGCTGTATGTTCTGTATTTACCTGGCCAAAACCAAGCTCCCCTGTGACTCGTGCTCACCGGGTCCCTGGTGGGTCAGACAGGGTGGGTCTGGATCCCAGCAGACAACTTGCTCTCAGCGAGTCACACCTGCATTGCTAAACACAAGGTCCACATAACTCTGAGGTCATCCAACCACATACTATTGCAAGGGCTCTCTGAACCTATTTTGACTACAAATCTCTTCTGTCCTTGCAGTGTGCAAAAGCAGAACACCTTTAGGAAGAACTCTAAAACAAAGTTATCTGCCCAATGCTGAATCCCTGGTGTTTTCAGAGGGCTAAATAGGAAACCTCACTAACCATCTGCATTGCAAAAATAAGTAGCCCACACCATGAAATAGCAGAAGCTCAGGCTTTGTACTCTTAGAACATTCTACCATATACCTGAAGTCTGTGTCTGATTAAAGCTTTGAATGTTGACAGTGTGAATCTGTGTTTTGGCACAAGTCTGGACAACAGCCAGTATGGCATACACTGCAGACATAATTTCTAAAAAACCATTTATATAACGTAATCAATAGAAGCACAGAAAAATACTTCTTTTTTCATGTCAATTCAGGTGTGATTTCTCAAAATCAATTGCATTTGCCCCTTATTCAGCGAAGTTTTCAGTCAGGACAGTTTGATGCCTCATTAAATCAATCGGTTTATCTAACCTTCCTTTGGTGTGGTTCACAGTGATGGTCCTCATGACCAGAGTTGCTGTGGGCCTGTACCACAAGATCTGTCAGGCAGTTGAGGATGGGCCAAAAATATCCAGGTGATGCCCAGACTGCTGCCATTGTGTAGCATTAATGTGCCATGAAGATTTGGACGCTGATAGGAGCACTCTGACCAGCTGTGCATGAGGTCCACACAAGGCCCCTGTGACCAGCAGATGATGGATTGCATGTGTTCATGGCTACCCTGGCAGATCCTCCTTGAAGGCTGGAAAGCCATCATCATAAACAGGGAGGCTTACAGCATTTCTTAAAACTGCCCACATGGTCATGTGTCTTGGTGAGCTAAGGTCTCTGTGAGCATTTTTGCAGCTTCCTTAAGATTATTCATAGGATAAAAAAAACTTCCACCCAGTGGGAATGTGTCTGGTCCACTAAAGTCACCCTATTCAATAAGTATATTTATTTTCACTCAATGACTCTTGGATAAAAAGTACATAAAAACACCTTATGCAGTGGGGACAACTACTTCAGATCATGGAGTATTTCAGGCACTTTGGTTCTTGTTTTTTCTGGAGCAAACATACTCTCCTTGTTGAACAGGCATCTGGTATGGGATCCTGGAAGGCATTGGAATTCTTTCCGTTATCACAAATGCGTTTGTTATAGCAGTCACTTCAGATTTCATCCCTCGCCTTGTTTATGCTTACAAATATGGACCTTGTGCTGGCCAAGGAGAAGCTGGACAAAAGTAAGCTTTTTTGGGGGGGGGAAACAGATGTTCACTTACTACTTGAAATAGATGCAGTATTACTGTCTGTGTATGTTCTGATTCCACTAACCCAAATGTATTGTTTGTGTTTAGGTAACAGACACCAGACATAGGTACTGATGCTCTGCACATTCACAGAATGGGTTGCTGAGTGACTGTGATTCATAACGTTAATTCAAGGCAAACATGGCAGAGCTATTTCAGAGATTTAGTGTGTGTGACAGGATGCTGCCCAAGATGTACTTCCCAGCTGGTAGTACACGGATATAATCCTCTTTTCTTTCTGAAGCAATGCTGATATTAACCAGTAAAGAATTTGTTGAGCATTTTAAACTTGTACCCTGGGGTTTTTTCCTGATGTAATATTCAGCATGTATTACTCAAAAAAGTAGTGTCTATCAACAGGAAGCAATTTCCAACTAATACATCAAGATATACTTACAGAGAAAAGTAATTTGTTTTTCTTCTAAGACTAGAGTTCTTAGATTAAATCTTCCAGGAGACATTTGTGATCTGAATCCCTGCTGCCTAAGTGGATTTTCTTTCAGTTACTAAACACTGAGGTTATATTAGCATGTGCACACTACCAGCAAGTATGAGATAGTTGCTGCATGGCCACTTGTGAAATCCAGGCTGTTGGACTCTGGGAAGGTCACTGAATCCAACCAAACACAGACACAGTTTGCAAACGCTCTAGCAGTGCCATTAGCAAGGAACCCTGCTGTTCAAAGAAACCCAGGCTAAACAGTAGACACTGACAGCGAGCTTACATTCTGCTATTGGACATATGGCAGATTGATTTTTTTACCCCCTGCTGCAGAAAGTGAGTTCATCTGCTGCTGCTTTTTTGACATCTTTTGACTATCAATATATTGAATCATACTGACGGAAGAAGGGCATCTGCTGCGGCAGCTCCTGATTTGCAGATCTGCTGACTTGCTGTCCTGCAAGGAGTTGGACATTTTCGCTGGGGCTAGGGAAGCTATTCTGTTTACTTTCAGGAAGAGTTAAAATCCCTTCAGGAGTAAAGTGTTCTGGTTCCAGTTGTTCCTGAGCCTCTGCTTGTGCCATTAGAAAGATCTACAGGATATTGTGACACTGTAAGCAACTCTCCTTGCTAAGGAAAGCATAAGGAAGGATTTTCTCTGGGCCACTGTGCATGAGAAAACAACACCTTTAGAAATATTTCTCTTAAGACTCAAATACGACTCAGTGGCTTTGAAACTAGTTCTGCATAGGGGAAGTAGTCTGGCCCACAGAGAAAGCTCTTATCTTCTTTTCACAAACCTCTTGTACAATGTTTTCACACTTCTGCTGCTTTTTTGAGTGAATTTCTAGATGAAACCATAGGTAGTAATCATTTGAAGGATTACTTGTATTAAAAGGAATTACTTGTATTTGAAGGAAACTTGTATTAAAACTGTTTATGTCAGCATTCTGAATTATGTTATTAGTAAGTGCTGTTACAAAAGCAGGAAGGTATTCAAAAGTCCACAGGAATAGTGAAATTTCTCAAATTAAGGAGTGAAGACCATCTGTTACTGAATAGCTTAAAAGAGAGAGGTACTCTTTTCTTTCAAAAAACATCTGTAGGTATTAGATCCATATGACACACAGTGATACCAGAAAAATACTGGAATTAAATTAAGTTCCAAATCCAATCAGTATGGAGACAAAGCCAGATGGTGTTTGAATATAATTTCCCAAAGACTAAAAAGTCCATATTTAGAAAAACCCAAACCAAACCAAAAATCCCTCAGCCCTTACTGTGGGTTATACTCTGCACCAAGCTGAGTAGTGTGCCTACACTCACTTGTGCTCGGGCAGTGCAGCATGAACAGCACAACACGTTTTGGCCGTATCTCTCCTCAGCTTTACTAACACCAAACTTGAACCTTCTATTGATGCCCCCAGCCCTTCACCAGGGGACACAACTTCTCCTACTCAGTGTTCTCTAAATTTTGCCTGGCCTTCACAGTGCTCAGTCACCCTGGGATCTTCCAATATAGAGTTCCTCTGATTAACTGGACATTTTCTAAAAAGCTGTTTTAAGTATATAACTTTCCATGTGATTTAGTCTCCCTTTGTGCTAGTACCATGAGTGTAACAGTGGGAATATTTTGATTATCTTCCTAACGCTCCTCATTATTTTCTCTGCCCCTATTGTGTCACCGTTTAGGTGACTTTTCAAAAGTAACCAGTCCCAATCTTCATCATTCCTTCTCCCATAGAAATCTATCATTTCTTCTCTCTTATTGTTCATCTGACCTACTTTAGCATTTCTTTTATATTGCCTCAACATCCCTTTCAAATATTAATAAGCACCAAAATTGTACTTTGGATCTTATGAAACCCAAAGAATACCCTCCTGGGTACAACAGTTAATGGAAAAACCTTGCTGTGTCCTGATGACAGCATTTTGTCCTCTCTAGGTGTATGGTTGGCTATGTTAATGCCAGTTTATCAGTATTTCTGGTGTCTGACTTTGAAAACCGTTCCGAGCCAACGTCGAATGGAAGTGAATTCTCTGGTTCACCATTAAAATATTGCAGGTAAGTTTCTGACCAACATACTTCTCTGCTTTAAGACATTGAAATGAAGAAACATCATAATAAATCTGGAGTTGAAACTAATTTTTAGAACTTAAAAATTGAAAGTTTTAACTGTGCTGTTTGGGGTCATGCTCTTCTTGGTACTGCTTGGCTGTTACCTGCATGATTCCTTCCTCAGGTAAAAGAGAAGCAGAGAAGTTGGTGTCTGGAAGGGTTCCTAATGCAGGATTTTTATGGTGTCACAGCTTGACTCAGACACAATCATCGTGGATAAATATGGTATCAAAGGGCCAATAATAGGTGCCTGATTACTTAGGTACCAGTGAGATCCAATTGTGATGAGATTGCATCATTGGACATGCACAGGGAAGTCAAGGTTGCGTAGGAGCAGCCACACTGAGTTATTTCACAGGTGTGACAGACATAAACAGGCTTTGTCATAAGCTATCTTTAGGAAACCTCAAATCCAGCATTTCTTAATTATTGAATTGTTAATATGTTTATGTTGTTGCTTACAGGTGTAATTATTAGCAATAATCATACACCTGTGGTTTGAATCAAAGAAAGATGAGCAGTTACTTACCTGCATGTCTTTGACCTCAGCAACAGACTGGAGAAATAGCAGTCTGAGAAAAGTTTGTAATGGCAGTTTTGCACCTGAGTGATTTTAATGGCCAAAAACCTACATAAAGGTCTTAAATGGTGTCCCAACCAAAAACACCAAACAAATGCAGCTACCATTTTTAAATTGCAATATTACATTACAAGCATGAGTCCTGGTAGTCCTGTAGCAGATACGCTTAGTGCCAGTATTTTTCACTGTGAAGAATTAAAATATTCTTTTATGAGTGCCTAAAGAACAAAAGATACTCTGTGATACCACGAAGGTCTGTGATACAGCAAAAGTCAGTGATACTTGCAATATTGTGACGTTTTCATGAATAAGAAGAATTTTGAGTGGTATAGCATAATAAATGGGGGCAGGGGATGGTATTAATGCTTTCATTGAACTAACTGATATTTAAGACTGTTGCAACTTCTTTAGCAGAAAGAGTACTCCAATGTTGAATTCACCTGGGGAGCAGAACCACAGTGAGAATATTCCATTCCACATTGTTTGCTATAGCATTATTTAATAATTTTTTGTCATTCTGACCATGCTCTTCCCTGCCTCTAATTCCTTTCTTCCCCAACTTCTAGCACAAAGTTGCTGCTCCTTAAATCTGATGATGGAAATCCCACAATTAAAAAAAAAAAATTGTCTGCTCAATATCCCATAAACAGAACACTATTCAAATTGGTGTGATAAATCTCCAAAACATAAATCTGTTCTTTTGCGAGACACTGAATTGTTATGTATATCTACTCTTGAAAGAAAATTAACATCTTTCTTTAGCTGAGTTTATCAGCTACTTACCCACCTGCATTCTGCTAAAACATCACTCATTTTAATTGCACTTCAAGGCAGATATTGATAGGGAGGTAAGGAAATATTATGTTCTGCTGTGTAATAGTGTAGGCATATTTGCAGGAAGGCAGTTTGTCTGAAAAAAAAGCCCAGTTAACTTCTGATTGCCCAGAACACAGATGGTGCTGTGCTATTCTGGTTGTTTATGAAAGGTTTCCCTGTTTTTTCGTGTGTGACACTGGATTCCTAGCAAGTGAAAAAGAAATATATACTCTACTGGGACTTGGCCCAGGGATTTCTGTTTTTGAGATGCTTAGGATATTGTAAAACACCCTGAACTATGAAGTCAGAATGCTGCTTGCACAAGGAAAGATGATCTCAGTTTTAAGATCTTGCTCTAGAAATACTGCAGTTTCTGAGAGATTTGATGCTAAAATGTCAAGACAGTTTCTTTCAGTTTGTATAGCACCCTCTGCAATCTAAGAAGGTGGAACTTCATGGAAAAATAGAGAAATACAGATAATCATTGAGATGTAATAACTGTTTGTTTCTTTTATTCATCTGCATTTTCATTAGTTTCTTAGAACTGACTTAGTGATCAACCTTAAGTGTATTATTTACTATGGTATTTTCAATATTTTTTTACAATGAGTTTTCTGTCCCATCTAGGAAACAGATTAAGAAGCAAACAATTTTATACTACTTTTAAATTAAGTTTCCGCAGTACTACTTTAGAATTAACAAACTGCTAGTAAAAATGGACTCCAGAATGTGTGACTTAAACAGATTCATGGTTTGTAAATATAATTTTGGATTATTCCTGAATCAAACTTTCCCAATAGATTCATGGTTTGTAAATATAACTTTGGAGTATTCCTGGATCAAATGTTCCCAACAGATATCTGCAGGTAAATTATGGCGATCTAAAGTCTTCCATGAAACACTCTGTGAGAGAAGAC
Source organism: Ifrita kowaldi (assembly GCA_013398055.1). Lineage (NCBI taxonomy): Eukaryota > Metazoa > Chordata > Aves > Passeriformes > Cinclosomatidae > Ifrita > Ifrita kowaldi. The sequence continues at coordinate 39,563 of VZRS01010090.1, read as the reverse complement.
ACCAGATCCCTTTTTTACACAGTCCTCACCCTGCTGATATACCGAGAGATGCAGTGCTGGCTGTGCTGAAGTCAGGATGAGTGATGCTTTACACCAGGGATGGCCAGCTAATTGATCAAGGGCCAGGTGGAGCCCACGAGGCAGTTTTAGATGGATTTTGGGAGATTATCAGGCTGACAAAACTGGGGACATTTGTGGGTTTAAAATGTCCTTGTAGTGGGAATAAAGTGTCCCTCAAAAGAGCAAAGCATCCCACCCTTCTCCAGGTTCTGAGGAGATGCCTGAAAGGCACATGCCGTGCTGCCAAGGGAGATGCTGCAGGGTCAGAGTACCCACCATCCTGTGTATTTGCTTCAGTGTTTTGTTTCATACAGACACTGGCTTGGGTCCTTTGTGCCTAATATCCATTAGCAGCTAGAGCATCCTGGAGTGCATCTTACTGGTAGGTTTCAGCTGAAAGTAAGTCCATTTGGATGAAGAAAAGCATGGTAAGTGGAGGTGATCAGGACACTTGCTCCAAAAGCATGCACCTGACCTGAAATCAAACATTAGCCTAAGGCCCAGCCTTAGAAGCAAGCAGTGTTATGGTAACCTGTGCAGTTTGAACGGAGCTCGTTTTTGGTGCAGAAAATGCAATGATCAAGAGAAGGTGGGTTTTGTTTTTGCCTTCCCCCAGGCAGCAGTGCAGGAGCTTGCTAACTACCATACTATGCTTGTCTTTCAGGTACAGGGACTACCGAGACCCTCCTCACTCCCCAGTGCCCTACGGTTACACGCTGCAGTTCTGGCACGTCTTAGCAGCACGCTTGGCTTTCATTATTGTGTTTGAGGTCAGTGCCCATTCAGGTGGTAGAACAAAACCAAAAAGAAAACAAATTTCCCTCCGAAGCTTTGCATTGGGCTGATCTATGATGGCAGCTGTTGAGGTGGTTTTTGTCTTAGTTTCTTCTACTTATATTGTGCTTTGTATTCTCAGATTTGTTTTCTGAACAGTCACAGGTATGTAGGTTCTCACAGAAAAGGGAATATAACACTGAAAACTATAGCAGTGACTTGCAAAGAGGGGGAAATAAATGAAGCTTTTATTTACTTTTTGAGGAACTTGTCTAGGTTGGGAAGCCATATGCTGACTGGTGTTTGAAGATAGAGGTGAAAGAACATGAGAAGAAAATACTAAATCTGAGCAATTGAAAAACAATGATAGTTAAAGTTATGGTATTTACACATCTAGATTTTGTCCTTGTTTGGTTTTTTTTTAATGCAAAGAAAGAAAGAAAGAAAGAAAGATTGATTTGATAGAGGCCTGCTGGGCTTAATCTCTTCTAGTTTCATGAGCTGTCAGTACTGAAAGTCAGGGTATGCATCTCCAAAAAGGACTAGAAGAATGGTCTTGGCAGGTCAGCCTAAGAATTTTAAAGACTGAAGAGAGTCTGGCCTCTTGATACACACTTGACATAAAGGCAGCACAGTGTAGGTGCAAAGAGAAGTGAGGGAAGAAAAATCAGCCATGTTTAAGTCTCAGTGTCCAGCCAAATTTGTGACCAACTTATTGTGTCTGCCTGTTATCGACACATCAGATTTGACTTTGCTTTGTCTCAATCAAAGCCATAGGCTGGCTCATATCTGCCTCCCTCAACACGAGCCACTCTTGTTTATTGACACTGCAAGCTGTTTCCTTAATTATATCTATGAAATCAAAAAGGTAATTGCAGCAGAAACCATGATCTCTTTTTGGAAAACGCAACTGGGTGTATTGTGATTGCTACAGTGCTTACAATAAAGATTGCACTGAGAGATAGGGGATTCAAGGTAGGCTTTTTCTTAAATTGGGTAACTGCCTAGGCTCATACCCCTTTTTGGCACTCTGGATGTGGTTTATTTTAGATAACTTAACCTTCTTTGAAAGCAAACAAAAGTATTTCCTGTCACTGCAGAAGGAATTATTTGTCCAGGCTAAACTGTGAGAAGAAGCATTTTTTCTCTTTTTACGTTTGGCAAAAAACTCAAACACTTAGAGTATTGTGAGTTTATTTCTCATGAGGGAAGAACACATGGGAAAACATTTTACATTGTCTTTTCAGTGGCTTTCAAAAGAAGGGTTCTGCTTGGAGAAGAAGAAATACCTTTATTTCTCCAATCTAGAGTGTGTGTCCTTTCTGAGATGGAGGATTTTTCTGTTTGTCTGCTCCTCCTCTCAAGTGAAGTGAGTAAATCTCCAAGCAGCATTTTTGATCAAGCAGAAAAGGGCACTCAAGCAATCCTCCTGCATCAAACTCAAGCTTTGCTGTGTGATGCCTAAAATAGGAGGGACAAAGGATCAGTTAACTTGTATTTAATTGTCATGTTTGCTAAATAGGAATATGTCTTTGCCTAAGAGACCCAATGTAAGAAAACAGGTTTAAGTTTTGTTTGTGTGGATACATTACTACTTTTGTATAGATACATTACTTCTAATACTGATGCAAGCATTTCTGGCAACAGGAAAGTGTTCCATCATTTGATCCTCCTCTTCCTGCAGAGCAGGAAGTAATACCAGTACTAATACCAGGCCCTGTCCAAACAACCTTACAGCAAATCATGACCTCAGGGCTTTGAACACACAGGTCATAGAACAGTTCTGAGGCCTTCTTTGAACCCACCTGCTCATAATTTCTGCTGCATATTTCTGACCAATAATCCACGGACTTCGGCTGGAATTTTTGTGGGGAAAATACTTCATTGTTTGTTTTATTAAAATTTAGTAATGGGTTTGGATTTAACACATCTGTCGGTAAAATGGAAAGAGAAGGTTTTCAGAACATATGAAAAGTACTTGTTTTCTTCCTAAGGTTTTAAATTTTTTATTCCTTTTTTTGTGTCCACAGCACCTTGTATTTTGCATAAAGCATCTGATCTCCTACTTAATTCCAGATCTTCCAAAAGATCTGAGAGATCGAATGAGGAGAGAAAAGTATCTGATTCAGGAAATGATGTATGAAGCTGAACTAGAACGTCTGCAAAAAGAGCGGAAGGAAAGGAAAAAGAATGGAAAATCTTATCACAATGAGTGGCCGTGACAGGGTGAGGAAGAAACTGCTTAAAAGAAGAACTCTTGTTTATAAAAAATTCCTGGTTTTCTACAGCAGAGAGTGCACTGAAAGGAATAGTCAGTAATGTTGTGTGCACTTAGCACATGTGCACCCCTATTTAATAGGGCGGATTTTGTCTTAAGCCTTTTGAAATTAGAGGTGTTTCCAAGGCTTAGTCTTCTCCAGAGCTGATGTCAACATAAGCACATCAGACCAATACTGAGTCTCTGCACTCTTGCCAGGAAGCTCCCGGGCCCTGACTAAAATTCGAGGCCCTGAACTTCAAAGCAGTTATACAACTTCCAGTGCTTTACAGAACTTGGTGATCTTACGGCTCATTCTCATGAAGTTGCTACTTCATAAGCAGTGACTGCGCCTTGGCAACGTGGCAGTGTTTGTCCGTGTGTGTGGCCGCCACCTGCAGCACTTGCATGGCAGCATTGCTCTCTTCCACAGTGGACCCAACTGTGTTAGTTTGCATTTACCACCAGTTAAGGTCACATATGTGGACCATTTCCATTACTCAACAATACTGAAGTATTATTTAGGAGGAGATGCATGATCATGAGTCTGATCAACTGGTCTAACAATGCTGAAAAATGTAGGCATCAGAAGTGCAGACAGATAGCCAAGCATCTTGATGTGGCCAGAGGTGTCTAACTGTAGGGTCATTTATTTAGAAATGACACTGTGAAAAGTGGTAATATATGTTAAGGTTTTGAACAGTGCCTTTTCAGCTATAGGGCTGTCTGCTGTCTGAAGGAATGAAATCAGGTTAGGGCATTTTGCCCAGAACTGCCCATGTATTTGTGTTGCAAGATCACATTGAGGCCTAGTCAGCAATTAGGGTGTACTTACACACGTAACAGAAGTCAGACGGTGTCTTAAAGACCTATCTGCCTAAGTAAAACAACAAAAAAAGACAGATGAACAAGGTCAGCAGAATAAAACACAGTCATCCAGAATATCTATACTTGTAACACTTTCTTTTTTCATCATTCCATTATCTATAAAGGTGTGGAGGGAAAAAATAAAACAACAGACTGTAATATGAAACAGCTTGAAATCCTTAATGCAGAGCAATTCTACACAGGCTGCAAATTAAACTTGGGCAAAATAAGCCACTGTCAACATTCTTTAGCAAATTCCTTATTATTGAGAAATGAAAAATTTCTTATTTAATTAAGAAATTAAAATTTCCAGACTATTAATGCAAAAGAGTGGATTTGTAGCTTTGAAGACATCATAAGTGTTGGATGGAGCAACATGAATCAAAATACTGAGTGTTGTGAAAGCTCTTCCATCAGTTGTTTCTAAAAGTTATTCTGGAAGCAATTTAACAGAAGGTGTAGAATTTGCCCTTCTGGACAGACCACACAATGCGAGACCCTGTGGGTGGATACCTCAAGCTCCACACAACCACAGGACCATTTGCACCAGGACCAATATTATCAAATTAGATCTATTAACTTCTTTCCACTGCATGGGAGAACAGAGCTATTTGCATGAGAGGGAGAAGCTTTAATGAAAGGGAATATGACATGAGGAAAGAGAGAGATGGAAGAAAATGTGAGCACACTCCTCTCTGTAGCCACTGCCTGCCTACACGAAAAAGCAAGGAACCTCCTCCAGTAGCACCATCCTACCTGAAGAGGATAAATGACGTAGCAGCTCCCTTTTATCAGCTGCTCCTGGGCTAAGTCTGAAAGTCCCATGAGACACCATAAGCACTGAAGGAATTTCAGGATTAGTCTGTTCTGTGTTGGCTGAGTGCCAAACTGAGTGGGGAGCACAGCTAGTGGTTGTGGGCTAAATTCCTGACTAATGGGAAAGTGAACTTGTTCATCTTTCCTTCTGCTTACAGCAACTGTGGATACATCCCACATGGACAGTGGGGAAATAGGAGTATTTCTATCTCTGTGAATAAGGGGTGGGGATTAGGCAATGCTGACCTCCAATACACACATACTAGATGGGTTAGTATTTACCACCCACCACCTACAGTTGCAGTCTGGGGATTTTGGGGCAGGATCGCTGTGCAAAATTATATTCAGACCAAATTCTGATGAATAAATGGATTCGTTTGGATACCCTCTGTTAAATGTCTAAACCAACAGATGACCAGAGCTTAGAAACTGTTTGCTAAGTAGTAAAGTGAGACATGAGCCATGCATAAAATCAGTGTCACCCATATGAGCAAAACAGACCTTTGCAAATCCCTGCAGTAAGATACAGCTTTGTCAATTTAGATCTCAATGACTTCCGAGAACTGAACTGAAACACAGCAGAATATAAACTGACTTCCACTCCAGAGAAACCACTGCAATACAATGTGCCAAAACAAATAATGCACAGCAGAAATGCAATAGATAATAATTGCTTTTGAGAGTAGTTTTTAAGATAGCTACATTATGATGAATTTTCCTGACAATCCATTGCTAGAAGTTGTGTCCTGCTCTGCTCTAAATGAGACCATAGGTTGGCTGCTTGCCAAGCTTGTGCTGAGTATGATGCTGCAAGGGACTCTGACCTCCCTGGCAGACCCTGAGTACATCTCTGTCACTTCAGTTTGACCAGTCAACCCGTTGAGGTTTCTCGGCTGCTGGTCTGAATAGATTTCCCTGGAGTTGTTCAGAGCTATATAGCAGAACACTCAGGAAAGATGCCCCCTTTTTAGTTATTAGAAAGATAAAATACAAATAATAGTATAATAATAATAATAAATGGAATTTTAATAGTCTCTAGAGAACTAATTTATGCCATTCTCTTCCTGATGTGATGATGGGTTTTGTTTAAACCTCGAGGTGACAGTCCTGTATGTTGTTTACTTATTCCAGTTCCACAAGAGCACTACCTTCACAGGAATGAGAAAAAAGTGCAACCTCAGTGCATGGCACAGACATTTTACATAGCAAGCAGAACAGCACACATCAGAGGATTTACTGTGAAATCATCTTGCAATCAGCATAGGATTGTTCTCCATAGGCCACTCTTGACAGCAGCATGTACTTCATGAGCAGTTACACACCAGTTTTTAAAACCAAGGAAAAAAATTGTATATTGGGACTGTTTTTCAGCCCGTTTGCTAAGTTTTTTGCATTCTGTCCCATGCTGGTTTTACAGATCTTAAAATAAAAAATGTAAATGAACAACCTGGATACTCTGACAAAAGAAAAATCTAGGAATAGAACATCATCTACATTCAAGCCACCAAATACTGCAACAGAAACTGTGTTTACAAATCAGTTCTTTTTTATTTTAAATCTTTCTGAGGGGAGTTACATTATTGACCATATATATTATATATATATATATATAAAAAGTATATAGAGAGATTGTTTATTTGTAAATAGAAAAATTCTATGGAGAAGAATGTCAAGTTTTCACACTTTAAAAAAAATCATCAACATAAAGCCATGTTTAATGCTTGTATAATGTGATGTAATAAACTTTAAAAATAAATTATGCATATGAAATATTTACTGCTTGTCATTCATGAGTTTCTTTCTGTTTACCTTATTTGTTCAGCAAGCAAACTGACCAGTCAGATAGAAACAAAACTTCCATGCAGGCCAAAAAGAGCCAAAATCTATCACTATTTTCTCTCTGTGGTTCTTTTGTGTATTCACATAGTCAAATATTGTTACTGTTGTGGTTTTAGCGTTAGGGTTTTTTAATGTTTTTACTTAAACAGGTTCCTCATTGTTTTGTCTCGTGACCCTGCCAGATGCTGTATGCAATTTGGACACTATGGAGTGCTCCCGCTCCTGTGAAATGAATCAGTTTTGAGCATCCCATATTTCTTTATCAGGTGAACTTTTTGCTGGGAGAGATGAAAGATCAGGGTGCAGGAGCATGGTGGAACCTCCAAGAATTATCTTGCTGCTTTTACACAGACAAGGAAGGCCCTGGTTTAGAGTCCAGCTAGCAGAGGACAATATATGTTCCCAGTGAAAATATTATTCAAAATCAATGAATTGTTTTAATTAATAATGCCAATTAAAAGAAGAAGAATATAGAAAAAAATTAAGCCAAAGGAGTAACTTTACAGCTCTGCAGCAGTCATGGGAGATGAGATAGCAAGAAATGGGGTAGTTGCAGAGGTCACCTGAAAACCGTAAGGATGTTTGTCTCTAAACCACTTACTGCAAGAGGTACTGCCCAGTGAAAACTCATCTTGATGTTATGATTGTGGAGCAATAAATATCACCAGGCCAAAACTTTTACTTCATAGCAAAATTTGAGTTAAATGACTGCTCAGTGCTTAGTGACTTCAGCAATAAAGGGGAGGTAAGATGGTAATTTATGTGTTTCCTCTGTTTTAAACAACGATGTGAATTCAAAGCACTGAGAAAAAAAAGGTGCATTTTTAAAGTATGATAACCAGGAAGATTAGTCTTCACAAACAAAACAAGTAGAAGTTACAGATAATCTAAGACAGTCTAAGGCAGCATCAACTACAGCACAGTAATTTCAGCACAGAGAGGTGCAGAAAGGACATGCTGATGCTGTTTCACACAGCAGTGACCAGTCACCCTCTGGAGAAGCCCATTCAGAGGGGAATTCAGCATTTGGATAGGGAGGGCTGTAGCCATACTGGCAGGCACACAGATCAAGTGCTTGCTGCTGGCTTCTGTTCTCTGTTACAGCTTACTCTCTCTCACAAAGCACAGGTATGCAGAGGCACACCAGCCCATTTCAGCGCTCTGCAGCAGCGTGGAGATAGCAGTATTTACCCTCTTTCAGATCTGTGGGCTGAAAGTACTTGGTAAGTACAAATTATTATATTCCAAGGCTAAAGAACTATTCCGTAGCACAGAATGCAGTATCTGTTTCTGGGTCATGAAGACAAGGCACAGGGTTGAATGAGCTGCAGTTATCTTCTGAGACTTGAGAAGCATAGCCAGCTCATTCAGTCTATGGGCTAATTGTCTCAGAGTAACTAAGACAGTCCCAAAACAGAGATATTCCTGTCCTGAGTCCTAGGAGACTGTATTCAGGATGCTATTGTTTGTCTCAGATCTTAGATACAGGGACACCAGACATAACTCATGGGATCAATCCCATTTGATCACAGCCCTTCCACACAGTGGCTTTAGGCACTGATCTGAACCTGGAGCTGCAGCAGAGGAGTGTGAGAAAAGGGGCTGACCCTGAACTCTGCACTGGATCATGCAAAGAAATGCTTCAGGAGTCAAAGGAGAAACCTGCCTCCATCACATAGTTTTGCACTGGGTTAGCTGATGGAGTGATGACCTTGGTGACACCCACAGTGTCTGGCTGGCCTGTTCTCCTGGTCTGGTCCTTGGAGCACATTTTTTCACTGTCATTTTCTGATCCTAACAGTTCATCTTATGCAGTAGATCATCAAGTGCCCTCTGTCACAAGAGCAAAGAAAAAAAATTGATTTAGATGCTGCAGGGCTCCAGTCAAGGTAGATAAGCTAGCACTGTGTCATATTTCAAGTTACAGCAGCTCAGTACTTGGCACAAATGCAGCACAACTTTTAGAAAGAGTTTAAGGCACAGAATCAGTTTTTCACTTGATTCCCAAGCAGTACTGCCTTCTAAGATTCACAGCTCAGCTTTCCTGCAATGGCTTTGATTTTCCAACCTGATTTTGCTGCTGTAGAAGAGTTTTATACACTCTTGTATAGCCATAGTAAAAGTCTGAAGTACAAAAACAACACAGTGGGTCGGACTCTGTTCCCCACTGTACCAGAAAGCAAGCAGGAGAAGAAAGCAAGGTGGATTTTCACCCTCCCAAAACACCAGCACAGTGCACGGTCTTGAGTGGATCGCCTGTTAACCTTCTCTTGGCAGCCCCACCAGAGCATAAGCCATTCCACGCCCTGCATCCCTGGAGAAGCCTTCACCATGTGACATCCCCTGTGACCCCTTCTCCATCCTGGGGAATACTGCAGGGAGCTCTGCCTGCCTGCCAAAACACAGTGTGCACTTGCCTGATCTGAACCAACCTTGAACATGCATCCCCAGAGGGAAAACAAGGACTGCATGAACACAAAGGTGTAAGAAGGTTCCAGCTGATAGCTCTGGAGAGAATCGCTGTGGCACCTGCAGGTGCAGCCTTCCCTCTTGTCCAGTACAGCCAAAAGGGCCTCTTCTTCATTAGCACCTCTGCTGCACTGTGCCCAGCCCAGAGCAAGAACAATCCTAGGCCAGCAAGCTGGGCATGAAGTAGAAGGCTACTGTGGTTCTGGTCTATGGCATTGAATAAAAAGTGTATAAAGATTATCTTCTTCACGAGGAGCAGCTCTGTAAAGGCAAGACAGGGGAGAAGAAGGAGATAGGGCATGAAGGGAGAGACAGTACTGACTCTTGCCTCTACCCACCACCAAAGTCACTCTTGCAGCTTCCAGCAGTGAGCACAGAGGAGAAGGTGCAGGTAGCCAAGGAACCAGTGGGTTAATAAAAACATAGACGACAAAACCAGCAAAATAAATATGCTCTCAGAATCAGTTCTACAGAGGAACCAGATAGCACTCAATATACCTCTCATACAGAAACCCCACTGTTTCTTGCAATCTGATAAGGTCCCACACCCTAATCTCTTCATACTTTCAATGCCTTAAAATAAAAAAGAAAAATAACAAACCAGAAAAACAGCCATGTCTGGGTGAGCAGTACTCTTCCCAAAAAAAAAATTCACTCTGAGGGTGAAATGAGATTAAAAGCAGATATTTTCCAGAAAGCTCAAGAATATCAGGCAAATATTTCACATAGAGACATTGCTTTAGGCTCTGTCACCAAGAACCAGAGTGAGAAAGTGAGGAAGTGCAAGAAGAACCTGATTCCTTTCTTGACTAATGTCAAGGTCATGCAAGGGCGATAGTGCCACGAAGCTCAGCAGATGCCTGCCCATGACCCCAGCAGAGCTGGTAATTGACCCAGAACAGGAATGTCAACAGTGCTTTACATGAACAAAACCGTCCTCATGGGCTGACATGGCCTTGTGTCATATATGAAGACCATTGACTTTGTTCTTATCACTTGCAACATCCATTTCAATGTGGCTGAAGGCAGGGTTGTCAGTTCCTTCGTCTGCCATGGTAAATGGTTTCCAGTTCAACACTTCCACTTTCTCTGGCTAAAAAACAAAAGACAAAAGCCATGCTGTGAAGCAGAAGGAACAGTCTTCCTCTCTTTGACCTCTCTTTGGCCAGCAGAGTCAGGCCTGACATGCAGGGGGTGCCTTGCAGGAAAACACGTTGGTTGCTGACAGAGCACAAATACTTACTCATTGCAGTAGATGGTATTTTTCTAGGGGCATGGAAAGTTTTTATTGCATAAGGTACTAATTGTGTAAAATGTTCTTGTCACACAAAATGTTCTTGTCCTGCAAATTGTCTAAAGTGCTTTTGGGTGTGCAAAGTTCTAATTGCTGTTTTATGTCTAGTGGTATGTCACCACCAGGTCTTTGAGCTATTGACTCCCAACCCTTCATCCTTGCCCCATCTTTGACAGGAAGAGCAGATTAACATGCATCATTGCTTTGATGTCACATTTCTGTTAAACATAATGAGATGCTGAGCTCTTCATGTGCAGACAGTTGCTTAGTTAGCCCTGATTTTTTTATCTCATCAACTTTCTGCATTATTTGGGATGCTTGTTATTCAGCTCTTAGCCATATAAGGGACAGATACTTGTTTCTGACTCCAGGCGTAAAGTAAGTATGGCTGTGGACATTAGCTTCCATGTGGGTGGTGAACTGTTTTGGTTTTTTTTTCAAAAGACTTCAGGGATTAAATTCCCAGACAGTGGAAACACATGTTGGCCCATTAAAGACAGTGAATGACAGCAACTGGATAGCTGATCTCCAGTTCTGACATGGACAAACAGCATTATAATAGTATGGTAAAATATCCTTTTTTTTCACTGGTGTTCTTATCCAGAAGCTGAAATACATAGTATCATACTAGAAGAAGTTTTCAGTATTGAAGAAAAACATTCTGCAAACTGGACCATCTTAAAGATATGATTATTGCCTGTACTGCAGCACTTGAAGAGCACTTAACAAAGCTGAGCTTGAATGTTCAGCTGATGATATTGATTGAAAAGTGATCTGTAGTTTATTTAAAAAAAATAATTCCCCTGTATTTTCCCTTCTAAGGGATGTTATTACCCAATAATGTTTCCCCTTTTCTTTTTTGTTAGGGTGAGAGCTAGGAAACAGATGCACTGACTAGAAATGTTTTCTCTCAAACAGTAGCCAAAGTTACAAACAAATTCAGATTTTAGAGAACATATGTTTACAAACAAAGGAAGCTTTGCTGAATCCAAACTGTGCCTTGGGGCAGCTTCCCTGAGGGCAGTTAGGGAGTATTTTAGCAGAAACATGGAGAAAACTGTCCCTTTTCTCAGTTGCTGCTCTGTTGACTGAAGTTAAGCTGTGGCAAAACACAGTTTCCTTGCCCATGGCAGCTGTCTTACTCCCACCTGCCTTGTGCTCTGCTACTGCCTTAAAGCAGGTAGCCCTATCATGCAGCATCAGGTGCTATTCATCCTGATTGGAAAAAAGTAAGCCAGAAAATTTGTTTGCCTTGTCCCCAGGAGGAAAGACTGATTTAAATCAGAGATGCACAATTACACTTACTTGCTCAGTTTCGGACCGTGAGAAGTTGGACAGGAAATCTTCCTTGGTCAGCAGGAATTTACGATCTATGTTCTGCTTTAGTCCTCCTACAAAACAGGCAGGTTTTAGTCAGCCACCTTTACATGTGCAAACCATGTGTCAGGCTCCAGCTATGGGCACCAGGCCAGGCAAGCAGGACAGAGTCATGCAGCAAAAGCCTTCAAGCAGTCACAGACCCTAAGGACCATTTCTTCACAAAGATGCATTAGCCTGCACCTCTCAATATGTAAAATGATCCCTCAAAGTCTATTTGAAATGCCTTAGCTATTTCCCAGTTTCCTAGATCCTCCTCAGATTTTCTATTTTGGAAAAAAAAAAAAAAAATCTGGCAATCACCAGAAATGAATACCATACAATGATGTCTGGGACTACTCTGCCAGTCCAGGAGCTGTGGCACCAAGTGCTGCTCTGAACCCTGAGCTCCAGTTCTCAGCTCCCTGTCAGCAAGACTCCTGTCTCCAAACTCACCAGCAATTTTTATAGTGAATTACTTAAGGGCACCCCCAAGGTAGGGGGATGAGGGTTAATGGAATGTTTGGGTATTTTTAAGGCATGGAAGGTTACCTGTTCTTGGGAGGGAGGGAAACAAAAGAGATGCAGGTGCTGGGAATTAGTTCTCCTTGCCACCTGATGCTTAAATGGGATCTTGCTCCACAAGAAGCAGGATGACATTGTGGTTGGGTTAAGCCTTTTGTGCTTCTATTTCTTGGGCTGAATATTTCTCATCTGGATTTAGTGAGTTGTCTGGTTTTCATGCTTTGTTTCATGGCCTGTAGGTAACCTGATCCTTACCTGGTAAAAAGCAAAATTTGGCTACGAGCATCGCTATAGCAGTGGGAAGAGCATGTGCTTGAAAGAAAGTGGGGAGCAAATCTAAAAACTGAGAAGGAAAAGAGTAGAAACGCAGAAAAGTAGAAGTGTAACTTATGCTTATTAGTTGCAAGGCATAGGGAAATGAATGGAAGTGAGTTTGTCTACTGAGTTTGGAGTTTCATAGTCCTGGAGTGGTTGTGGATCAGTCTAAAAATTTGAGATCTAACAGCCTCAAAGATGAGGGCTGTTATATGAATCTGGCTGGGGATACCAGGTAAAGCTGTATCAGCTGCTTTTTTGCTGTTTCTGCCATGCAGGAGGTGAATGACAAGTGTACTTTGCATCTGACCTGGATGCTAATGTAGTGAGGCCATGGACTGGAACTGAACTCCCCACTCTTACCCATGGCACGCTGCTTTTTCCCTTTGCACAAAAGTACTGGGAAAGAGAAAGAAGCTAAAATAGCCATGCAGAAGATTTGCAGCTCTTAGGCATGTTCTTGAGGAATGTGGTGAAAAGCATGCACTCTATGGATGCAGGCAACAGCCCTTGAGTGCTCTGAACTCACTCAAAGTAAAACTGCTTTTGTCCTCTAGAAGTATGGGTGCATATCCTTGCTTGGAGTTGTTGCCATGTTCAGGGACAACTCTTAAACCTCCAGCCCCTGCAGGCATCTAATAAAACAGGAAAGACAGATGTCCTTTTTTTTTTTTCTTTTCTTTTTTTTTGCCCCTTAGGTTTAAAAATATGCTGAAGCTTCTTTCTCCTTAGAGACTTGTAGTAACTTTTGCTGTGAGCAAAGACCAGGAGTGGGATACAGAAGCGCTGAGGGGAGGAAATTAGATTTAGGATGGTAACCTTTACACGGGGTTTGCAATAGTTTACTGGCACTTCCTGTGGCAGTGACAGCTCTCAGGACATCTTAGTTTGAAAGAGATCTAAGACACGTTCAATTACAGCTCTGGAGCTAGTACCTGTTAGGAGGCTGATAATTATTCCCACAACTACTGTGACAAGTGTCCCAAGTGTGCTGAAGTAGAGATAAGACAAGGAATACCAGTTGTCTGCCAGGGCAGGCCTAAAAAAAAGCAGGAAAAGTGTTAATCTCTCCTTTCCTGTTCCAAACAACTTGAAAATGTCTGTTTCCAGACAGTGCATAAATACAGAGATACTTCTCAACCAAGTGACCTGGTAATCTTGAGCTACCTCCATACAATAATATGTGCACTGAAAATTTGTTCCAAAATCTGCAGAACAAGTTCCTTTGTAAGAGACGAGGCTAGTCAGTACAGTGAGGCAATGCATGAGACAGAGCAGGTAAAACAGGACAGTCCTGTCTCTGCTATGAATCTAGTGCACTGACGAACACTCCAGTTATCTGGATGAAGGGATTAATTTCTTTAGCAAGGGTGATGTTACTTAAAGGAAGGGACACAAAAAAAACCAACAAGGAAATCAACCCCATGCAGCTCTAAACAGCCCGGAACAATAGAGTAACTGTCTTTACACCTTGTTTTGTTCTCCCTGACTATGTGCTCTGTGTCAACAGGTGCTTCCCCGCAGCCAGGAGCAATGCTGGAGGGCTCATGTGAGAGGTGTGGTATATGAAACTGGATGTTGGGCACCCAGGTGTGTGTCAGGGTATCTCTTGATTGTACAACGCTCTAAGGCGTAAGGATTTAAAAACCCTAGAAATTTGGTTTTTCAGTTTCTTTCTGTTCCTGCTGTTCCCTATATTGTCATTCATAACTGTTAAACTTAATTGTGATCATCCAGAGGAAGACATTTAGCCGTTGCAGAGTAGAGGAAATTCCTTATTTTGTGCCCATTCTGAATGTACTGAATAGAACTATTCTGTACAGACAAGTTGCTGTAGGTAGAGCTGCTAACTGGCGTTTTGTCCTTTAACTGCCACCTACTTTAATTCACGTGACAGACTGTGGAAGTTAATCCAATAACTATAAATGATATCTTTGTTTAAAACTGTGGTCCACAGTAAGGCATGTCCAAGCCTTTGAACTCAAATATTGAACTGAAGCTTTTCAGATCAATAAGAAGATTCACTTTGACTTCTGTTCTGGGATAACTCAGACAAACTTTAGTCTGATAGGAAAACTGCTGCATCTCAAACAGTGTGGTAGGTAAACCAGAGAAGGATAGTTGTAAAAACCCAAATACTCTGCAGATGTTTGTGTTGCTTAAAAAAAAAATACATGCTTTGTTGAACTGCACTTGATGAGCTCATATACCTCTCTGCACCTGGTGTGCTGAAAACTGTTGTTAATGGAATTTCTGTTGATGTTATGTTTCCTGAGGATATATTACAGCCTGCAGTCGAGAGATAGAGTGGCTTGGTCCTCTCTGGAAGCGGAGGATAAATCTGAGATCCAATTCCAACCCAAAGCGAAATAGTGAAGCCACTGACAAGACCCACAAATGCCCCCTGCAAAACAAAAAGTGAAACTTGAATTTACACAAAAAGCAAAAGATATTTGAAAGAAACAACAACTAGCTGAGTAAGAAATAGTCAAGATAATCTAACCTGTATACTCCATAGCAGAAATGAAATATACAGTTGGGAAGTGCTGGGGAGTTTGTATTGCCCCAAAGGGAAATTAAGTAATGTTTCCTCACAGGTCCTGAGCATTCCTCTTTTTATTTGGCCACTAGGTCTTTACAGTCGAAGGATAACTTTGGCCTGCACAGTATATGGGAAAATTCTGCTTTACTTGAGGCCCTCTTTGAAAAAATACAGAAGCACTTTTTCAATTTTCTCATGTGACCTGTTTTAGCAAAAAGTCTCTACTATATCAGGGGTAGGTGGGGTTTTGGCTGACAGCTAGTAAATTTTTTATTTTTTTACTTTAGTATATATATAAAATTTGCAACTGTAAAGAGGTAAAGATCAGTGATTAGTAAGCCTGGCACTATTACTATTTAGTAATCCTGCCAGACTAACCCATGGACCGTATTAACAAAGTTTGTCAAGTCCTTTTTTTGATGGAAAACAACTCTGTTCGTCATTGCCTTGGGATAAGGAAGAAACGGAACAAGGGGAAACGTCCTCCTGGAAAGTACCAAAGACATCTCCCTTGCTGCCCAGCATCAAATTATTGGTGGGAAAGGGGGAAGGAGATGCCCAAAATTATCAATACATTTTGGATGAACAGGTCTTTAAATTTCTACTTACAATTCCATTTGCAAAGGAGCAGAGGATTCCCAAGGCAAACAGTCCTAAAAGGGGGCCACCAACCATGCCAAAAATGCTGAGCGCTGCCTGAGGAAGGAAGAAAGTCTGCTATCAGATGCTGTGCAAAGAAGGTAAAGCCTCCAGTGGCATAAGAGAAGATGTTGAGAAAGAAATTGTGAGACTTTTTAAAGTGCTGTGTACTCAGCTGCCAGGATTTGATATATAGATGCTTAAAACAGAGGCTGAGCCATGGGTGGTTTCACACCAGTACCCAAAAAAGAATAAAAACTAATCTCATAATGGTATCCAGCAATTATTTTCTTACATAATTTATTCTGGGTCATTCAACAGGGGCATGAAAAAGCTGTCTGACACCTACCTGCAACAAGGCTCCCAGAAGAGATGCCAGTGCAGCCATAGCAATGCAGACTCCACCATAAAACAGGCCTGTGTATGAAAGGCAGAACAATGTGTAAATCTGCCAAAGTTTGAAAATCACTGATGGAAAAGTTTCTGTCTAACCCAGCATGGCCCCAGCATCTCCCAAATAAATGTGCTAACACCTGGGGTTTTTCTAAGAGAGCTTGAATTGGCCAAAAGGTCAGGTTTCTGTTTACATTAAGAAGAAATCATGCAAACTTGACAAAATCCTCTTTCTGTGTATTACTAAAGATTAGTTAATAAATGTCAGCCATATGGATTAGTCATAGTGGCAATAACCCACTTATTGTTCATATTTCTCAGCTAATCTCCTGTGTCATTGTCCCTGTTTTGAAGGAATGATTTTCACTTCTCAATCTAAACTCTGGGGAGCAAAAGAGTAAATGCTGGCAGATCACTGGGAGCTGGCACAGTGACAGAGAACATCCCAGGTCACCAGGACATCGTATCTCTTTCCAGGAGCTGTAACACTGGCTTACTTGTTTTTTCCACCTCTGCCCCTGATGAGTTTCACTGCTCTAGCAAGAGGTTAATCTCACTGATCACTGCAATGTGTCAGGCAACTCATGATACGACAAACACCAATTTTGGCAGAAGCATTGTTTGCAATGTTTAAGAAACTTCTCTCGGGTGAAAATATTTAATACTTGTTACCCTCCCACCAGTCTGCCATGCTCGTTGGTATGGGCCATGACACCATGTTGGGACTGAGGTATTTCCATGTTTACTACAAACACTTTCTTGGTCTACACCTGCAGCTCGCAGACAGTACAAGCAGCAGACATGGCAATTGCACTTCACAGATTTAAACCATCTGCTCAGCCTAGTTCTGATTCTCTTTGAGTTACATTAAGCAGAAGAGCTAAACAGAGTGACAGTCTGAGAGTATGTCAGAGAAGATGTGAAATTTCTTTTTTGGGACACAATGCTACTGCTTGCATATCAATTAAAAAAAATTGTTACAAAACAGCTTCCTTTGCTTCTCATTTTTGACAGATGAAAGAAAAATAGAAGGTGTTTAAGTCAGAGATATTTGGCTTTGTAGAATTGCGAATCAATACTGAACACAGATGCAGTGCATCTTTCCTTATTAAAAACCAAACAGGATGATTTCCTTTTTTCCTTAAACTCACTTGTCCCCCATTTGTGTAAAATCTACTCAGCTGATCTTGTCTCCCCCAAATGTTGTACCAACATAGTCCCACTGGTGTGAATGACTTACTCCTGACATACACTGTCATAAGCAAGATCTGAATCAAGCCCTCACTTTGTAATAAAATCAGGAAAAATGTTTTCCAGACATACTCATCCCCATGGAAATCCATGACAGCTTCTTTTCAGAGAGCGATTTGAAGTAGGGCTTAATGAGGTCTTCAACAGTCACAGCAGCCAGAGCATTGATGCTGGAGGACACCGTACTACAGGAGGCAAGATTTATACAATTTTTTATATCTTAGAAGCTGAAATAATAGATAACGGGTAAGTTACTGGCACAGAGAAACTGCCACTGTCTAGAACAGTGTCAGAAAACTAATGTAACAGCTGCATTGGTTAAAATAACTTATTATTCCAGGTGATGCAGTCAACAGCTTAGAAAAATTGTTTAAAATAATTATTTTTGGTGAAGACAAGGCACATACTGATGAAAAGTTGGGTTGGGCCTGGAGAACAGAATAGAAATATCTATTACACATGGCTAGGCTGTAAACACTGCTGGTATACGTGATACCTTCACAAATGATCTACAGTATATATCTGGGTAGGTAAAATTCCCACATCACTGATTACTTTTAATGCACTCTCAGAGGAGGATTCAGATAATCTAATTATGGTCACCTAAAAATCAGGCATCTAGTCCAAACTAAACTACTGCAGGTTCCCTGTGGGGTCAGAGAAGCCAGCACTCCTAAGGCACAAACCAGGTGATCCTTCATCTATGTGTACCTTGCTCTTGCAAGCCACCAGCTTTTCTTCAGTATGTGAAAACAAATATTTTGTCTTTCCCCTTTATTTATGTAGCTACGAGTATTCAGAACAACAAAAAAAAATCCTTATTCTGGTGTTACATTCATAGGTTTCTTCATTTCTATCTGCTTACTATTGTCCAGAGCCTTCCTTGAGAGACATAATGTTTCTTAAAGATACTCCTTGGGAAAGCTGAACAAAACACTCCCCAGCATGGGATAGAAGGGTATCAATCTGTCTCCTACAGTAAAAATCTATAGTGATTGCTGTTTCATCAGATTCATTCAAGACAACTGGAGGCCCAGGAACTCTGGAAAAGAAGTCTCTAAAGATCAGGGGTGAGGAATCACTTTGAAGTTATGCAGCTTTGAAACTGGGAAATTAAAGATGAGCAATAGGAAATTTTCCCAACTGTAGCTATTTGGTGTAACCACTCATTTATAATACTCAAAAATTCCTATAGCAGAGGGGCTTTAAAAGCACAGAGAAGGATCTGTTAGTGTTTTTTACATCACATATGGCTAGCTGTTTCCTCATGTTGTTAGTAGGGAACTCCACGCAGCTTTGAGTCCTAGGACCCATATATGGGAAACTATGGATTTTTAAGTTGCATCATCATAGAGGTTATAGTGCTTTTTTTAAAGAATAGAAATTAGCTAGACAAAGACATAAGTACACAAGTTTTAGTATAAATGCAACTTCAGCTCCAACAAAAAAAGGTAAAAAAAAGATAGTAGTTTCCAGATTATTAAATTACCTTAATGTCCCACTGTAGGCACTAGCCACAAAAAGCCCTGGCACTCCTGGAAAATCACGCAGGATATCCAGCACTAGGTATGGCATTAGCTGAAAAATTCAGATTAAGAAGTATTACCATCTTGCCCTAATTTTTCATTTTATCACTGTATTGTTTCTTCACAGCCTTCTCACTGGCATTCTGTCCAGCTAATTTTTAATGTCCTATCTTGTTCTATTTATTTGTTTTCTACAGAGAAAACCAATCCTTGTATGTCCACTAGAGATACAGAGAGACCCACAGCTGGGGTGCCATGCCATCAGGAGCTTGCTGCCCAGTGACAGTGGTACAGGAAGCTAGGGCTGGGCAGCAGGTAGTCTGTACTTTACATCATTCTCTTGGGGGGGTTGGGTGCCACAGATGCTTTTTCTGCAGTTGACTCCACAAAAAGGGGTTTCTATACAGTCCAATAACCTCAGATATTGGTACCTGAGATCAATTTCCTTATTGGGAACTGTGTGCTATTATTTGACATTTGCAAGATCTGAGTGCTGGAAAGAGAGAGGAATTTTAGGATTTTCTTCCTATGAACCATTTTTTTTTTCCCACAGACAAGTTGACATTTTTAGTATCTTGATTTCAGCTTCTACCAAATGAATTTGACTGATAAGAACAACTTCATTTCCTTCTGTTTTCCTCCTTGGCTCTTATTTCATTCTACCCTTAAAGACCAAGTGGTCCTGCCTCAGATCTTCCGTTGTCTGTGCTCTTCTCCTGGCTTTCCAGCTACTGTCCATTGGAGCATTATTCAGGGCCTGTGATTATCTTAGGCATAACATACAAATAAAACTCATTCAATTGCCTTGGGCTCTGACTCTGGCCAGTCTTTGGGCTTCCAGAACTCTTGTTCCTCAGGTAAACCTGCTGCTCAAGGTCTGTTTCAACATCAGTGGTGAGGTGGTGTCTCTGCAGCACAGTTTGATTGCCCATCTCTCCTCCAAAGGAGGGAAGGATTCACCATCACTAGCAAAGAACTGCCTGCTGAGAGCCTTCCTCCAGGTGTGTGCTTTGGGAACAAGTATGTTTTTAATCTGAGAAGGATTTTGCCTTCATCAGCCCAGAGGAATTTAGATGACACAAAGCAGCTCACCAGGACCCACAGTCACTCACAAGGGCACTGCTGCTCTCTTCCCCTCACTTCTCTTCAAAGCAGTTTCATGCAATGCTGGCCCTCCTGAACCAATTTTGAGTGAAAACCCCACACATTTGCAGGGGTGGGTGGACTGAGCGCTCTCCACATTGCAGCTCTCCCTGCTGCTCACCTTACCAAATGCTGAGGAACTTGCAGCTCCAGGATGGCTGGGAAATGCAGGGACTAAACAGTGCTAAGGATGGGTCTGCTGCTTTTTCCAGGTTATTCCCTCACACTGTGGTCTCAGCCTGACACAGGACTCCAGCATGTCACTACTTCCAACCCCCTGACTCTTGAACTGCCTTTGTCTGGTTATTGTGGCTGCAGAGGAAGGATATGCTCTCACCACCTTCCCCCAGAATGTGGGGCCCTACCTGGTCGAGTGCCGACACCTGGTTGGCCGTCCATGGGTCACAGTCTTTGTAGATGGAGTAGAGGGCCAGCCCACACAGTGCAGCACAGACCAGGATTGCCCAGAGTCCCACCAGGTTGAGGTAGAGGGACCTGCACCAACACACATGGAAACACCATGTTAGAGCTCAACATCCCACAGAAGACCATGCCAGGGCCAAGCGAGAAAGTGACTGCGCCTGCACCGAGGAGACCCCCTAGTCAGTGACTGCCTGCTGGCAAGAGAGTCACCGTATGACTCCCAGCATTTCACCCGGAGTGAGACCACAATTCTAAATGTACAAATGACACTTCTGGTTTTGGTGTCACAGTCTGAGCACTTGTCCCCTGACAATGGAGATGATGGGAGCGATCCCCACATTTCATCATGTGTACAAGCTGTATATTGCAGGCAGCAGGTCAGAGGATGCTCTTTAATCCATGCCACACCCCTTGACAAACCCCAAGCAGATTTGTAAGGCGGGGTGCCCCAGATCCAAGTGTGGAGTACCTGATGATCAGCACCAGCACTCCTTTGCCTCTGGAGCTGTAGTACCATGCTTACACAATGCTGGAGTTGTCCTTGTAAAGCTACAAATCTCCCATTTCCTCCTGAGACAATCTCTGTGGGAATCAGCAATGAGAAACTGGGACCTGGGATCTGGTCTGGAGCTGCCTCTGGCTGCCACTTCCAGAGAGCAGGGATTTCTCAACAAGATCAGGGCTTCCCCTTTAGTACCAGAAACTCCATCACCTCCCCATATCCTGATTCAGCTAATGGTGAGACCAGAAATGTGTTTTTATCAGGCATTAATGCTGCCTTTGCCATACAACAGGCAGCTTCTACTGGCAGTAAAAAACACATTGTTCTCCTCGCTCAGTGAGGGCTTTTGCTTTCCATCTAAGTCTCTGGTTTTCTCAAATGTTTCTAAGCTCTTAATATCTCCTGGGCCACAAAATTCTTGTTATCTCCAGGGTCACAAAGTTCTTCTCACCTACAGTGGTCAGTTCAAGCAAACATACCCACTGGAAGCTAGGCCTTGAAAAATAGCATTCTTTTCCAGCAGTTGCCTCCTGGTTATCTGTGTATCACTGATAGTGATATAACTTCCTGACAGATCACATACCCTGGACCTGTGCCAATTGGTAAGACCTCCTCTGGGAGGACCTTTGGTTTCTGTGCAAATATATCCATGCTTGCAATGCTTCAGGAAGCCTTCTAGTACTTTTGGTTCCCAGGAAGTTAAGGGACGACAGCCTTTTTATTTCTGTAGCAGACCAGCAGGATTAATGAAGAAGTAAACCTAACTTTATAGGCCTTGTTAGACATTGAAATGGACATTTTCAGAAAGGCATAATGTGGATTAACTCATTGAACTATCAGTTTTATACAATAGAAAAGTCATTGGCAAGTACAATGCAAACTATTAAAAAAGGACCTATATAAATAAAAGCTCATATATGTGCTTTACTATGTGATTTACACATAGTAGGGTAAACTCTGCATTTTTGCCTTGTATTTGCAATTAGGGGTAGTCTAAACACAGAACTAAGAGCACTTTAAATTTCTCTCTAAACTAATTTAGTAAAAACGAAGCAGTCCTCTTCTCATATATGCTTATATATTGATTGGATGTCTTGTATCCATTTAGCTGAAGCCATTCCTGCACTGGCGTAATCTGTGTTGATATACAACACCCAGAAACTGATTTAGCACAAAATTTAACCAATGAGTAAAATCAATCCAACTTTTTGAACAGATGTAATAGAATAATTAGCCTAGAGCCTGTAGTAAAGATTAGAAAGTCAAGAGAAACACATAGAGGTAAAATAAATTGTTTGTCTTATTTTTAAGCAATTCTTGTTTCTAAACTGCGTCAGCGCTTGACAGAGAGCTGGTTTTTTCATTCTGATTACATCCCAGCTCATGGTACACCCTATGACTAAGCACTGGAGAACAATAATTGTAGCACTGTCAGAGGAAGGTGTTTCCACTAATTCTGCGTGAGTAACACGGGGTGGAGTTTGGGTGAAATAGGCATTGAGACTGCAGAAGGCTTATTTTCAATTGTTTGTTTCAGTCTGGCTCTAAGACTTTAGCACTGAAATATGCCAGCTGATGACCTTGAAAGGAAAGTAGAGAAAAATGTGTTAGTAGCTCATATTTTTCTGACAGTGCAACTCTCCTGCTCTGAGTGCCTCTTATCATTCAGATATAAGAATTATGTTCAATTTGCCTCGTGATTGTTTGAAGATGACAGAATGTGCTCCTACCTACTGGTGTATCTTGAATGGGGTGAAATACTTTCCCAAAGCCTGAGAAAATTCCTGTTCTTGTGCCACTGTTAAAGGCCTTCCCAAAACCTGCAAGCTGGGATCTGCGAAGGAATTATTTTCTGAGCTCTGACGTGTTACTATGCTGTCTTAAAAAGCCTTACAGTAAATGGCATGGGGGTACAAAGCCCTATTACTTTGATCTGATGACATTTTGCACTTCTGTGTACAGATTAAATGGCAATAAGAGGTACAGGCCAACGACATGACCTGCCAGACGTGTTTAATTACATTTGCAAATAAACTAGATAGTCACCACAGAATAGCAGTGTTTATAGTTGAGACAAGCTGCAACTATTATGCAAAATGATTTCTCCATGCAGAGGAAATATCTTGCACAAGTGAGTCACAAGCAGGATGCAGTGGAGTTCAACCACCCATGCCAGCAGGACAGGGCTCTATTGATTAAGGCTCCAAAATCTTTAATATGAGAGCTATAAATTCCATCCCACTCTCTACAAAACCAGATAGCTTCCAGCCCTGGCCAAAGCTGCTGCAACAGCTCAGAAAATCTACCCTGAGGCTGCCATGGCATCAGATTCTTTTTGGTCACATTCTGCTTCTGGGACACTCTGGAGGTGTCTCTGCTTGCAAAGAGGGTGGGAAGGGGGCAAGAGAGGGGCACAGCCCTAAGTGGAGCAGGTGCTGGGAAGAACAGCATGACTGGCACACAAATCTGGCACAATGTATGCGTCTGTTCTCCTATATGCAGTCATTCCAGGGAGAGCTACACATGTGGGATGTGCCTCCTGCCTCTGCAGTGCTGAGAACCTAGAACCCAGCCACGTGCCAGAGACTGCAGAGAAGTGATGTGGTGTGTTGGAGATGTGGCAGGGAAGGCTGGAGATGTGCCTGATGATGAGCATCAGCTCATTCCTGTCTGCAGCACAAATGGCTGAAAAGCAGATTTCCTTTACTGATATAACCAAAACATTTCAGTTGTAAATGGTGCATGATTTTGTAGGTATTTTGATAACTTTACAAAGTGAAAGCGTTCATAAAGCTTCTTCTCTGTGTGTCACTGTACCACAGAATGCTGGAAGGCATAAGGACTATGGTTATGATGTGTGCTTCTATATTTCTTCTATAAATGAACTTCGTGAGATCACTAGTAATTCTTAAATCTTGAGCTTTGAACTAATGGAATGATGCTCAAGATAAAGGTAAGATAGTAGAGCTAGTAAATATACTCCATTCTAGAGTAAAGGCTCACTAGAAACGTTCACATTCAAGGAAAACAGAGCCCTCTGCCAGTTTCCACAGTTAATTCCTTAAAAAATATGTCATGATTATTATGAACACAAAATACACGATTCCTCAGCAATTTTCTCACTGAATAAGGCATTTCTGGATTTTCTCACACCGATATTCGTTGTTATGGAAAAACTTTTTAGTCTTTACTTATGCAAAATCCCCACACAATGATTTAGGTTTAGTAGAGCAGCAATTCAAGACACTGTCTTGATATGACTTCAGCCCAAATACTATAATATTTGGTCTTTAGGTTGCACATAAACTTAATGCAGCTATTTCTATGCGAGAATACTGGCACAGTGAAACATTCAGGCACAAAGTTCAGTGGTACAGCAATCACATGTAATTCACATACCGGTACTTATTGTGCCAAATTTCTTCTACCTGGTCCACAAAAAAGAAGGCAAAAGTTGTTACCCTTTATAAATGCAATTTATATAGACAAAATATCCCCACATTTCTTCTACAAAAATATCTGTTATAAAGAACAGCCACTGCTAAATTCAGACAGTTACTGCAGACAGACTTACAATTTTGCGTGGAATCTGTTTTTGCACGCAATGTATCTCTGGACTTGAGACTGGTTAACCCCGTATATGCCAGTCCATGTGAAAGTCCCACCTATAACAATCGTCCAGAAGGTGTGCCTTTGCAAAGGATTGGGATCAAAGCTACAATGACAGGAAAAAGAGAAAACAAATTCAGAATATGAAAGTCTTCTTAATAAGTAAAGACCTTTATGCTTAGAAGAAATAATTTCTCTGTGCTTGTTCTAATACAAACTTTCTTAATTTGGCCAGATTTTGAACATTAAGTTACTCTAACTTTACGTGAAATCACAGAAAGCAAATTTTAAAACTCAGAGCTGATATCCTGAGCCAACGAAACACTCTGAACTGTCCAAAGGTGAAGTTGGAGAGATTTATTTGCCTATAAACTACAGTCTTATGTAAAGTTGTATGATGCCTGTGATGGTTGTGATGAAATGATGCTGCAGTAAAAAGTGTAATATGGCTGCTTATCTAGAGGGACATCAGTCTAACACCAGTATAAAGGTGTGTTTACAATCCCAGCCTTTGTGGACAGAGCCTCTATAAAACATTTTGCTGGTTTAGCTCTAAGTAAATAGCAGATTTTAGGTGGCCATAAACAATTATTATTTTTAAGCCACTAATTTAAATTATATTCATCTTGGTGAATATTGTAGTATTATTTCACATATTACATGCCTTTATTCCTTTTCTTTTTCCATCTGTGAACTCTGTGATTGGGAGAAGAATCAATGCAATACAACCACTGCAAATGAGCCAAACAGATTGAAATAAATTACAGTTCACAAGAAGACAAAAATATCCAGAGACGAATTACTTACTGAAGAACTTGGTGAAGAATTTTACAGAACAACCTGATTAACATCGTGAATTGAAAGACAAAGGAAAAATCACAATACTCGTCATACTTAACTTTCACTAATACCACTGGGTGAAGGTTCTCAGAAGAACCTTGTATTCATCAAAGGTACAATAACTTTTTTACTTAAAATGGTCTTTGATTCAACATATTCAGACTGAATATTCTTGAATTTGTAAAGAGATACTTTCAGGCTATGACTACTTACAATAATTGAGGCTAAATTACTATTAAAACTACTTTTATTTTTTCTTTCGGGGAAAAGAAAAACATTTCCCTTTTTCAGATTAGGCAAAAACTATTATTTTCCCATTTGTTTTGATCCAGTCGCTGAAATGCCAAATCAGCAGTTTGCAAATTGTAATTATAAATACAACTGTCCTCTCCTATTGACCGTTCTCTTTCAGTGGAATCCCAAATGTATCCTTAAAACACCTACTTGACAAAGTAAAAAGGTTTTTCTCTTTCCAGGATTTTGCATGGTGTAAAACATAAAAAATATCCCTAAAACTAGGTAAGCTTATTTAAAAATATACAGAAACTGGGTCACTACTTCTGCCTTCCTCCTCCTTCAGCAGCAGTTTAATTTCACAGTTAGTCACATGAGCTCTATTTGTAGGAATAGAGAGGCACATCCTCCACAAGTACAAACTCACTCCCAGAAGTTTAATCTTCCTCCATGGTAGGAATCATTTACAATGCGTCCAATTCCCTCCTGAACCACCACAGCTCGTATAATCACAGATGAAAATCCAGCAACCATGATTGCAACCTGGAAAACGTCTGTCCACACCACTGCCTTCAGACCGCCCTGCAAGAGGAAAAGCATGTATCAGGTACAACAAGGCAGCAGCACTCTTGCTTTGCACTCACATTCAACTAACAGAAACATTACCATCTGTATTATGCATAACAGATGAATTTCATCGTCTCCTTTAATAGAACTAATTCTTTAGTAATTGTACACTGGAATCTATTCAGGACATCCTGGCCTTTTTGAAGTGCACTGGAATTTACTTTGGCCATACACATGGTTTAATCCACTATTTCCTTCACCACATAACCTTATTCAGAAGTTTGTTTAAAAGATAAATTTTCAGACAGTGCTCATCTTATATACAGTACCACTAACTCCAGAAGGTATACCATTCACCTGAATAAAAATAAACATGATTTAATCCAACATAGACAAATAAATTTGTCACTGAGGTTCCGTTTCATCATTTCTAGACACTTGGTCAATTAACACTAAATTAAAGACCAATCTGTTCATGTGGCACGCTATTTTCAGTGGCTCTATTCAATAACACACAAGACTGTTACAATTGCATTGAGAAGGTGTTTGACAAATTGCACAGCAAAATCCTACTAGATCAGAAGAAAAATCACAGGAGGAGTTTTAGAAAGGGAAATCTACCTTTTTTTGCTATTCTTTCAGCAACAACAGAAGTTTGAGTGGATCATAACAGAAAAGATTTGAGTTGCATAGTGGCTGCCTATGCATCCAGAGAGGTCCCTGGGTGAATATGGTCCTGTGGCTACACCTGTAAAATGTAATTCCATGGAGTAACCTGATTATTAGGCTACTTTTCAATAAATTCCGTATTTGATGTGAGTGGTGAAAGGAACAGATTTTTCTCAGCTGAGGGGCCCACGTACCAGTGTGCAGTAGAATGTGCAGACCACGCCAGTTGCCACCACTGCGCCCCACAAGTCAAAACCAGTGACTGAAAGAGAGGGAAATGGTACCACTGTGAATGAGGCATTGGGGACAAAATATTGAAGGTCAATTATTGACAAAAGCTAGAAATAAGTTAAATGCAAAAGTAGGAGGTATAAACAACAATGAAAAGTTTAGTGCGTCTAAACCAGGGGATTCACCCTAACCAGCTCTAAAACCGAAACAGTTTTTACAGATTTGGGCACTGCTAAAAAGCTGAGATTTATTTCAGGATCTAGGAAGCTATTTGCCTTTAATGTGAGTGCTGCTGAACAACACATCCAATGTGTCCTGACTCAGGAAGGTTTTAAAATGCATGTCCTTCCTTGAAGCACCTGTGTAGTTGCTACCCAGCCCTTAGGCAGGGACATAAGCAAGTAAACAGAATGGGGGTTCTGCACAGAGACAAGGTTGTTCAAGCATTGTCTGGAAGAAATGTGTCAGAGTAAAAGCCTTTCTTTTATTCTTCCTTCTCTTAAGGATCATATGTTTCTGCCATACAGGCTGTCACTGCCCCAGTTAGGCATGCTCACCTGCTGCCAGGCAGGGCATGAAGGGGGCTCCCTGACTGATAGCTCAGGCTAGTGAGAGACATTGAAACAAAACTAGTGAAAAACGTTAAGATATTCTAATTGGAGCCAGCTAAGTCATAACTTGGTTTAGTATGTATTTGCAAGGCAAATATAAATATCAAAGACACAAAACCTGCGGGACTTACACACTGGAGGAAACCAGTACAGAGAGTGTTAGGTTTTTTCTTCCTTTTTGTTCAATGAACAGGGCAAAAAACCCCATTCAATGAGCAAAAAACCTGTGACTTGATTCTAGCCAAAATGATTCATTTTTTATTTGCATTTTGTTATTCCCTTTTCTTGCCAAATGAACAAATCAATGGTGTCAGATTAAAAGTTTAATTTGGCTCCACATAAAAGCTTTTGCCCTTTTAGAAATGAATGTGGCTCATTTTCAAATCAAAGAGTCATTGTGAAGTAGCAAATGGAAATATTTAACTTTGTAAATATCACAATAAACATCTTAAGTTAACAATCTGCTTGCTGTTGATTTGGTTTTCCTGGAAAAAGGACCGACCACATTAAACAGTTCTAGGCAGCCCAAAATCATATTTACAGAACTTTTGCCTTGCTCTCATCTTGAAGAATAGTACTTAACCAGGGGAATTAAATTTGTCTTTAGTGCTTGCATTGCCTTCAAAATTTACTTAAGTCTTCTCAGCTTCTCTGAATAAGCCATTATCTACAGGTATTGCATCAGAGGTAGAGTAAATGAGAGCCAGTATTCCCATAAATCTCTTCTGTAATTCCTTACAGGTAGGGATTAAGGGACTAGGATTACAGAGTTCCCATGAAAAGACTTCACAGTCAACCCTTGAGCTATATTTTTAGGTGTTGCATTACCAAAAAAACCTACCATAGCAGTATTATATGCAGCAGAAATTGTATCAGTAGAGGATATAATTGCAGTGTATTCATCTTACCTTGATTTAGTGCTAAAGCTGGAGCATAAATGACAATACCAGTGTATAAAGTCTAGAACGGGAAAAAAAAAGGAAAGATCAAAAGAAATGTAAGTTCCTGGAAAGGTGATAGCTTTCTGAGATGATTTCTTTTCAAGCATCGATGTAGTCTATGTTTCCTAAATCCATAACTGTTGACAAATAATTCCAGTTAGAAGACAAATGTCTGAGGCTATTAAGCTCTGCAGTCTCACAGCCTAGTGTTCTTAAAACAAATACCAAGGACTCTTAAATAAAAAATCCATCTTCATCTTCTCCTGCTTTTATAATTGACTTATTTTATTCCTTTAAAACTGCAAAGGAAACAAGAGCAAAAGGAAGTTAATGAGGTTTACACATGGTTTGTCAAGGAATCTATTACTATCATTTTCTCAGTCTTGAAATCAATATGCTTCTCAGTATACAGCTATAATTCATGTGACTAAGAGCATGAAATATGACATTAGTTAGTCATTACAGATAGCGTTACAAGGAATTATATAACCTTCATCCTGTAAAATGAAGCCATATGTGATTATTTTTTCAATGCAGTAAAGATACAGACAAATCAAGGAGCTAACTCCATCTACTTTTGTGGGCACAATGGGATTCATACACTGATATCCTCTACAATTCCTTTGTATATGGTTTTAAATCCTGTTTGCTTTTTTATCACTGGTATTACTGCCACAAGTTCAGCTGTGACATGAGTCAGGAGAATGCAGTCTGCAATGTGCTGATGACTTCTGTGAAGGTCAGTGGTCTTGATTCAAAGCATCTAGATCACTGATAGGTCGTGAGCTGATGGGCAGCAGCTTTCCATGGCTTCACTCTTCTGACTTTCTGATTTACAGGGATGGGATTTGGGCGTGGAAAAACAGCAGAATCAGACGTCATCCAGGATTCACCAGCTTCTGCCCTTCCTGCTAGTGTCCACCCTAGGCACAGGTGGCAAACCAAAGCAGGATTGCTAACCACTGAATTACTTGCCGTGGCTTTTGAGCAGATCAAAGCCAGTCCCCGAGGTGGAGCTCTACCACATGGCCAGTGGCTATGCTGGGGACAGAGCCAAGAGGTAACGAGAGTGAGCAGCTCTCTAGCTGTGTGAAGAAATTAGTATGGAGAAGCTGCTTCACCCAGCCTAACCTAATTGCCCTGACCCCCTGCTGCACACCTGCTACAAGCACATGCCAGAAAGGATAGGGGGCCATTGGGGAAATAATTATTCCTACCTGTGTGCTACTCCCTGCCACTGTGTGTGCATGCTTGTTTCTCTCAGGGCCATGAGTCCTCTCTAGATTTTCATATATAGCTTGTGTGACAAGAAAGCTGCCAGTCCTGACTAGTCCCTGGCAAATATCTCCTCAGAACTACCTGCATCACTTCCCAGCCAGCTCCTGACACCTGTCTAGCCCAGTCAATATTTGACTTGCTGTGAATTCAGTGACTGTCAGCATGTGCTGCTGAAACACAGAATCATAGAATGGTTTGTGTGGGAATGGTCCTTTAAAGATCATCTAGTCCAGCACCCCTGCCATGGACAGGCACACC
Organism: Ifrita kowaldi; assembly: GCA_013398055.1. NCBI lineage: Eukaryota > Metazoa > Chordata > Aves > Passeriformes > Cinclosomatidae > Ifrita > Ifrita kowaldi. The sequence continues at coordinate 9,334 of VZRS01010090.1, read as the reverse complement.
TTCCACTGGATCAAATTGCTCAGAGCCCCATCCAGCCTGATTTTGAACACTTCCAGAGACGGGCCATTGCACTTCTCCTCCAGGCTACCTGGTCCAGTATCCCACTATCCTTGTTGCAAAAAAATTCTTCTTTATAGCCTCTAAATCTACCCTCTTTCAGTTTAGAACTTTTATCCCTTGTCCGGTCACTACAGGTAAAAAGTCTCTCTCCACCTTTCTCATAAGCCCCCTTTGAAAGGCTGCAATAAGGTCTCTCCACAGCCTTCTCGTCTCCAGGCTGAACAATTAATCCCAGCTTTCTCAGCCTTTCTTCCCAGGAGAGCTGTTCCACACCCCAGACCATTTTTGTGGTCATCCTCTGGACCCTCTCCAAGAGGTCCTGTCTTTCTCGTGCTGGGGACCCCACAGCTAGATGCAGTACTTCAGGTGGGGTCTCACAAGAGTAGACAGGCAGAATCACCTCCTGCTGGCAACACTTCTTTTGATGAAGGATAGAACTGGCTTTCTGGGCTGTGACCAGACTCTCTGGCTCGTGTCAAATTTTTCATCCAGCAGTATCTCCAAGTTCTCTTCTGCAAGGCTGCTCCCAATCAGTTCATCCCTCAATCTGTACTGATATTTGTAATTGCCCCAATCCATGTGCAGGACCTTGGCACATGGGTTTGTTGAACTTTATGGGGCCACTCCTCAAGCCTGTCAAGGTCCCTCTGGACGGCATCCCTTCCCTTTAGCAAATCAGCTGCACCACTGATCATGGTGTCATCCACAAACTTGCTGAGAGTGAACTCATTCTCACTATCTATGTCATTAATGAAGGTATTAAATAGTACTGGTTCCAGTACATACAGCACTCATTACTGGTTCCCATCAGAATATTTTGCTGTTGACTGCAATGCTTTGGATGCAATCATCAAGCCAATTCTTTTTCCTGCTAATAGTCCATCAGTCAGACTCATATCTCTTCAAGCCTGTTAATTCAAGGGATTCAGCTTGAGAACCTGTGGCTTTCTCATACACAGCAAATAAGTGCCAGAAGCTTCGAAACATCAGAAATTAAAATTTGTCACAACTACGATCGCATTTTTGTGTGAATTTAAATAGGACTGATACAATCTTTCTGCTTCTTCAGTAGGTTTTTTTTGTTGTTGCATTATTATACATCCCTTTCTTTATCTTCTTTTAAGTATATGCCAATATTCACAGAAGAGTTAAAATTGCACCATTAAAATCTTGGGAGGTTTTCTTTCCTCACTATTATTTAATTTATTCAGGTTAAATTGTAAGTGCTTGGCAAAGAAAGACACATACAGATCTTTGGTTAATTTCCTTAAGCACGCATTTAAGTTGCATAAAATTATTTTTCTCATCTTTGCAAGCAAAGATTGTGCTTAGCTTTTCTAACTTACGCAACTGTGATGTCTTCATATTTGCTGGTGAAACAGTGTCAGGTTTCACACATGCTAGCACTCTGCTTTTACCATGAGCTTGTGTATCTGTAAAAGCTAGCTAAGCAGCACTGCTCAAAAAAGTAATGAGCACTGCATTGGGAACCATTTTACTGGTGCGAGTGTGATTGCCCTGTAACTTCTGGTGTGCCTTAAAAAATACAAAAATGGACAAAACCAAGCATATAATTTAAAAAGCTTTCTGATTGCACAGTCATTCTTACTTTGAATTACCCCAAAAGTCCACTTCAAAATTGTGAAAAGAACACATTTTTGCTCTGGTGCATCTGACATTTAAAAGCTGTGGTCCTGTACTGCCGCCTTGAAAGGGCCAGATCCAGCAAACTGTACCAACAATAATTTCAGAGACTTAGTTTAACATTCCCCAGGGCAATAATTTTCTACTTCTCAATTTGCAGACACCTAAGGTTTTTCCAGGGGTGGTGGTGGTGGTGGTGCAAACCCTTGTGCAGTAAGTAAATGACAGTTCCTGACAGCCTGTTTTGTCATCTTTCACTGACCCTTGAGAATTAGTCAGACTCCGAGAATCTGTACACCAGAGGATGAAAACTGATGCTTGTAGATAATTGGGGCATGTTTACATTTTGGACTCATCGTGGGTTTCTCCAGCAGGCAAGAAAATGACTGCTCTTCACATTGCTATCCTGTAGTGAAGGGTTGCTCGTCTCTTGGCGTGGTGCTGATGTCAAGTGACTGCTGTGGGTATTCAACAGTGCCCAAGGAGACCCAAGAGGCAGGTAGCCCAGCATCCTCTCCCCACCTCATTGCTGTGGAGCAGAAAGAGCTTTGTTTCTCCTGCTCCCAGCCACCCAGGCACTGTGGTAACCTCATCAGCTGCTCAGAGAAAACAGCCAATTATACCCAACCAAACAATTCTGGTGGCCCCGAGGACCACAGAACAGCTTTGAAGTTTACTTGCCGTTTGTATTATGAAAAGGATCGTCCCACAAAGGCGTAGATATTTATTAAATCGAAGTTCTAAATACTGCAAAAAAGAAGAAAAAACAAATACTTATATTGAAATTTTGCATTATTGATATGACTAGAATGAAGTCATGAGCAATACAGAAAGAGCAGAGTGTTGTTTCTAAATTTCATTAATGGCCAAAACTCCTGGAGTCCCCTTGTTTGTTACCTCTTTCAATTTGGTTTGATATTTCTTTACAGACCACACCACTGGGTAATAACACACAAGCAAGTGAAGTAGACATAAGCTAGTCACTACACAAGGGAATTTACAGAAAGACTAGGACATATTATCACAGAACCATTAAACATGCTGAGTTGAAAAGGACAAAGATACACGAGAATCATCAAGTCCAACTCTTGATTCTGCACAGGGAAACCTAAAAGATGACAGTGACATGGCAGCCAAAAAATAGAATCCACTAGTGTTGTGAAACCAGAGAGAAAAACAAAACATTGTGACTATTCCTATGTCTTAGTCAGTTTGGAAATTGTGGCATTATATGTGTCCATCTGAACTGCTGCGAGAGAGGGCAGATTTTCAGTGGTCAGCAGCTTCTTCCCATGTTAACCTCACCTTCTGCACTGCCCAAGGCAGCCCACCATATTCTACTGGTAAGCCAACATTTAGCCTTTTGTGAAACAGGAACCCTCACTTTTCTATCAAGCCTGGAACAGCACAACCTCTAAGTGAGTTTGTCATGCTGCAGAGCGGATTTCTTACCACCATCTGTCCTAAAAACCATCTTGGTGTGTGGTTGTACAAAAGAGATCTCATTTGCCTGATGAATCTGTTCAATCAACACAGATAAACACTGAAGCACCTCAAAGCGCTCCCTCATGAACTGAGCATTTAAAATGTGATCTGTGAGCATGTCCACACAAGGAAGCAGTCTTGAACCCCTGGACAGACAAAAAAGGTTGTTAACAATCTGAACTCTGTCCACAAATACAAGATGTATCTTTTATAGGTGCATTACTCTGATTCAACGCCAAGATAACCAGTGAGTTTCCAGTCACGATCGTAAGCCTTTAAAGAACCCTATTTAAGTATCATCATGACAGTCCAAAGATTAGTAGTTTAAAATACACTGGAAGACACCAGAGATTTCTGTTGGTGAATTCTTATCTAAATGTACCGACAGAAATCTTGTTTTCAACCTCCAGTGCTGCAATGCCTCTGTTGAGTGTAATAAAGTGCTAAAGACCAAAGTAGCCAGTCGAGGACTTTCACCTGCACCAATGCTCCTTTCCCAAAGTCCTCTGCAAAAAGAGCAGTTTGCTTCCAAATCCGCAGCTAGGAACTATCTCCACGCAGGAAGATAAACAGGTTGCATGGACATTCTGAATCAGAAGAAAGCACTGACCAGATGCTTCCCCGCCCCAAAACTACCAGACTCGACCTGTGATTGTCCCACTACCCCAGATGTCCGTGTGCTGATGGCTATAGCTTTAACATGCATGCTGGGCTGAAGACCAGCCTTATTCTGGTGAAAGTAAGAAAACTTTTACAGACACAGAGCACTTGCTGACCTCCTTGTCTAGTCATGATGGAGAAGACATTCAGTAGTGTAAACAGCCTCAGGTGACAAGGGGTCTCTTCAAAATCTCTAGGAACAGCACAAATATGTGCTCTGCCAAAGGGGGACTTCTGTGGTTGCACCTAAGCTTAAGAAACCAATCTGGAGGGAGCGTGATATGATAAGAGAACTCTGGTTCCTCTAGTAGATGCTTTTGTGCTCTAGTTTTGGTATATTAATTACAGACGATTAATGACATGTCACCATCCAAGCTGCACTAGGATTAATCCACCTACTGAACAAAGTATCTGGTGTGAGGAAACCAATCTGGTATGACACACAGCTCCTGAGCTAAGGCAGCAGGGTTGAACATCACCCGTCTGCAGAGACAGTGTGGGCAGACCTGGGGACAGAGAGGGTTACAGCCTGCTCTCAGGTGGTATAGGACAGCCCAGAGCACAGGGAATCTGGGGGAAGAGAAGATGGAGGGCAGACATGTAGAAAGTAGGCACGAGAAGCCCCCCAGCTCCCTAAAAGCTGGGGAAAGATTCTTTCCACTCCACCTTACCTCATAGGTGCTGGTAATGCCCAGTTTGTAGAAGACGGGCAGGAAGATCTCGGCACTGCACAGCACCACGAAGCCATAGGTGATGGCAAAGATGCAGAAGATGGCACCATAGCGATAGATCTCAGCAGGGCTGCCCAGCACCGTGACGGCTGACATGAAGCTGGCAGTGAGGGACAGTGCGACCGGGAGGGCACTCATGCTGCGGCCTGCCGTGAGGAAGTCCTTTGATGTCTTCTGCCCCCCTCCCACGAAGGCGTAGTAGACGCCAATGACGGCTGAGATGAGCAGCATGGCCGCGAAGACCACATAGTCCCAGACAGTGAAGCGGCCCATTCTACTGGAAGAACTCACCCTTGGAACAAAGGATCTTCCCCAAAATCAGAGGGACTGCTGCTGCCCCCACAGGGCTGGCACGGGGTGGCCTAAGCAGGAGGAAACAGATGGGGACGGCCCCTGGGGAGGTGCCCCCGCCGGGGCTGGGGCAGGTGCGGTGCAGTGACACCAGCGGGACAGAAGCAAAAAGGTGCGGTGCGGTGTCCGCGGCTGGGACAGGTGCGGAGCGCTGCGGTGCGGTGACACCAGCGGGTGGGACAGGTGCAATGCGGTGCGATGTTCGCTGCCGGGACAGGCGTGGAGCGATGCGGTGTCCCCCTCCGGGACAGGTGCAATGAGGTGCGGTGTGCCCCGCCGGGACAGGTGCGATGCGGTGCCGTGTCCCCCACCGGGACAGGTGCGCTGCGAAGCGCCCCGCGCAGGTCCCCGGGGGGCGGGAGCGGGCTGCGCCGGGAGCCGCGGTGCGAGTGCCGGAGCCGGGACGGCGGGCGGGCCTTATACGGTGCCGGTGCCCGCTCCTCCCCGCGGTGCTGAGCGCCCCCGCGGAGCGAGAAGGGGCGGCGATCCCGGGCCCGGGCTGCCCGCCCCGCGCCTCCGGGCTGCGGGATAGCGCCACGGCACAGCCCCGCCTGAACGCGGTCACACCGCAAACTTGGGTTTCCCGGTCCAGAGCTTTTGCAGGGAAGACATCTCACAGGATGGGGAACCTACCCTTGCTCATTAGCATATTCCACCATCTCCCCAAAGGACGGAGGCGAAAATATCGTTTAATATATACATTTCCATGGGTTGTGCAATCTGGAAGGTAACTCACTGAATCAGATTTACCAAGGTGAGTTGCCGAACACTGCAGTTGTGTAACAGGGAAGCCCTACTACCTGCACTGTGCTCACAGATGTTTTACTAACAGTCTTCAACTAATCACAAGTTCAGGAGTCAAAGTGCACAGGAATATGACAAATGGAGCTTCACACACATTACCCAGAGAGGATTACATCAAAAACACCTATGGGATTTGAAGGCCGTGCATGTCAAGTGGTGGAGATGTGCCTGTTCCTACAGCTAGCAGTACAACAGGACTAACGCAGCAAATACCACATTTGGCCACTTTGCCATATATTAGCAACCCCAGATGGGGAATGAAGATGAAAGGATGCCAAAGCTGATTAAGATGGGCTTGACAGCAGCACAGCCACACACAGCACACCTTGCAGCAGAGCTCAGAAGCTTTGCACAGTAGCTTTCCATCTTGAACTGTACATTGGCAAAGTGCTATGCTGGAGGTGATTACCTAGTAAAAGTCAGAACCATTTTAGGGATTAAAAATTACCCAGTTTTCCTTCATGGAAGGTAGATTAAGTTTTGTTCCTACCCAGCCTCTTCTAGCTCTTATCCACAGCTGGATAAGATGGAAGTAGTCTTTGCTGCAAGTGCTCTGGGTTCAGCTCAAGGTGCTCTGACCTGCCTGTATCTGATCATTTTGAGACATGGTTTTCAGCAGCCTTCTGTATCTTAGACAGAAATGACCAGGCACCTGACAGCCAAGCACAGATGATGGAACATCTCTGTCCTTGGGAGCTCTGGAGTTGCAGGCCTTTTGGAGTTATTTCTGAGTGCACATTGGAAGAAGGCGGAGCAGTTGGAAGTCTGGTCTGTCAGGATTATTAATTTGAGCTGTAAAATCATGTCTGTGTTGGCCTGGTGTCTAGATGCCTATCTGGGAGTAGAAATGTCACTGAAGAGACAGAAGCTGGCCGTGGGGTACAAGTGGCATGTCCTAATCTCACCACAGCAGATGAGAGCATCAGTCTCTCTGGCCCAATTAATCTCTATTTACTTATACAATGAGTAAGAGCTTCCAGATGTCCTGTTGAGGAAGAGCAAGAAAGAAACTCATGCTCTACACCTATCAATTAGGCTATTGATTTATTGACCATCTGAAGAGGTTGCCCTAAATCAGCTTTTGACAACATGAAAGATGAGAAACCTTCCAAGCAAAGCTTCAGTCAAAACCAGCACATCCCCACTCAGTGCAATGAACTGGTGTTGTCCAAAACAAGTATTTGTTGTCAAATAGCACAACCCCTTTTTCTCAGGAAGGACATAAACAGGCTCTGGCCCAAACCCACAGCTTGTGCTGCTCCGACCTTCATGCTCAGTGTCCCTTGTTTGCAGTCCTTCAGGAATTATGTTGCTCAAGCCATTCAAACAATAACATGCATTTAAAGTATTAATTACACAGGATTAAAACAATTTTGATTCTGCTTCTTTATAATTTTTGACATAACGTAAACACAGCAAGTGATAACATGTACTGGAAAACAAATCATGTTTCTTAACTGAAACACAAGCAACTATGAGGAAATGCACATGGCTCTGGTTTCAGGTGGCATCCTTGGTTCTTTTACAAGTAGTGTTAAGCAAATTGTCTTTCAAAAGTCATCATGACCAATATGGCATGAAAGGCTGGATCCTCCCACGTGGATGTTTCCAGTTTTGGAACCAGCAGCAAATCTGTATGATGGCCGTGTTCTAAATCACACCAAGTGAACCTGGAAAACAGGACTAAATGTTTTTCTGGATTTTTCACATGCGGAACCAAATTAGTTCTGTCAGTTTGTGCTGTGTGACAGAGACAGAATTGCAAGTATTTGCTTTTTGCCATTGCTACAATAGTTACTTAACTGTCTTCCAAACTCAGAGAGTGTATTTCATTGTCTTCTTGTAACACTTTGACCAATCTCCACTGGGCCTTATGTGGTGCCTCATCTCACTGCTGCTGTGACTCTGTTTTTGTAAGATCTACTGACATCAGTGGGATTCGCTGTTTAATAGCAAGAGGGGCAATATTCACATTTCTCCAGCACCTTCAAATTAAAAAGGCCATGGATGTGACTAAACAAACCCCAGACTGTCCTGTGGGCTCCAAATGGCTCCTTCCTTGTGATTGTATTGGGCTCATTCCCACTATGGGACAGTTCTGTGAGGTGTTCTGGAAGTCTGTATTACTTGGAAGGACATTCCCTTCCTGTTATTTTGCATGTGGAGGGCCACTGCATTGGGAGATTGGTGGGATAGATTTTCTTCTGTAGATGAGAAAAATACATTGAGCCCTGAACTTGGAGAGATGCTGCCCACCTTTCTGACCTAAGTTGTGAAAATAGACTTTGAGGGATTCTCCTGCTTGTAGGCAAACGCAGACATCGGCAAAAACAACTGTAAGTGAGGGAGGAGAGCACTGGAGGCCTGGTGACCATTGTTCAGCAGTGATGCAAGACCCTTTGCAATTTGTTTTGGCAGCCTGGGAGCTCTCCAACTTCCACTAATTCCTTGCTTGAGTGTGAAGTTTCAGACTGTGTGGGGTTTAGCTGTACCTACACCTTGTGTACCTACACTGTACCTTGCAGATGAAGAACAATTTATGCTCAATTTTACTCCTATGGAGTGCCAGAACAGGCCACTGTTCTCTGCTGCTTACACAGGGATCAGTTTGGAAACCGTGCCAGAAAATGGCTGGCTGTTGGTAAAAACAAACAAACAAAATAATTTCAAAACAAAATCCACAAAACCTGATGATTTGTTAGGAAATCAGAGGTGTGGGATCATGTCCAGTATGTATATATACATGTATGCATGTGGAAGGTGTTTGCACTTCATGCAATGACCACAGTACACCATCACCAAAATCTAGAGAGACTGAGGCCTCAGAAAGATTAAGGAGCTACCAGTTGCATTAAAGCAGGTGGGAAAAAAGCAGGATCCCATAAATGCTCCTGTTGAAAGGAAGACTGCTGCAGGAGCTGAACCTCTATTAGGTAATGGTGAAACCATTTGAGAGAAAGACCTTAAAAACACACAGCTGCAGGCAAAGCTTCTCATATTAAGTTCACAAGCCAACCAACACGAAGACACAGAGATATGGGAATCCAGGTTCCATTTACTCCTCCGTTCATGGAGCTACCCGTTAAATTTCTTTTACATCACAGTTATTCTTGGGAATAACACATCAAAATTAATCATTGACTCCTAATTAGACAGTGATTTTTCTCACAATGCAATACCGCAAGTAAAAATGCCCTTCTTTTACTTTTGGACGATTTTGATTGCAGCAACTCCTTCCTATACAGCATCACTTGTCACCTTGAGAAGCCTGTTGCATTTTGGTGTAAAGGAAGCTCATTGCTGATGGTGTTTCATATTTCTGAACATCAGTTAGTGTTTGGATACACCCTAATCTCTTCTATTTGCTGTGCTTGTCCACACACTGCTGTTTTGAATTGCCGGGCATAGTATAGCTATTTACCTGACTAGCACTGTCATTGGCTTTGCTTCTCCTGGTTTAATGCTCCTGTCATGGTTTAATCCCAGCCAGCAGCTAAGTACCACACAGCTGCTCAATCACTGCCTGCCCCCCGCCTTGCAGTGGGGAGGAGAAATGGAAAAAAAAGAAACTTAGAACTTGTGGGTTGAGATAAGAGCAG